>JAOWBW010000950.1:0-518395 GCA_026119855.1 Campanula takesimana
TATTTTAGCATTTCCTAATATTTGCTTAGGATTCGTATAGTTGTAGAGACTTTGGCGCCTCTATGACATACGCATCCTAGATCGATCGTGATTGGCAGAAGCCTCGCGTTTCTGTTTGCGAGAGATCCAGCATCTATTATTTTAGCATTTCCTAATATTTGCTTAGGATCGTATATGGTTGTAGAGACTTCGGTGGCCTCTATGACATACGCATCCTAGATCGATCGCGATTGGCAGAAGCCTCAGCGTTTCTGTTTGCGAGAGATCCAGCATCTATTATTTTAGCATTTCCTAATTTTTTCTTAGGATTTGCATGATCGTAGAGACTTCGGCGCCTCTATGACATACGTATCCTTGATCGATCGTGATTGGAAGAAGCCTCGGCGTTTCTGTTTGCGAGAGATCCAGCATCTATTATTATGATTCGTATGTTGTAGAGACTTCGGCGCCTCTATGACATACGTATCCTTGATCGATTGTGATTGGCAGAAGCCTCGGCGTTTCTGTTTGCGAGAGATCCAGCATCTATTATTAGATTCGTATGGTTGTAGAGACTTCGGCGCCTCTATGACATACGTATCCTTGATCGATTGTGATTGACAGAAACCTCGGCGTTTTCTGTTCGCGAGAGATCCGACATCTATTACTTTAGCGCAATCGGCAGGAGCCCTGGCGATCCTGATTGCGTTATCATTCTATCTTGGGATTATTTAGACAACGTAGTCTTCATTTTTCCCAAATAACTTCATTGCTTACAAATGTTCGTTCTTCATGCAAGATAGTATCCGTAGGTTTATTATCTGCAGTAGAAGTTCGATGGCTCGTCTTTCCCCAATATCTCTGAACTACGTTTGGCTTGATTCCTCGGAGGATACGTAGGAAACCTGAAAAGGTCCAGCCACCCGACCGACGCGGTCATCTCTCATCCCCAGCAGGCGCATTTTCCCAGCAGAAGACTTTGTTCCCCATCAGAGGACAGTCATTCCCAATTTCCATCAGATTTGAACTACGTTTGGCCTGATTCCCCCGCGGATACGTAGGTCGCCTGCCAAGGTTCAGCCGTTCCCTTACCTTTCATCTATTTGAAACTCATGTTTCAGACGGATCCTTCTTTTATCGTCGACCCCACATTTCCTTGCAAGAAGCGTCGCCGAGGGTATCCATGTGATAGTACCCGACCTGAAAATGAGTTTATTAGGACTTTCCCAAAAATACAAGGACTTTATAGAAATTCGAAACCTTGTAAAGACTTGTCCCGGATTCCCAAAATATCTCATTTATGACAAAATCTATCAAATTAGGTAGTAAATGGTTTCCTTAAAACCATGCAGAAACCCTAGCTTAAGAATCAAGTCAGCCGGCATCCTTGGCCACGCGGCCAACCTTGCTCCGCGTTGATCTTGGCCACGCGGCCACTATTGTCACCGGCTTCAACCATGGCCAGGCGGCCAACCTTGCACTGGATGATCTGGACCATCAGATCTTCCCCTCAGTTTACTATATAAACCAATCTCATGCTATTGGTTTAGGGGGATCCGAATTTGAGAGCTCTTAAGGGACGATTTTGCTCCCAAATCAAGTCATTCAAGCCTCCAAAAACACTCTCAAGAATCCCAAGAAGCCAAGGTTATTTCTTGCCAACAAAGGTAAGTTTTCTAACTTTTTCTTCATGTTCTTGCCATATTATTAATTTAGATCCATAATATTCATATTCTTAATACGTTTATTCATGTGTTCTTCATAATATTCATGTTCCTAACATCTTTATTCATATTTTCTTCATGACATTCATATGTTCATAATATGTTCTTCGCATATTCATCATATTCTAGATTAAAACCTTATTTATGCCATATTTAGGGTGGCGATCTTCATAATTACATGTTAAATCATAGCCGATGATGATCGAGGGTTCATCAACCCGAGGATGATCTAGGAACTACTTCTAAACCCTAATCTTTAGGTAATTCCCCCCTCATTATGCATGATCCCGATTCTTCTGCCTATTCTAAATTCTCTGTGAACTACGCTGACCTGAGCTTCTCACATTGAGAGGAACGTAGGCAATCTTCGGATCCGGTCTCAAACACTAACACACTACTAACACATTCATCATGATAGAAAGACCGATCAATTCGGGCAATAGGAGTGATAACGTTTAATATTCTTCTCTTGTTGTAATTTGACCCCCGAACCCATTAAACATGCTTTTTCTCAATGTTTTGGCTATAACTAAAACGGCGTGGCGACTCTCATAATTTTAATGTTGCTATGAATATCCCAAATTCGAACACACGTATTCACACCATGACCTTGTGTAGATCTGTTGGGTTTCGTGCAATCATGCGCAGCGGAAGACATTACATGAAGAAACCCAAAACCTAGATCCGTTATGATCAATAATTCATATTATGAAAGATGAAAGAAACTAACTCTTGTAGATCGAAATATGAAACCTTGGATTTAGATGCTAAGATGAGCACCCTCTACCAGTGATCCACACGTCGAACGAATTCAAGAATTCTTTTTGACTGCTAGGGTCTTTCGGATTGAAAAACTTCATGAAGAACAATTCTTCAATTGCTCCCTTTGATTATTAGTGTTTGATGATTGAGAACAATCAAACCTAATAACACTAGTATAATATGTGTATCTTCTCTCTCTAAAAAAGAAGTTATGATTTCTCAAATCAATATTATGAGACTGAATCCCGGCTGTACATATTATATACTAGAGGTATCCAAGATCCTTTAGGGTTTAGGAGTTCTTTTCAAACAAGAAAATCCTAAAATAAATCGCAGTACGCAGCACCAGCCGTACGGCTCCAAGGAAGCCGTATGGCCCTTATGGAGCCGTAAGGTTCCTGTTCCGCACTGACTCATTTTTTGTTCCTTTTAATTATCCACTTTGTGTGTGTGTGTGACCCAGAAGGATTATACTAAGTTGGCAATAAGTCCGAACCATTCAAAACCTGTAAGTCATAAGCGGACTCTAGCAAGCCATTATGACTACCCAAATAGTATAACTTTGAAATCCTAAAGTTTCCTAAAATAGAACATATCACAATCTCTTTGTTACACGATGTCTATTGAACGTAAGCCATGTTCAATGGTCAACTTACTTGTTCAATGTTTTCTCGATCCCGAATGTATTGATAATACAAATGACATTGATCCAATCAATTCCTTTGAGCATGGCCATGCATTTCATCAATACCATTCATCGAGTGGCCCAAGCTTGACATCTCCCTTGACGAGGAACAAATCCCTTCTTAGCTTATTAATCTTCCATACATGATTCCGAATATGCCAATTATATCCTTTATAGCTACCCGGTTAAATGTAACGTTTGAATATGTCAAACGTAATGTTCATCATGTGGAAGATTGTAATAACCTCAGGTCTAAAGATTCAAGTGATATAACTATATGAGATTTAATTATGACATTTGACCATGACATAAATCTCATAAGGGGTCAGTCCAGTATTTGTTCTCCAACAAATATCCATAAGTCTAATTGTATCGAATACACATAATCATCATATGATTATCCATTAAACTTATACTAGTAATTAATGATAGTTACTAGGGACGAAGATTATTATAATAAACATGCAAAAGATATAATAATCAAACTTTCAATATCTTTATTAAAGCATAAAGCAAATGATAACATTAATCATTCAAATAACGTGCCTAGGGCATACACACCAACAATCTACCACTTGCACTAGGCCTAATTAATGTATCGAATACTCATAGACCTAACATAACCATCATGCTTCGCTTGCGGAAGAACCTTTGTCAATGGGTTTGCAATGTTATCTTCAGATGGTACTTTTTATAAATTTACGTCTCCTCTATCAACGATTTCTCGAATAATATGAAAACACCTAAGTATGTGTTTGGATTTCTGATGCGATCTAGGTTCCTTTGCTTGAGCATTAGTGCCATTATTATCATAATAAAGGTCTATTGGATTAGCAATGCTAGGAACCAATTCCAGTTCACCAATGAACTTCTTAATCCAAACAACCTCTTTAGCAGCATCGAATGCAGCTATATACTCAGCTTCAGTTGTAAAATCAGCTACGGTACTCTGCTTAGAACTCTTCCAGCTTAGAGCACCACCATTAAGCATAAACACAAATCCAGATTATGATCTTGAATCATCCTTGTCGGTTTGGAAGCTTGCATCCGTGTAACCGTTTACAACGAGATCATCTTCCATACCTCCATATATCAAGAACGAGTCTTTAGTCCTTCGCAAGTACTTAAGAATCGTCTTGACAGCAATCCAGTGACTCTCACCAGGGTCCGATTGGTAACTACTCGTTATGCTCAAAGCATAAGAGACGTCGGGACTAGTACATATCATGGCATACATGATGGATCCAATTGCAGAAGCATACGGGATTCCATTCATTCTCTCACGCTCATCAGTTGTCTTAGGACACTGATTCTTGCAAAGAGTTATGCCATGTGAAACTGGCAAATTTCCTCTTTTAGAGTTTTCCATGCGGAATCTCTTAAGAACTTTGTCAATATATGTACTTTGACTCAAACCAATCAACTTCTTAGATCTATCACGATAGATCTTTTTGCCAAGGATGTAAGCGGCTTCTCCTATATCTTTCATTGAGAAACATATTCCTAACCAAGTCTTTACAAACTGGAGTGCAAGAATGTCGTTTCCAATGAGCAATATGTCATCAATATATAACACTAAAAATAATACTATGCTCCCACTAATTTTCTTGTATACACAAGGTTTATCTTCGTTCTTGATGAAGCCAAACTCTTTGACCGATTCATCAAATCGAAGATTCCAACTCCTAGAGGTTTGCTTCAATCCATAGATGGATCTTTGCAACTTACATACTTTGTTAGACTTATTTGGATTAATAAAACCTTCAGGTTGTGTCATATATGTTGGGTTTTGAGGGTCCTTGCGCAGCGGAAAACGGAAATAAAATAAACAAAACCCATAAGCCCATGGATCCATTCATGATGATTAAATTAATAGAAAGATGAATTTAGAATACTAACCGTTGTTGTGCGTTTAAGATTTTTGGATCTTCAAATCTTTAAGTCTTCAAGCTTTAGATTTGATCTCCTCATTCTTCGTGTTCTTCGGATCACGATCACAGGAACACGAACTTGAGATGTTAAAGCAAGCAACCTCTATGTGTATCCACACGCGAACGAATATCTAGAACAATTCTAGATCTGGACTGCTAGATCCAATCATTAGAAAACACGTTTTTCTAATCTTCAAAGCTATATGAATTTTTGTGTTCTTGAGCCTTTGATTCTCAATCTAGGCTCAAGAATATGTATCTCAAACATATGGATTACCCATGAATAATGGATGGTGAAATAGGATTATTTATACTCTAAAATCCTTAACCCTTAAGGACCCTTGAGACCTAATCCCGTCACCATAATTATTCTGTTGTAAATCTAGCCCAGACACTCTAGCACGGTTGTGCTCACAAAATGGCACGGTCGTGCCAAAGGGTGCGAATGTTCATAACATTCTGGTACGGTCGTGCTCACAAATCGGCACTGTCGTGCTCACAAACTATGCCCGCCAGAAATTCAGCCTTTTGCCTTTTTAACAATTCGTTCTTTTGTGTGTGACCCTATAGGATTATATTAAGTTGGTAATGAGTCCAACTAAGTTCAAACTCATAAATCATGAGCGGGCTCTAGCAATCCATCATGATTACCCAATTAATACAACTTAACGAAGTTCGTTTATCCTCATAGAACATTTCATAATCCTTTTGTCACGCGATATCATATTGAACATAAGTCATGGTCCACGTCAACTTATATTGTTCAATGCTTTATCGATCCCGGGTAGATTGATATGAGCAAATGACATTGAACACATCAATTTATTTGAGCGTGGCCACGCATTTTATCAATCTCACTCTTCGAGTGGCCTAAGCCGATATCTCTCTTGAGGGAGGGACAAATTCCATCTTGACCTATCATTCTTCCCTACAAGAATCCGATTATGCCAATCATAGCCTTTATGACTACCTAGTTAAGGGTAGCAGTTGACTATGTCAAACAAGTACCCATAAATCTCATAGGTGGGTCAAGGATATCAAATGATATAACTATATGAGATTTAATTATGACATTCGACCATGACATAAATCTCATAGGTGTTTAAGTCCAGTACTTGTTCACTAACAAGTACCCATAGGTTTAATTTGTATTACATACACATGATCATCATATGATCATCGATTAAACTTATACTAGTTCTTCATAAGTACTAGGGACAGGTATTATTATAAGAAACATGCAAAAACATATAATAGTCCAGTTTGTTATCTCCATAACAAATGAGAATATGACATAACATGAGGCCTTTCTCAAGGGCCTAGGGCATAATCTCCAACAATATAGACATCCTCAAGTAAGTTCCCATTAAGGAACACTGTTTTGACATCCATTTGTCATATTTCACAGTCATAATATGCGGCTATGACAAGTATAATTCTTATAGACTTGATCATTGCTACGGGCGAAAAGGTTTCATCATAGTCAATACCTTGAATCTGCCTATAGCCTTTCGCTACAAGTCTAGCTTTATAAGTATGCACCTTTCCATCCATGTCCATTTTCCTTTTGAAAACCCATTTATATCCTATGGTTTTTACACCTTCAGGTGTATCTATCAAGTTCCAAACTTGATTATCATACATGAATCTGATTTCGGATTCCATGGATCCAAGCCATTTATCTGAATCAGGAGCGGACATCGCTTCTTGATAGGAAGTAGTTTCATCATTATCAATGATTTCTAATTCATGCTATCTGTCATGAGAAATCCATATCTCTCAAGTTCGGATCGCACCCTACCAGTTCTGCGAGGAACTTGTGTATTTTGAACAGGTTCCACAACTCTTTGTGCAACTTGTTCAGATCCAACTATAGGTTCAATGTTATTTTCGGGTTCTCGAACCTCTTCGAGATCAATTTTACTCCATCTGATTCCTTTGGAGAGAAACTCTTTCTCTAGATAAGTATCATGACGTGCAAAAAACACTTTGTTTTTCGTGCGGTTGTAAAAGTAATATCCTTTAGTTTCCTTAGGGTAACATACGAAAATACATTTGTCAGATTTTGGTGCAAGTTTGTCAGAGATATGTCTCTTAACATAATCCTCACAATCCCAATTTCTCATGAAAGAAAGACAAGGTTTCTTTCCAGTCCATATCTTATATGGGGTCTTTTGAACCGATTTAGTTGGAACTCTATTTAGTGTTAAAGCAGCAGTTTCTAGTGCATGTCCTTAAAAGGATAAAGAAAGATCAACTTGACTCATCATCGAGCGGACCATATCTAATAAAGTATTATTTCTCCGCTCGGACACACCATTCTAGTGTAGTGTTCCAGGTGGAGTTAATTGTGAAACAATTCCATAATCTTTAAGATGATTGTCAAATTCTTGGCTTAAATAATCACCACCATCTGATCGAAGTGCTTTAATAGTTTTGCCAAGTTGATTTTGTACTTCATTTTGAAATATTCTAAATATCTCAAAAGATTTACTTTTATTTTTCATCAAGTAAGCATAACCATATCTATTAAAATCATCAGTGAAGTCCTACGCTGGCATGAAGTCCTACACTTGCATGAAGTCCTACACTGGCACGAAGTCCTACACTAGCACGAATTCCTACACTGGCATGAAGTTGGCATGAAGTCCTACACTGGCACGAAGTCCTACACTGGCATGAAGTCCTACATTGGCACCAATAAAGGAAGTTCGGACTGAGCACCGTCAACCGCGACACTCCATCAACAGCAGGGTATATTCAGAATTGGGTCAAGGACATTGATTCCTCAGTATGGGTTACTCTCTAAACTCTAAAATTTACTTACCGCAAGTATTGCTTTCAAAAGGATTTTCAAAATACCTCAAACAACCGTTTTTGCGTGTTTTCGGAGTCGAACTACGTTTGGTCTGATTTCCTTCCAAGGAATACGTAGGCAGCTTTCTAGCACGACCATACCCAAAGTTCTAAATGGCGTCTTTTCTATCGATGACGTTACTTCTTCCATAAGTATCGTCGCCGATGGGCTCTGTAAACACTCCATTTTGAACTCACATTTATGATTACACTACTCTCGTGTCTCGCTTTTGTGTTTGGATGAAAACTCGTTAGTTTCGTCATGTTTTGTTAAGTTTCTAACTGACTCCGTTAGTCAGGAGCTAAAATGAACAAATGAAACTGACAGAAGGACAAAACAGTACTTTTGTACTGGATGTCTCGTACGAGACATTGATGTCTCGTATGAGACATCTCCCGCTGTTTCGGGTTTAATCCACTTTCCTTCTCCGTCCCGATCTCTTTCTTGGCCAACACTCCCCTAATCCGGGAAACATCTAATTAGGAGACTTCCTAGATGTTTCCTACTGATTTCCTACCTCCTTTAACCCTTCCAAATAAGGACTCTAGAACCTACCAAACTTAAGATTCCTAGACTTGGTCCCTAAGTCATCCAATACCCATAAAATAGAGTTCCTTCACCACCAAAAGAGGTTAACAACTCTCTAATCAGTCCATCTCCAAAGAATTCCGTTTTTACTCCTCCCACACACCAAAACACCACTAAAATCTCTTTTTTTTTCAAGCCAAAACCATCACAAAACTCTTGGATCTTCAAGGCCTTAGTCAAGATCATCAATTAGAATCTCAAGAACGCTTTAGGTAAACTCCTACGCTTTTAATCTCTACTTGTCATCTCATTCTTTGTTTTAGAGTAGTGTAATCCCATCAAAAGGATCAGCCTAGAGCCTCTCCAATCCATGGAGATGGTCTCGAAGCACATGATCCGACATTCCAATAATTAAGAAATTAATTATTGACTTTACTTCTTTTAATTGTTTATTTACTTGTTCTTTATTTGATTAAAAACACCTAAGCAAGACCAATCCTAGATTGGGTGGATTGGGTGCTCCTTGACCTTCCCAATCCATAACTTAACCCCCGAACTCAAGAATCTCACGGTCCGTGTTCCGTTCAACAACATGGTGGCGACTCTCAAATAAAAAAGGCGAAGCGAGGATTTCTTCTCGGGTGCAAACAATATCCAACAATAAGTCCTCGAAAAGTGGGGTTTAAACAAATTTCAAGTACCCTATCCGAGAAACTAGAGTGTTTTAAGTTATATATGAGTTCTTATAAACATGAATGTTATGTATGTATCCACTACCATCCTTTTTATCTATAGGTATGGTTTCAACATTCAAAACCTCTATATGAACTGTCAATAAGAAAACAGTCTCGATATACACTTGCTGAAACAATAAGACATGATTATAATAAAGGAAATAGTAGATTGAAAACATGTAAAATAAAGGTTTATTACAAATCTATCATTCACTTAATTAAAAAAAAAAAAAAGGTTTCAACTTGGTAGTGTGGAATAAGAAGAACAAGAGCATCAATCACATGATTCGTATATGTCATGAACAAGGAATCAAAATTAAGCGGCTCTTCTATGTCCATCCTTTAAACAAATTTTGGTGCCCCAAAATCAATCAAGCGAGATACATATATACCAATTATCTCATTTTATATTTATTTACTAATATGAGACATAATCCAATCTATTCTATCAATATATAATAACAGGATAGTCTAGCTTTTGAGGGTAAAACAGTCATTTCGTAAATCTTTTGGCCAAAAAAATTTGACAAGTGGTTTATCTTTTAGTCAACACGTGTATAATACGTGTAAGTTAGATTCCCACACCACTATTTTCTTTTCAATTCCGATCGAAGCATCACCACGGAACGGCGAAACCCACTGTTTACCACCATATTCACCAATCTCAACTCCCCGACTCTCACCACCAACAACAAAACCACACCGACCAACAATCGTCATCAATCAGCACCAATTACAGCCACCAACCTACGTCGTCCCGATACCAAGAACAAACACAAACGTATTCATACGCACACGAAAACACTAACGAACCCAGATCTACGAATAGTAACACCATATTACAGTTAAAAAACCCAGATCTCCAAAAAATCACAAACACAAACATGATTACAGATTAATCATCAAACGGCAAGCCCAGATGTACGAATGAATATAGAAACGCACACTTCCCCACATATCCACAGAAATACAAAAAGAAAAGCAAGAGAAGAAGAAGAAGGAAATGAAGGTGGCGGTGTAGATCGGTGATGGCGATGGACGATGATGGTGGATGTTGTGAATGGTTATGGCGGCGGAGAACGGTGATGGTGTTTGACGGTGGTGGCGGAGTTGTGAATGGTGGTGGTGGTGGGACATTTTTGCAGCCAACGGTGGGATAATTTGGGGATCTAGAGAGAGGATTGTTGAAGGAAAAAAAAGGAGAGATATAGAAGGGAGGCAATTTGCAATTTGGTTCCTGACATTTACAAACTTTTGCAATGTTGCTCCCAACAGTTTTTTTTCACCAATTGGTTCCTAACATTTACATTTTTTTGCAATGTGGCTATAAAAGTAACTGGGCGTTAGTTTTCTAACAGATTTTATGTCATGTGACTAGCACATGACGTTTTAAGATATTCTTAAAGCTACACATATCCGATTAATATGATTCTTCTTTTAAATTGAAGCTAATATTTAAATCTACAACATATATTTTTTTGGAAATTTATTGGGTAGTTGGATTATTTTTATATTTAATCTTAATTTTAAATATTAAAAAAATAGAAAACACGTAAAATATAATCTAAAAAAGATATTAGCCCAAATATGTTCCATATGAAGTAAATTCTATATGTAGATTATCAGTTCGTAAAAATGTTTGATAGAAAAAAAAGGGACAAGAAGAGGACGTTGAATCGAGGGAAGAGTTTATGTGGAATGGGTATTGCGGGAAAGTGGCAGAGGGGTTGAGAAAAGGGATGGAGAAAAATAAACTTTAGGAAAGATACATATAGAAGTTACTTCATATGAAACATACTTGGGCTAATATCCTTTTTAGATTATATTTCATGTGTTTTTTATTTTTTTAATATTTAAAATTAAGATTAAATGTAAAAATAATTTAGGTGCCCAACAAATTTTCAAAAAAAATTTATGTTGTAGATTTAAATATTAGTTTCAATATAAAAAAAGAATCATATCAATCGGATATGTGTAGCTTTACGAATATTTTAAAACGTCCTTTAAAACGTCATGTGCTAGTCACATGACATAAAATCTGTTAGAAAACTAACGCCCATTTACTTTTATAGCCACATTGCAAAAAAATGTAAATGTTGGGAACCAATTGAAGAAAAAAAACTGTTGGGAGCAACATTACAAAAGTTTGTAAATGTCAGGAACCAAATCGCAAATTACCCTAGAAGGGGTGTGGTATATGGGAGGACTTTTTGGGAGAGAGAGTGGGTAATGAGAGGTTTAATTGTGAGTTTCGAGAATTGTAGCCAGATTTTTCTGGGATTGGTTTTTTTTTTTTTTTTTTTTTTTTTTTTTTTTAAAAAAGAAAAGAAATAGGGGCTTAATGATGGGTTTTGAAACAAGTATTATTAGAAATTAAAACTACACAGTAGATTATGCCTTTAAATTTCTTATTATTTGTTCAAATAGTAAGTTTTATTTTCTAAAATATTTAAGAAACCTATTGAATTTGAATATCCTTATTTTCGCATGTCTATTTCGAATCAATTTTTGGAACATGATTGTGAGATTCAATCTTTTGGGGTAAAAGTTACACTCCTACTGTTATTTTCCGAAAGGGAGTTACACTCCCACTGTTATTTATTTTACACCAACTATGTGCATAGTGTGGCAAAAACTATATACACAGCCTGATAAATACACAGCCCATTTAATTCCATCGCTGCCCTTGCACGTCTCGTGTATACTTACACGAGATTAGAGCTTACATCTCGTGTACATATACACGAGATACATCTCGTGTATGTATACACGAGATGTAAGCTCTCATATCGTATAAGTATACACGACATAGGCATCTGAGCCTGCTTTTCCACAACCGCAACAGCAAAAGCAACAATAAACATAACTTGGAATGAAATTTGATTCTCAAATAGGACATCTCCACAAAACATCAATAGACCATTACACATATACTATCGCCTAATTGTATACGAAATGAAAGTGTTAACAAGGATAAGCATATAATTCAAACATTCATACAAACTGGATAAATCAAAAACCATTACACATATACTATCCTATATGTAATCTTCTTTGTCTTCTTGCATCGGTATCCTCCTCATAGAGTTGACTGAACTCTGCTATCCTATCTTGGTATGGGAGGAGTAGTTGGCTTGCGGTTGGATCACAGCGGTTCCGATAAAGGTTTGGTGGTAGTGGTATTGGGTAATCATTGCCTAACATGCGCAGCTGCAAAAGTAATAACAGTTAAATACAAGACAATGAAATATAATGAATATAAGTAAGACAACTAAATATAACTAATATAGATGAGACAATTAAGTTTCATACCGCTATAAAATGGTTTCCATTGACTTGTCCCACCACAACTGTGTTCACCGGTGGTTGTACTGGTGCAGTCACTGGAAGGCATAACATACCACCGCTAGTCGAGTAAGAAATGAACGCCACATTATACCTCGTGGCAATGATGTGCCCAAGATCTGGGAGCTCCATCCAATAATCACTGGGCGCCGTCCGGCTATAGCAAGCAATCTTACGTAAGAGTTCTCTTACCGATATCCAAGGTAGAACTCTTTCGTAAAGGTCTTGGCGAGCAAGCACCTCATTGTAACATTCTGTGCGCACTTCAGCTCACTTCTCCTCATCTTCGTATATCTGTGCTGCTACGGCTCTATAGCCACAATGTCCATCTGATGCCACATCTATGATTCCTCCAATACGCGGGGTAATGAAAGGCGGAAAAGACTCTACATACGGGGAGCTGTATAAACTAGTATAATTGGGCTGTCCATTTCCCTCTCTACGACCCTGACCCTGATCCCGTCCTCGTCCTCGACCTCGACCTCGGCCTCGACCCCGTCCTCTCCCACGACCGGAAGGAGCTACTGGTGGATGAGACGTAGGAGTACTAGCAGGGGTAGATGGTGTGGGTCCTGAAGGTGATTTCCGTTTGCGGGTGGACTCCGAACTCGCTTGGGTTGATGCAATGAATGCACATCTAGACCTGAAATAGGGCAAAGAAAAAAGAGTGAGAAGCATTCATACTGTTGTTTGAAAGTGTTAAAAAAAAATTGATGCTGCTGCTGATGTGTCTCGTGTAGGCCCACACGAGACATATCTCGTGTGGTTTTACACGTGACAAGTCTCGTGTAATACAACACGAGATATGTCTTGTATGAACTTACACGAGACACATCAGCAGCAGTTAAACAGTAGCAGCAACACAACAGCACAACAGCAACAATACAACAGCAAAAAATTTGAGACATAATTGAATGAAGATATATACCCTTTGCCAGTCGAGGATGGTGTAGCGGGGACTCGAAAAAATTTGTTAGTATGCTCCCAATCTGACAGTTCTCTGGAACTTCCGGCCCGGGGTTCATTCGGCTTTGAAATATGATCCGGCTCCATCGTTTTGAATAACTGTCTCCTTACCGGTTCAGGCTCCTTAGATGAAGGGTTGTCTACTTCAATGTCCAACTTCTTCCAAAACTCATGAATCGTGGACAGCTCAATCCGTCCCTGACACTCCTCTATCTGTGCAATCTCATGACTACATGGAAGTCCATGTGTCCGCCTGTAGTAACATCCGCAGGCAGCCTCAGTGATTACATAACCCCCATTATGACGCTGCTTGATTTTTTGAATTCGATTATGCTCTTGTCTGATAATGCGAAAGGCTACCGTTGACACTCTAGTGAATATGTTGCGATATAGATTGCGGGTCCTCAAATCAATTGGATATCTGGTCCTTGATCTATTCATACCCTGTTTGATAGTTTTTAGCTAGATATCTATGATTTTATGAGCCTTTTTAAACAGTGTGTCAAAAGTAGAAGAAGCACTCCCCAATGCCTTCTTCAACCTGTTATGCTCACCCTCAGTCCTGTTTGTGGTATGGGTCCCGAAGTGTGTTAACACATCCGTGTGCATGGACAGAATATTCTGAGAGTACAAATTAAGCCATGTCTCGCGGAGGTAATCCAATAGTGCAGGATAAGATCTGAAACGGTCACGAAGCTCTGCCCAACGTAAGTCCCATTCGTCGGGGTTAGGGGCTGAGATTGCATAATTGAACGTCCTCATGAATGATTCTGCGAAGTCCTCGCTACCTGTATGCTCCAACCCTTTCCTTCTAACATTCATTTCGATATGCCTCCGACACAAGAAGTGTGCGGTGTGGGGAAAAACTGTACGGAGAGCGCTGATGAAACCCAACTCACGATCAGTGACAAAAACTGTAGGCAACCGGGGAGGTGTAAACAGACTGTGCAAATTGTTCAATGCCCATTCGTAATCACCCGTACTCTGATGCCTGAGGAACGCAGACGCTATTGTGAAATTATGCCCGGTGGAAGTAAAACCTACAAACTGCAAGTAGTACAGTCCGTAGCAGTTGGTGTTGTGAGTGCAGTCACCCTGTACAACATATGGAAAACAGTTCAGAATCTTCATTGCTAATGGGTGAGAGAAGAATATGTCTTCGATCATGCCAGTCTCAGCGTCTTCCCTCGTGTAGCTAGTATATTCATTATCACTGAGTAACTTAAGGAATTGTTGTAGCGGGTTCCTCCCTTGTCGTTCCCCTTCTCTATATTTTGACACGGCATTCCGGACGTGCATCGGAGTGCTCACGTTCTTCTCATCCTGCATCTTTAGCATTGCCACAATGTCATTTGGACGCACTGAACATTCACTTGCGGTACACACAGCGTCATATTTCCCAGGTGTCAATTTCCCGAGAGGAAAACCTTCCGGGTACAAAGGAAAGGCATGATTATGTATGCCATTCCTCACAACATAACCCCATGACCCATCAACACCCCTCTCTGTGGCGTATAGTTTAAAACTGCAATCTCGTTTCTTTGTACTAGTCTTCCTAATGTTATTTGATCTTCCGGCCCTGTGTTGTCCACCAAAATGACATGTGATGTAAGCATATGCTAGTTTATTTCCACGTCTATTCCTCGAGCTGTGTATAACTAGGTGTATATTTCGACCCCTCGCTATTTCCCGTACATGTGCAAGAAGCGCATCCCGAGTTTGAAATATTTCTGATGATTCATCACTGGTATCCGGGAATGGACCCTGCAAAATACGAGATGAAAAGTCAGTTTCAAAGCCCCAGCATACATCTATCTCGTGTAAGTCTACACGAGTTTTATCTCGTGTATCTCTACACGAGATGAAACTCGTGTAGACTTACACGAGATACTCCCTGTACAGATTGAAAAAAAAAATTGAAAACTGGAATTTGATCTGATATTTCATTGTTATTGTCATGTGTATTTGAAGATTGTATAAATAAATATCATGTGATTTAATTCAAGATGGGATTTTTAAAACAAGATGGGATTTTTAAAACAAGATGGGATTTTTATTTTGATTTTGATCACAATACACAAAAAAACATTAAAAACTTACTTCATCGAAGCTAGGATCATTGAAACTTGGAGAATGTTGATGTGGAGGAATATTTTGTAAGATTTCTTCTTCTTCATCAACGAGAAAATCTATCATATCAAGGTCAATACAATCATAAGAATTTTGTGGAGAATTATGTGAGGAATCCATGTTATTATGTGAGTAATCCATGTTATGAACTTAAAGATTGAATTTTGAATGATAAAGGGATATTGTGTGGTTTCTATTCAGAATGGGTGTGTTTTAGTAGGGTTTAATCGTCAAATTCATGCAATGGTCGCGGAAAAAGGGTTTATGGAATTTAAACATCTCGTGCAGGTTTACACGAGATGAACTTGACCATCTCGTGTATACCTACACGAGATGTCATAAACTCCAAATGACAAGTTGTTTATTTTTTTTTAATTTTTTTCTAGGCTCTGGATGACATTTTAAGATATTTCCATTAGTATGACATTGGTCAAATTCTAAACGGAAATGGAGTTACAAATATGTCCCATTTTTCTAGGTTTTAAGGAATATGTCCCGATCTTATGAAAGTCGTACATGTCTAAGTTTTTTATTTTTTTTTAATTTTTTATAGGCTCTAAATGACATTTTAAGACATTTCCATTAGTATGACATTGGTCAAATTTTAAACGGAAATGGAGTTACAAATATGTCCCATTTCTCTAGGTTTTAAGGAATATGTCCCGATCTTATGAAAGTGGTACATGTCTAAGTTTTTTATTTTTTATTTTATTTTTTTCTAGGCTCTAGATGACATTTAAAGTGTTTTTCATTAGTATCACTTTCCTCAAAATCCAAACGGAAATTGAGTTAGAAATTTGTGACATTATTAGGGTTTTTAGGGTTTTAAGGAAAATGTCCCGATGTTGTGAAAATGGTATACGACCACCTATTTTATTTTTTTTTAATTTTTTTCTAGGCTCTAAATGACATTTAAAGTGTTTTTCATTAGTATCACTTTCCTCAAAATCCAAACGGAAATTGAGTTAGAAATTTGTGACATTATTAGGGTTTTTAGGGTTTTAAGGAAAATGTCCCGATGTTGTGAAAATGGTATACGACCACCTAGTTTATTTTTTTTTATTTTTTTTCTAGGCTCTAAATGACATTTAAAGTGTTTTTCATTAGTATCACTTTCCTCAAAATCCAAATGGAAATTGAGTTAGAAATTTGTGACATTATTAGGGTTTTTAGGGTTTTAAGGAAAATGCCCCGATGTTGTGAAAATGGTATACGACCACCTAGTTTATTTTTTTTATTTTTTTTCTAGGCTCTAAATGACATTTAAAGTGTTTTTCATTAGTATCACTTTCCTCAAAATCCAAACGGAAATTGAGTTAGAAATTTGTGACATTATTAGGGTTTTTAGGGTTTACACGAGATGACATCTCGTGTAACACCACTCGAGATGCATCTCGAGTGGGTTTATACGAGACTTGTTTCGTGTAAACACACACGAGATGCATCTCGTGTAAACCCACACGAGACACATCTCGTGTGGGTTTACACGAGATACATCAGTAGTCTCAACACCAGCAACTACAACACAACAGCAACAACAACAGCAAAACATCATGTCCTCGGGTGGGGGGGGGGAGGGGTTTTTTACGAAACACTAGAATAAACTATTGAATCGGGGGGGGGGGGGAAGGGGGTTTTACGAAACACTAGAATAAACTATTGAATCGGGAGGGGGATTTAAAACGATAACTAAAATAAAAATACCATCATATTAACAAACTAGTAGAGGTGTCAATAAAAACTAGAATAAAATGTGTCCATTACATTACAATACAATGAAAAGCAAAAATAAAATAAAATCCTAAGGCTGCGGTGGAAGTCCTAAAATCTCACCGGCCCGTCTAAGACCAACTAGCCAGTGCTCGGGGGCACTGGGATCCGACAAAAATGGAAGTATGATAGCTCGCAACTCCGCAATCCCTGCGACAGAAGGCTGCGGTGGAACATCAGGTGGGGGAGGTGGAATGTCACCGGGTGGATCGTGTATCGGATTAGCTATCCGAACATGACTCCTAGCCCTAAACCAAGACATATAATCTGGAGTCACGAAGGGAACAGCCACGGGATGATCTCCAGTAAATAGTGGCCCCCAACGGACATCGGCCCTAAACTCCGCCATGCCAAAAGCCACCCACTCCTGCCAAACCTGATCTCCGTCACCGTAACGCTTCTGGTACCCCTTCTGACCCTTTGCCAAAACGCATAACTCAGTCGCCATGGGGGGCAGTCTGGGGATCCTCTGCTGGTACCCGAACTGCCTAGTCACACGATCAGGCATATACGCCTCTGTGATGTCACAAAAGCATATAACACCCTTGTAGTATGAAACAGGCAGTATCGCGTCCGACCCGGTCCCATAAGGAGTCCAAATAACCTGTGAGTAGACATTGTTAGGCAAAGTCAACAGAATATCGGAAGGAACGACACAAAAACGTATAATAGTTTTAATATGAATAACTCACACTGTCAGCCCCCATCCTGTCAAGAATGCGGCGATACTGCACAAGATGATCGAACGTCCTCCCAGCCGAATCATCACGAGACCATCTACGGGCTCTCGGCTGCCCCTGCTGCCAATGGGGGTCAGTAACTCGCCGAAAACCCGGAAAGTACTCGTATATCCAGGCCTGAGATGTATGTAAAAAAGTATTAAATACTACTCAAATGCAACATTTAATAACAAGGGGGGGAGTAGACAGTAAAAAGATAGTGAATAGAGTAAGATGTACCTCTAGGAGAGCCGCACAACCGCCCATCTGCTTGCATCCGGATATGGACGCCTTCCCCAACTCTCAGTACATATATGCCAAAGTGGCTGATCCCCAGGAAAGAGTGGGGAGGCTGGCTAGATCCATGCACAGGGGCAGGTAGGCTGCGGGCACCTTATCCCCGCTCTTGTCCACGAACATCGTGCAACCCAATAGGTGCACGATATACGCGGACGCATGATGGGCATCTGTCATGCCGCCTCTACGCTGAGTAAATAGATGCCTGACATCCCTCAATAAATAACCAGTGCCGCTCAACTGGAGGTGTCTAGAGATGCCAGATACGTCAGGCGCTGGATCCGTATAGCGAACAACTCCACCATCAATCCTGATACCTGTAAATTGAAGATGCAATAACACATTTTAGTATAAGAGATGAATGTAGACAGTTCATATAATATATGTAGACAGTTATATAATTGTGAATGGAGTATCGAAGCGATGTTATAAAAACATACCCAGGATATGAAAACTGTCATGTAAAGTAATCGTCATCTCCCCCCACGGCATGTGGAACGAGTTAGTCTCAGGAGACCACCGTTCCAAAAATGCCGTTAGGAGGGCATGGTTAGGCCTATGAATGACGGAATCATGCAGATGCTGGAGGCCAGATGCATCTACGAGGGCCAGCCAGGCTCTATCAGCAACCGGCTGCTCATCACGCTTGAACCTGTTCATTCGAAACAAAAAATATTATCAGTACTCAAGAAAAGCAGCATAGGATGATAATTAATGGAATATTTAGAGTGTGTGGTATAAATAACTTCAATATTTAAAACATTTCACATTAATGCTAAGCTTACTGTGCAAGATGCGTGAGTCTCGTATGGAAAGTCACCAATCCCTCAGTAGTAGAGTCACCCCAAATCTGTCTGGCTCGGTGGTCACCGAACCCGTACATCAGTGAAACATCCTCTGGCCCACCACCGGGGTCCCTCTGAAGCTGCCATGATGGTGGCGCATCCTGACCCCGCCTCCTCCCGTGTCTCAGAGGTCTAGGCGGCTCTACTACATCATCATCCTCATCATCCTCCTCCTCCTGCACCCCCACCTCCACCTCCTCCTCCTCATCATCCTGCCCCTCCCCATCCTCCTCCCCATTATCACTATCACTCTCCTCCTCCCCATCATCACTATCACTCTCCTCCTCCCCATCATCACTATCCTCCTCCTCCTCCTCCTCACTATCCCCATCGACCGCCGCCTCCTCCTCCTGAACATCATCAGCTGCTGCCGCCTCCTCCTCCCTCTCCTCCTGCTCATCATCAGCTGTGGCATCCTCGTCATTCCGAGCCTTGCTCCGGTTTTCTCCTCTCTCCAAACGCTCTTCAGCCTTCCTCTTTCTAGCTGAAACGGTCATAGGATCACGTGCCTACAAAAAACACAAATAAGAGACAATACATTAGCGACAGTTACAGTAGATTAAATAAATGAACACAATGCTGACTGATAATTCACAATATTCAAAAGGATCCATCTCGTGTAACACCACTCGAGATGCATCTCGAGTGGGTTTACATGAGATGACATCTCGTGTAACACCACTCGAGATGCATCTCGAGTGGGTTTATACGAGACTTGTCTCGTGTAAACACACCCGAGATGCATCTCGAGTGGTGTTACACGAGACACACCAATTTCAATTTTACATTTTTCAAATTAAGTTTAATTGGGAATATAGAAATGTAAAATAAGGTTAAAAATTGCTTACCTTTTTCACAGGCGCTGTAGACGAGCTAATCCCGGCGGCGATGTGGGCGGCGGTTGTGGCGGCGGCGGTCTTGGGTATTTTAAGTTTCACCATTTCAATTTCGAAAGTTTTTTTTTTTTTTACTGTGAGAGAGAGAGGTGAGAGAGAAGAACAGAACAGAGCGAGCGAGAGAGAAAGACGACGGCGACGGTGAGCGACGACGGTGAGAGAGACGTTAGAGAGACCGTTCGTTTCTTTCGTCGTTTCAAACCGAGAGAGAGAGAGGGGGGTTAGGGAGCGAACGTGAGGGAGAGTGAAATTGAAAAAAAAAAATATATATATATATAAGGGAACTTTGGTAATTTAATGGGGCTGTGGAAATAAGGGGCTGTGTATATAAACCAATCCGCATAGTGTTAGTTATCAGATATTATGATAATATGAAATTAGTTAAAACAATGATGTTTTATTTTTCTTTGGAAGGAGAATACTAAATTTTATTTTTGAAGATAGAAGGAGAAGACTACTTTTTTGAAAATAGTATAATTTTAGTAATTATAAATTAAGATAGTATATGAAATTAGTTAGATAAAATGATAATATAGAATAACTATATTTTTAAAGGTAAATTACTTCTTTTTTTTAATTGTTCGAAAAAGGTACATTCTATTTTATTTTATTTTTTTTGTGCTGATATAATTTGGAATAGTACATTTTTTAAGCATGTGGATTTGTAAATGAGCAATTTTAGGAGGTTGAAAGGCAAATTTTTAGGCTTTAAATTGGAGCCTATTTCTATTTCAATCCTACTTTCCATGTTCTTATAGATGATATAAAAATGTAATAATTTGACAAAAAAAAAATGTGAATGGGTGACATTATTGAAATTTTGTCAATTGTAAGAAATAATATATTTATCTTTTATGAATACATGATTTATATCTTTTGAGTAATGTAATAATTTGTTATAAAATTAAGATCGGATAAAATATATTTATGGTAGGAAAATGTTGGTTGGTTGGTTAGGGCCCTATTTTTAAACACCCTTCATCTTTTAACACCCTTCACTATAATTATTTTTGTTTTGAGTCAGATTTGTTGATTTTATTTTGATTTGTCAAATAGTTTAGATTTTTATCTTTTATTTTTTTTACATAATTAAATCTCCACTCTAATTATTTGAGTTTCTTTTAAGGCATAGCTATCTTATTTTAAAAATATACCTTCCGTCCCACCTCACTTGAGACCTTTGAGGTGGGCAAAATAACTATGAAAAAAGAATAAAATAAAGAAAATGTGTGGTAGAAAATGAAGAGAGAGAATGAGTAGGGTTAATAATAGGTTGATTGAATGAATTGTGTGGTGGAAAATAAAGAGAGAGAATGAGTGGGTGTGGTAGATTGAATATAAAATAATAAAATCATGGCTATTTTGGGAGGTCTCAAGTGAAGTGGGACGGCCCAAAATGAAATAAAGTCTCAAGTGAGGTGGGACGGAGGGAGTAGATGTTTTTATTAAAAAGTATATAATCAATAGCTATTTTCAGATAGATTAATATAAAAATAATCCTACATGTATAGAATTTATATACATATTTTTTATACACTACTTCAGTGAGTTGTATATAATACCCTAAATAAATAAAGATGCATTTTGCACAACATCTTAAATTAAAGAATAATATTAGGTCATTTCGGAAGAAAAAAGAAAAAAAAAAAGAATAATATAAGTTACAAACAGGAGAGATTGGAAAGGAGAGTGAAAGTGTTGTCGGGAAAATTTTGGGGAAAATTTTGGGCAATGGAGAAGCTACAGGTTACGTTATAGTAGTAGTAGGTTTTTATTTAAAAACTATTGTACGGGATAGTTCTTTTTTTTTTTTTTTTAGAAAAACAATTGTCATTGTAATTTTTAAGGTATTACAATAATATTTTTAATAGGTAAAATAAATTGACTTGATTAACTGATTTATCCATGTGGTTAGTTGTTTCGGTAAAAAGATAAAAATTTAGAATCGCGTATGGTGCGATATTCTAAAAGACGTGTGCAATTAACAAAAAAATACAAATACTAATAATAATAATCATTCTATTATGAACAAACGCCAATTAAATTGAAATTTCAATGAAATAATCATATTTTTAAATGAAATACGTAACTATACAAAAGCGAAAAGTATTTTTCTAAATGGAAAATTTCATAATTTATATATGTTGAATACGAGTGACATCCCGTGCATCGCACGAGAGTATCACTAGTAACCATAACATTATGATCCAAATATAATATCACATGAGACATGGATCTACAAAATGATTTCCAAGGAATCAAGATTGCAAGTTGAACTTGGTTTAAAATATACCCAAACATCAAGAGACGAGAGACAATAAGATTATCCTTTGTTTAATCTTTGAACCCACATTTGCAAATTAAATCTTATTATGACATACAAGAGGTCTCAATACTAGTTCTCATAAAAGTGATATTCTCAACTCAAATGCAAAATGAAGAGAATAAAGAATCTCAATTGAACTCTATGTAAAAACTTAATCTAATCCGTCAACGAAAAAAATAAAATATAACAGACCAAGTATTAACATATCAATAAATAAAATATGTTTTAATAGAGAACGAAACTAACGATATCTATCATTATCATTTTTTTTAAGTGAGACAAACTAAACAATAAAAATAATATGATGATTTTCTTGAAAATGTATTATTTGGATTCTACAAAGATTAAGACATAGTCTATGAAATAAAATAGGCAAAGAGTATGTTGGATAAATGAAATATTGAGATTGTCAAGGCTAATATTTATGACAGTATGTGAACTATATGGGGAACACAATCCCAAGCACCAATCGCACTACTATACTAGTAATTAACATCCATTAATATCAAATATGCGACAACTATGTTTATACTCAATAGAAAATATATATATATATATATATCATCAACGTCTGAAGGTCCAAAAAAAACTATCAAGTGCAAATATGAGTGATTTTTTAATAATAGGCTCAAGCACTTAGACTAAACCAAATAGACATAATACACGTCATAAGCATTGTGTTTACTTTTGATGTCAACAAATTTATCATCACACATAACTAAAGAACATCCACATATATTTTATGTCATCTCATAGTATGAAGTGGTTAAACAGTTAATCAATGATCAAGAACCTGAACAAGTACAATTTGCAAATAGCTTTCACTTTATATACTACAGAAGTAATGCTCCATATATCAAGGAAGAAGAGGAAAGAATAATGAATCCATATCTGGCTCGCAACAAAATGAGTCACAACTAGGAAAGATTTCGGTACATTATAACAATTTCTCCTTTGGGATGAAATTGTCACAAGTACTTAGTTCTTTCAAGATAAAGCAAAGTATGGTAATATGCTAACTTCAAGAAGTCTACACATTTGGGTTGACAAACCCTTTAAGCTAGCATACCGATAGCTTTATGATTCATTTTCTTCTTCAAAAGTGTCATCAATAATGATCCACTAGATAGACAAATGGGCCATGAATCAAGTGACTTGAAGCACAATAAGCCACAAAGTTGAAACACGTAACACATTATAACGATCTCCCCGGGTAGAGATTGTCATAAGCAATAAGCATCTCTATATAAAGCTAACAATGAGAACACACTAATTTCAAGAAGTCTACACCTTTAGGTTCATGAACTCTATAGACTAGTATGGTTCTAGCTTTTTTTTATTCACACATCTTATTGTTATATGTCAGTAATCACAACCAATGATAACCCCCTTTGGGTAGGCAATCGTAAGTTGCAATCACTGATCTCACCGAACCTAAATTATGAGAAAAACAATATTTAACAAGTTACAACGAATGGGTCACTTTGACAACAACCATTCAATCTTAGCTCGTAAACATTCTCAATGTGGCCAAATATGTAGCTAGTGAGGTCCCAAGATCTATTAAAGTACACTATGATCATTATATAACCATGTAGGAACATCATAATTCAAGTTTTACAATCTTCCATACAAATAATAACATGCATTAATATGAGAACTTATTTTAACCAAAATGAAATAATATGGTTCAAGTTATATACTCCCTCCGTCCCATAACAATGGGCACACTTTGACTTTTTTGGTCAATTGGGTCAATCTTTGACCATAATTTTATGAATATATAGATATCTATATACAATTCTAAAAATAGTTAATGATTGTATTTCTAATAGTAAAACAATAACAAATTTTAGAATTTCATAGAGATATTTAGATATTCATAAAATTATGGTCAAAGATTGATTCAGTTGACCAAAAAAATCAAAGTGTGCCCATTGTTATAGGACGGAGTGAGTATCTCATAGCGTGTATGTTGTACACAACAATAAGATTACTTTTGCAATTTAAACATGGGCAATAAATGTGATGAATTATTGACTTATCATGGGAATAAGATTTATATAGCATTAACAAATTTGCATTTATATAATATCGACGATATCCTTATGCAAAATTGTAATAAAATTTTAAGAGGAATTTATAGGAAAAAACCCCTATAATCTTAAATATAAATCCACAAAATATATAGCCCATATATATTAAAAGATCCAAAATTGATAGAAGATATATTCAAGGAGCCAAATTTATGGTAAGACCTAACCTCATAAAAAGCCCACAAACTGAATATTATATATTAATATCAAGAAAAATCTTATAGAAAATTAAACCCTATAAAGAGCCTTAAAATTTCGATATAAGATTATTTTCTCAAGGTAAATAAAATTATAGGGAAACAAATTATATAAACAACCCCAAAATTTAGAAAAACTATATTTCGGGAGAAAACATTTATAAAATCAACCCTAAAATCCACTACACAAAAGGCATGCATATTGATAGGGAAAAATCGATTATAAAATCCTTGCATTTTTATAGGGAGATTTAAGCCCATAATCACTTTATATGAAAGCCTTTATTATTATTCTAGAAAACTAAACTCTATAATTGTAATATCCGGCCTTATGGCCAAATTATTTTATTTTGTGAATCTCTTTTAATTAGTTTTGGACTTAATTAATTAAATAGGAAGTATTGGAATTAACTTCAGGCCCAAGTAAATTAAAACCCATTAGGATTATGGAATCCTTTTTAATTAGGGAATTGGAAACCCTAACACATATATACTCTTGTAGACCCCTAGTATTATTATTATTGATCACAAAAGAAAGAAGAGAACGGGAAAGAGTGAGAGAGCGCGACAGAGAGAGAGAGAGAGAGAGCCGCATGAAGAGAGAAAGAAAGAGAAGGAAGAAGAGAAAGAGAAGGGATGTCGGATCAAGGTAAAATCCCACTCTCTAAGTTTGAATTCTTCGTATTAATATTGATCTAGTCAATTGGGGAATATGAACTGGAACCCTAACCCTAAAAAGAAGAACTAGGGTTTATGAATTGGGAATTTAAAAGTGAAGATGATGAGTATTGCATGTGTGTGGTGTTGTGCTCGTGCTAGTGTGTGTGTGTGTGTAGGCTGTTGTGTGTGCGTATTGATAGACAAAATTATAATACCTCGCAAGTGCACAAGCTATCGTCATAGCAATATGCAAACACAAGGGTCGAACCATAGAGACTTGGATTAATTGTAAGTTATTTAACTATTTTAAAAACAATAAAATAAAAGATAAGTGATCAACATGAACTAGCATATAATGATAGAATTTACGGAATACAGATTCACAATCATCTCTTCTATGCTATTTTAATAATAAAAATGTTGGAAATTTTGGCTTTGGGTAACTTTAGGAGGTCCCATTTGTGGGTCCCATTGAGTTTGACCAAAGTCAATATTTATACACATTCTATGTTATACCATGAAGTAAAATGATGTTTTGGTGAAAGCCAAATTATGGGTGGAATCCATAGTAATTAGACCTCAAAGATAGCCATTTAATAAGTCTTAAATGCCAATAAGGAAGTGGATTTGTTGCCATCCCACATGGGATAGGAAGCCATAAAGTCCCTTTTTGTTGGTAATATATAAGGCTTTTGTGCCATCCCACATGGGAATGAGATGGGTTGTTGAGGTGCCATAAATTACTTGGCACTTAATACACTCATGTTCAAGTTACATGTGAGGTGGGATTGAACCTTTCCCCACACGCGCGCTCGCTCGCTCGGCTCGGCCGGGCTCGGGCTCGGGCATGGGCTAAGGGCGTTTGGGCGAATGGTTCGTTTCGTGGGCGTATCTTTTTGGACAAAATTCATTTGAGTGCTTCTTGGTTCCTAACGAAATTCAGTTAGGTCCGTCAGAATCCTAACAGGACTTAACTGTGTCAGTTTCTTTCTGGGTAAGACTGAAACTCTTTGAGTTGATCAGAATTAGGAGTTCGTCTCCTTATCAGATTCTGAACTGTTTTGTGTATAAATAAAACGTCCCCTCTCCTCAGAATATATATACACGAAAATACTCTGGTATTTTGCTCTCGTTATTCTGTTAAGTTCCAGTTTTGTGTGTTAACGACGGTGGGATTCAAGCGACTGAGATAGGACCGAAGTTGAATCCGTACCTGCTGTGCGATCTCTCTTGGTACGTTTTCTGTGATCGTTTCATCCTCGGGAGAATTTGCCTGGACGCGAAGCAGCACCAGTAGGGGGCAATAATTCTTCTTAGGACAGTCTTCTCAAAGGCGACTCGATCTGATTGATAAGTTGTTCTAACTCTGTTTTCTGTTTCTATTTGTTATGCTGTCGCTATTGTTCTTGCTGGATCTGTTTGCTATTGGCTTAAATCATAATTACTGTTCTTGCATGATTTGCTCCTGGTTAATGTTATAATTAATCTGTTGCTGCTACTGTTTTATAAACCAACAGTCTAAGAATAATTAATAATCATGTCTGGTTCTGGTAATGCTAACGCTCCATTCAAGTCCCTTGTTGACACTTCCGATCTGCCAGAGAAGTTCGCTGGTAAGAACTTCAAGCGCTGGCAGGAACGGATGAAAATCTGGTTGTCAATGAAGGGGATGACTGGTATGCTAACTGAAAAGTGCACTGTCATTGATGAGAAGGACCCTGAAACAGCGAAGGCTGCTGAACAGTAGAAGGTGAGGGACAATGTTGTTCGAGGATGCATTCTTTCGGCTCTGTCGAATGTGCTCTTCGATGTGTATTGTTCTGCTCCCCTCTCTGCTGCATCGCTGTGGGAATCTCTTAACACAAAGTATAACACTGATGATGTCAGTGTTGAAAAGTACTGCGTGTCTAAGTTCCTTAAGTATTGTATGACTAAAGGGAGATCTGTTACTGATCAAGTGCATGAATTCCAGATCATATTGCAATCACTCAAGGATGGGGCTATGGAACTTCCTGAGAAGTTTGTAGTCATGTCAATCATTGAGAAGTTCCCTTGTTCTTGGGAGGAATTCGGTATGTCTCTCAAGCACCGTACTGGGAGCCTGTCACTCAATGATTTGATGAATGCAATATCGATCCAAGAAGTGCACAATAGTAACGGTATTAGCTTACCTGTGGAGGCTAAAGCCAATGTGATCACTGCTAATAAGAACAAGAGAAAGTTTGAGAAATCTGGCACTAAGGATGGCTCTAAGGATAATAATGATAAGCTGAAACCTAATAAACATATCCAGAAAAAGCCAAAAGAAAACAAAACCTGTTGGAATTGTGGAACAGTTGGACACTTTTCTAGGGACTGCCCCAAGAAAGGAAAAGTGGGACAAAGCTCTACTGATCAAGGACATGTGAACGTGATTACTGGACCATCTGATGGTGTTGAACCAGTTGATGGTGTAATCACTCCTGAAGTTGATGCTCTTACCAGCGATATTACTAAGTATGTAACCTCTAGTCCTGAAATCTTTACTGTTTATGAACCCAACGAGTAGTTGATAGACACTGGGGCAAATGTGCACGTTTGTGCTGATAAATTGCTATTCGTGTCTTACCAGCCTGAACGTGGGAGATCAGTGACGATGGGGAATTCTAGTGCTGTAAAGGTGCATGGGACTGGACGCGAGGACCTAAAGTTTCCTAATGGGCGCATTCTGACCTTGCAACAAGTTCATCACGTTCCCGACATTCGTCGCAATATCATTAGTGGTTCATGTTTAGTTAAAGAGGGATTTGAGTTTTCATTTAAATGTAATAGGGTTATTATTTTGGATTCTGGTAGTTTTATAGGAAAAGGTTATGCTTCGGATGGTTTATTTTAGATTAGAGTTGTTAGTGATTTTAGTACTCAGTTTAATAATAGTTTTATTGATTATCCCATTTCTTATGCGATTGAATCTTCAAATATTTGGCATGGTCGCTTAGGACATATAAATCTTGATTCTGTAAAAAGAATGATGAACTTAGATATTATTCCTAAGCATGCTATTGATAAAAGTTCTAAATGTCATGTATGTGTTGAAGCTAAATCTGTTAGAAGGCCGTTTCAATCCGTTACTAGAAACTCAGAAATACTAGATTTAGTTCATACTGATATTTGTGAATTTAATGGCATGTTGATCAAAGATAAAAAGAAATACTTTATTACTTTCATTGATGACTATAGTAGGTACTGCTATGTTTACTTACTAAATGGTAAAGATGAGGCACTGGAAAAATTCATTATATTTAAAAATGAAGCAGAAAATCAAACTGGCAAAAAACTTAAACGGTTAAGATCCGATAGAGGTGGCGAATATGAATCTAACCCTTTCTCGCGTTATTGCCAAGAAAATGGCATAGTTCATGAAGAAACTCCTCCATACACACCTCAATCTAATGGTATTGCAGAACGTAAAAATAGAACCTTTAAAGATATGATCAACATTCTACTAATAAGTTCGGGATTGCCTAAGTATATGTGGGGAGAAGCTTTGAATACGGCTTGCCATATTCTGAATAGAGTTCCTCCTAAACATAAGTCAGAAAGTCCATTTGAACTTTGGAAAGGTAGAAAGACAAGCTTGAAATACTTGAAAGTGTGGGGGTGCCTTGCGAAGGTACTTGTCCCTGAACACTAAAGAAAGAAGCTTGGTCCTAAAACAGTTGATGCAATCTTTATAGGATATTCTGAAACAAGCTATGCATTGAGATTTCTTATCATAAAATCTGAAATCTCTGGCATGGATGTAAACTCAATTGTTGAGTTACGTGATGCAACATTTTATGAGGATGTGTTTCCAATGAAGGACAGACTTCCTAGAGAATCAACCACTAACACAAGTTCGATTCCCGCTCAAGTAGAAGAGATGACCAATGTGGGGGTTGATTCTGTTGTTTCTCATTCTGATAATGAGGATGAACCAAGAAGGATTAAGAGAGCTAGAATTACCAAGGATTATGGAAGTGATTATATCACTTACAATATCGAGGGTGATCCTACTACCTTCAAAGAGGCGAGGGCATCTCTGGATGCTAAGCAATGGAAGGACGCCGTGAAAAGTGAAATTGATTCTATTGTCTCAAATGGGACATGGGAATTAGTTGATCTACCTCCTGGATGCAATGCAATCGGATGTAAGTGGGTCTTTAAGAGGAAACTCAAAACCTGACGGTACCGTTGATAAGTTTAAGGCTAGATTGGTTGCTAAGGGATTCAAACAAATGGAGGGAATAGACTATTTTGATACCTATTCACCTGTTGCTAGGATGACTACAATTCGAATGCTTATAGCATTGGCCTCTGTATATGATCTTCCCATCCACCAAATGGATGTAAAAACCGCCTTCTTGCATGGCGATCTTGAGGAGGAAATTTATATGGTACAGCTTGAAGGATTTATAGCATCTGGTAACGAGAAAAAGGTTTGTAAACTTGTTAAGTCACTTTATGGACTTAAACAAGCCTCAAAGCAGTGGCATGAGAAATTTGATAAAGTTATCTCATCGTTTGGCTTCATTACTAATGAGTTTGATAAGTGTGTCTACATCAAGACTGAAGGTGATAGTAGTATTATCTTGTGCCTATATGTTGATGATATTCTTTTGTTTGGAACCAATATGAGGATAATTTATTCAACTAAGTCATTCTTGAAAAGTAAGTTTGAGATGAAGGACATGGGAGAAACAAGTGTGATTCTTGGCCTAAAGTTGACTCGCTCAACTGAAGGCATAACCATTTCGCAATCTCATTATACTGTAAGTATATTGGAGAAATTTGGTTATAAGAACGTCAAAATTGCTAAAACTCCATATAATCCTTCTGTGGTACTTACTAAGAATGAGGGAGGAGTACCAATTGCTCATTTAAGATATTCTCAAGTCATTGGAAGTTTGATGTATCTTGCTAACTGTACTAGACTAGATATTTCCTATTCAGTTACAAGGTTGGCTAGGTATACTCAATGTCCAAATAAAGCACACTGGGAGGCTCTTGATAGAGTCCTTAGGTACTTGAAGGGAACTATTTCCCTTGGGCTGCATTACAAGAGATATCATGCTGTTCTTGAAGGATATAGTGATGCAAGCTGGATAGCCTTAAACTCTGGGAGTTATGGCTGTATAGGGTATGTTTTTACCTTAGGCGGAGCTGCAGTCGCCTGGAGGTCTACAAAACAAACTTTGTTGTCTAGGTATACTTTTGAGGCCGAGTTAGTTGCTTTTGACACTACTGGATTAGAAGCTGAATGGCTACACGGATTTATGTCCGAGTTACCCATGGTCAGCAAGCCTATTCCAATGGTCTCTGTACATTGTGACAATATAGCCACAATTGAGAAACTGAAGAGTGTCAAGTACAACTGCAAAACAAGGAGACACATTCAAATTAGATTAAAATCTATAAGGGATTTAGTGTCTAGAAAGGTGATAGCTGTTGATTATGTTGGTACTAAGGATAACACAGCTGATCCTTTAACTAAAGGACTGGAATATGTTCTTGTTGTTAAATCCAGGTTGGGGATGGGGCTGAACCCCGTCTGATTCAAACGCAGTAGCAACCCAACCTATCTGAGAGGAGATCCCACGAAGAAGGTTTAATGTGGTAATAACAAGCTGTGGGGTGGATCGGAGCACCTGTTAGTACCCGATCTGAAAATGAGTTTATTAGGGATTTCCCAAATACACAAGGACTTTATAGGAATTACAAACCTTGCAAATACTTGTCCCGGATTCCCAAAATATACCTCATTGTTCTAGAATATCTTAAAGATGGCCAAAATAGGGTTTCCATAAAACATGCAAAACCCTAGCTTAATAATTAAGTCAGCCAGGAATGATGGCCACGCGGCCACATTCGCCCAAGCTCCAACCTTGGCCACGCGGCCAACATCGCCGCCGCCCTCCATCTTGGCCACGCGGCCACATCTGCCCCGGATGATCTGGACCGTCAGATCTCTCCATCAGTTTCCTATTTAAAGACCTCCCTTGCCTCATAATTAGGGGATCCGAATTTGAGAGTTCTTAAACACAATTTTGCTCTCTAATTAGCATTCAAACACTCAAGAAGATCCAAGGTTTATTTCTTGCCAACATAGGTAAGTTTTCTAACTTTTTCTTCGTGTTCTTGCATTATTTTTAATGTAGATCTTTTATATTCATGTTCGTACATGTTTATTCATAGTTTCTTCAATTTCTTTGCATGCTCATTCATATGTTCATAATATGTTCTTCGCATGTTCTTCGTGTTCATAGATTAAAACCTTATTTATGCTATATTTAGGGTTGCGATCTTCATAATTACATGTTATTTCATAGCCGATGATGATCGAGGGTTCATCAACCCGAGGATGATCTAGGAACTACTTCTAAACCCTAATCTTTAGGTAATTCCCCCCTCATTATGCATGATCCCGATTCTTCTGCCTATTCTAATTCTCTGCGAACTACGCTGACCTGAGCTTCTCACATTGAGAGGAACGTAGGCAATCTTCGGATCCGGTCTCAAACACTAACACACTACTAACACATTCATCATGATAGAAAGACCGATCATTCGGGCAATAGGAGTGATAACGTCCAATATTCTTCTCTTGTTGTAATTTGACCCCCGAACCCACTAAACATGCTTTTTCTCAATGTTTTGGCTATAATTAAAACGGCGTGGCGACTCTCATATTTTAATGTTACTATGAATATTCCCAATTTCAAACACACGTATTCACAGTGGCGACTTTGCTGGGGACTGCTTTGAAACTTTTTCAAACTTAGTGGGTCTAACTTTCATCACATCATGATGCTTGCCATGTTTACACATGCACACACCTGCCATGTTTACACATGCACACAACTGCCATGTTTACACATGCACACACCTGCCATGTTTACACATGCACACACCTGCCATGTTTACACATGCACACTTGCCATGTTTTCACGTGCCCCCTACAGTTAAGCCATATTTACACATACACCCGCGCACTCCGCCATGTTAATACTCGTACCTTGTACCTTGTATCCTTGTACCTTTGTTATTTTCGCCTTAGTATTAGGGTCAAACAAAACTCTGCTATGCTCCCTTGTACATTATTTTCCTTCTCCTGCATTGCATTGCATAGCATCATTCAAACATTCAAAACTTCTCTCTTTTCTCCTTAAAAAGAATTAGTTTCTTGCCACACACTACCACTAGTCCGTGTCAGCACTGCACATGTCCCTACTACCCGGAGTATTCGATGTGCAGGAATTTGTGCGCTACTGCCTCACATTTTTTGAGTCACTCGTCTACTCCACTCACCGTGTACGTTCCGCGAGTGGTGGGAACCTTTAACCTAACCCGTGTCAACCCACACATAGAGATTAGGACACTTCTCGGACCACCCATTTAGGATGTAAATAAATGCAAAACTTTTCGCAAAATAAAATGTGCATTGCATCTAGGCGACCTCTAAGGTCCATCGCTCATCCGTTGGGCCATCATTGCGATCCATTTGGGTCTACCCTTCACCTTCGACCGCCTAGGTCAACCTTCTCAACCTTTGACTGCCTAGGTCAACCTTATCTACCTTTGACCCCCTAGGTCAACCCTTACCAACTTTTGACCTCCTAGGTCAACCTTATCCGCCTTTGACCCCTTAGGTCAACCTTTGACCTCCTAGGTCAACCTTATCCGCCTTTGACCCCTTTGGTCAACCTTTGACCTCCTAGGTCAACCTTTGACCACCTAGGTCAATCTTCCCAACCTTTGACCTCCTAGGTCAACCTTATCTACCTTTGACCTCCTAGGTCAACCTTTGACCCCCTAGGTCAACCTTACCAACCTTTGACCCCCTAGGTCAACCTTACCAACCTTCGACCTCTTAGGCCAACCTTTGACCCCCCTAGGTCAACCTTTGACCTCCTAGGTCAACCTTATCTACCTTTGACCTCCTAGGTCAACCTTTGACCACCTAGGTCAATCTTCCCAACCTTTGACCTCCTAGGTCAACCTTATCTACCTTTGACCTCCTAGGTCAACCTTTGACCCCCTAGGTCAACCTTACCAACCTTCGACCTCTTAGGCCAACCTTTGACCCCCTTAGGTCAACCTTTGACCTCCTGGGTCAACCTTATTTGCCTTTGACCTCTTAGGTCAACCTTTGGCCCCTTAGGTCAACCTCATCCACTTTTGGCCTCTTAGGTCAACCTTTGACCCCCTAGGTCAAACTTTGATCCCTTAGGTCAACCTTATCCGCTTTTGACCTCTTAGGTCAATCTTTGATTCCATAGGTGAACCCAATTACCTTTGACCATAACCCGCTTAGGTCGAACCGTCATCTTGACCCGCCTAGGTAATTATCTGACCTACCTAGGTCAACCCGTTTAGGTCCGCACACCATCCTTGACCCATTTAGGTCAACTTGTCCGTCTTAGGTTAAAACTACCCCTTCACCCTCGGCCTGTCAAGGTCAACCCGTGACCCGCTTAGGTCGACTTTCTATCTTGGATCCATCTAGGTCAATCTCCAACCTTCCTTAGTCCACCAACCCGAATAGGTCAACCTTAGACCCGCTTAGGTCAAACCATGTCCATCCCGCTTAGATCATCCCATAGGCAAACCGCTACAACCCGCTATCTTGATTTATTCACCATATAGGTCAATCCAACCCTTCTTATTTAGGTCGACCTATCCTTTACCCATCTAGATCAACCCACCATCATCGACGCATTCTATCTTGAACCACTTCTTGTCTCAAACCTTAGGTCAAATTTAGGTCAAACCTTAAGTCAAACCTTACCCGATTCCTATAGGTCTTCCTCACCCATGCTTGACCAAGGACCGAGTCATCTCCCTCTTTTTTTGACCCCCGTGGTCATCTCTCACCTCTTTTTAAAAGTCTAACTTGATTTGAACTACGGCGACCTGAGCCTCTTATTGTGTGAGACCTCTCCCTCATGATAAGGGGAATGTAGGCAACTTCGGCCCGGTCAAACTTTCAATTTTTTACCAAAATGCATTTCAAAAATGTGGAGACCGACTCTTTTCCAAAAAATGATTCTTATAACGATGCCTTATCATCAAATACAAATCTAATTCTTTCTGCATCATGTCGGCTGCAAGGAACATCGAAGTTGCAACTGAAGCTGCTACCCAAGATCCCGAGACAATCCTCTACACCGGTACTGCTCTCAGTAAGCAAGCATCCCACTTCGAAGCCATCCTCGATGAACAAGCGATCCACTTTAAGGCCATTCTCAACGAGCAAGCAACACACTTTCAGAAGGAGATGCATAAGACCCTAAGAGATATCGAGAGGTGCCATTTGTTTGACATTCGTGGCGTTTATGATTACCTCAGTCGAGTTCTCCCTCTTGCTCAATGTCAACACCCGTACGCTCCTCAAATGTACGGGCCGCCACAGACTGTCCCCGTCGGGATGCCTCCTATGACTACTCATCAACAAGGGGTGCCGGTACCTAAATCACCCTCAAAGACAGTTCGTGAAAGGAAGGACGAGCGCGAATTCGACGACTTAGGTATGCCGTTAGCCAAACTCTTCAAAAGTCTAGTTCAAGCCGGCAAGTTGTCTCCTTTGATCAACTATGAACCAAGTAGGGTGAAGCAATGCTTGGATCCCTCCAAACACTGCCAATACCACCAGTACATTGGGCATGACACCGAAGATTGCGTCCAATTGAGGAGAAAGATTCAAAGCCTCATTGACAGCGGAGCCATCACCCGCCAACGGAATACATGGGCATGGGCAAAAGAGGAAATTGGGGCTACCTCCTTTAAATAAAAGAAAAGAAAAGGGTCATTCAGTCTTCGTAGGTTCTAGAGTGTCCTTAGTCAAAAGTCCACCTTGGACGATTTTTGTTTCTTTAAGTAAAAGTCCACCCCGGACTAGTCAGTTTAAATCTTTTAGTTCCAATAAAAAGGTCTTTATTTCTTTTCTTTTCTCTCTAGACTTGAGACATAAGCTTGCATATATCAATTCCATGAAAATTGTCTTATTCACCATTTTAACTTGATTGCTATATCTTTTATATGATGAATTAATCTTAATCTTAATCATTAATGACGACTCATTAAAAGGTAAATGGACCCACAAACCATTCGCACAACTAAGTAAACAATTAGTCTCAAGATAACAAACGCTTTGACCAATTAGGATGAACGAATCACTTTCTCTTCTCTCTACATTCTACCCCATACACTCTCTCTATACACTCACCCCTTGTACACACTTCATGTACAGTCTCTATATACACCTTCTCCCATACACTATCCTCATACGCCTTTCATCCCACCATTAGACCCCTTTTTATAAGGTCGTGACAAAGAAATGGATTGCGGTTGCTCATCATCAAATAGACATCCATGCTGCCACAATTTAAAGGGTTGGTTTGTTCCCTTCATGAGTACTACATGCCGTTACACTGGGGCTGTCCGTATTCCATCGCAAATGTAAGACAAGTGCACGAAGTCATTCATGCCATTAATTGGTGCACGTGATAATCCAATGGAGCTCTACCGGTGAAAATCAAGGGGCTAGGATGCCCGCCGCCAGCAAAAGGCCGCTTGAACTATAAGTAAGCTACCTCGCAATCGAGAGAGGCGAAAGCAAACTAGGGGCTTGTCTTGCCCAATGTTTCATGTACAAATATAAAAAAAAAATTATGGCTCACTAGGTTGAAACCCAAAAGGGCGACCTAGGCAAAAGTTAGAGCATTGCACAAAAAGAAGCCCGCTAGGTTGAAAACCCGAAAGGGCGGCCTAGGCAAAAAAAAGGGTGTGCACAAAGAGATAAAATAAAAAAAATAAAGAAAAATAGAAGGGGCTATCACCATAGAAAAGTAAAAGTCCCATTTTATTTTCACTTCAAATGTTCTGTTTTTCTTTCTTTCCCTACAAAGAAGATTAACGCGGTAGCAGCAGCCATGACAACTACAATGGAGCAATCCACCGCAATGAGCTGCAATGAAGCAATCCAAAGCAACAAGCTACAACGGAGTAACCTATCGCGACAAATGAACCCCATACTCAAACCCAAACTTCATCATCATCCGGGCCTCCCCCGAACTACGCGGACCTGAGCTCCTCACCTTGAGGAGAACGTAGGCAACCTCCCGGTTCGGTCCAAAATATACACAACCCACCTTGAGCCAATTTCCTTTCTCTTCTCTCTTCCCCATATATTTCTACTTCTGATCTCTTCACTCACAATTGATCAAAACATTTATTATTTCGAGACTACTTGTCTAAAACATAATCATAAGATGCATAACTAATCAACGAGGTCCATTCTCGAGCAATCAAATGAGAATCTTGAATAAAACAATTTTCAAATGTCTCGACAAGTCTTCCGTTCTACAATCTAGGAAAGAGCTAAACACTTACTTTCTGTCAAGCAGGGGCTTCCTCCCTTTTGTACATATATACACTAAGTTGCCTAAAGAGTCAAAATGTGAGTACTATTTCTCTCTCTCTTACTCTCCCCAAAACGCCCCCGCATGTTTTCAAACAATTCTTTTTTCCCTTTTTTGAGTCGACTGAATGATTTCAAAAAAAAAAAAAAAAAAAAAAAATGATGATGCAAAAGAGATGCCCGCTAGATTGAAAACCCGCAAGGGCGGTCTAGGCAGAAAAAAGGGTGCGTCTCAAAGGAGGTAGGATACCCCACTCTACGCCCTTATCGAACTGGGGCTTCCCCAACAGAATGGGTCGACTATAGGGTTTTCTCAGAGAATATTGAGGCTTCGATAAGCACATACTTAGAAGAAGGGCATCCCTCATCATCAATCTCGACGTAGAATTTCTCAAAGGAGGAAGGGTACCCGCTCACCAAATTAGAGAATCCCCGATGGAATGGGTCGACTATGTGGTTTCCCAGAGAATACCGAGGCTTCAACAAGGATGTACTTGGAAGATGGACACCCCTCATCGTCAAACTCGGCACGTGACAAACTCTTTGAATTGGTTAGAATCGTAATTAATTATAAAGCATCATTATAAAGTCATAACACTTTCAAAAGTTTTCTCTTCCACGACACTTTGTTTATAAACCCGCACTCTCGGTCTCCACAAAATTTGTATAAACCTCCTCGGTCCACTCTGAGACCCATCTTTGTGATTCTTGAACCGACTCGGTCCTTCACCCTATTTCCTACACAATAGGATACCCTTAGGTCCCAACCTACCTGGTTCAAAACCTTAGGTCCCAACCCTACTCGGTCAGTCTTGCCTAAGTTACACCATAAACTCTCTAGGTCCCGAGCCTACCCGACCAGTCTTACCTAGGTCCCAAACCTACCCGGTGAGTCTTACCTAGGTTACATCATAACCTCTTAGCTCGACCTTCCGCAAGTTCGTAGCATGACCCCTTCGGCCTCAAACCGGTTCTGCCCAAAACTTCAGGCCTTAAACCAGTTAACCAAAGCCAAATCCTTAGGGTGACCCATTAGGTCCCGAACCTACCGGTCCCGAGCCTACACGATCTCCTAGATCTCAAACCTACCAACACATACTCGTACTTACCCTATCTAGGCCATAGCTCTCTTATCCTCCTAGGTCCAGCCTCTTAGATCTACCCAGTCTAACCTGTTGAACGATCCCTTAGATCCCAAGTCCATTCAAGTCTACCAAGCGCCTACCTTGTAGGTCTCTAGCATATCCGATCCACACTTTAGGTCTCAACTCCTAAACCCTTTAGATCACAAAAATGTCTACCCTCTAGGTATAACCTTAGATGTCGACCCTTAGAACTCTTTAGTTCCCAAGCCTGCTCGGTCCAACCAAAACAATGCCATCTACGCCTACCGTCATACCCAAACCATGGCCCTGCCACTCTTAAACCTAGTGTCACTCCTTGGCTTCAAAAGACTTCCTAGTCTGACCTTCAACCCCTTAGGTCCCTAACCTACTTAATCCGAGCCGAGTCCAAACCTCGCCACCTATAAGGTCCACCTTTGAACTCCATGGATCTCAAACCTTTCTTCCCCACGAGTCCAAACCTCAAACGTGCTCAAACGCATAGGACCTCCCGTGTACCGTGATATGCCATTAAGATATCAAAACCCGTCCAGTCAAAAATCGTGCGCTTAACACCTTTGGTCCCATACCTAACCTACCTTCACAATCGCCGAACGAGCTTGGTCACGCGCAATGACCTCTAAAACAAACTTAGGTCCTAAGCATACCCAATCCAACTTAGGCACCTATTGTACTCGAGCAAAGTCTTGGGCACTCAATCCCTTTACCTAAAGCGCCAACATGGTCACATGTCCAGACCCATTTCTCGCACATGGCTCACACCTAGCACACCTTAGAGCCCAAACCCGACATGCGTTTTAGGTACTAGGATCATCCAATCCCAATCCATTGCTCCTTGGCCGACCTCAAGCCTGCTTGGTCCTAACCCATAACGCGGTTTCTCTAGGATAAAGGACTTACCCGCTTGAAAGCCTTATGTCCCAACGCTACCCTGCCTAGCCTTCGATCTCCTAGATCTCACGCCTACCATTCCATTAGGCCCCGGTCTCCTTAACACATGTCTGAGTCTTACCCTAGCTAAACCCTAGCACTCTAGCCTAGGTCTAATCTATCGAGCCTATCCAGCCACGAGGTATCAAGCTCATTTGCCCCAAACCGCAACACTCTTAGACCTCAAACTTGCTCAGTCTAAACCAAGACAAACCTTCAAATGCTTTCGGTCTCCAAACTCTAGCCTTAAACCTAGGTAAACACATTCTCTAAACCCTAGCCTCGAGCCTAGATAGTCATATCATTCTCTCTGAACCCTAGCCTCAAGCCTAGGTAATTACATCCTTTCAAACCCTAGCCTAAAGCCTAGGAAGTTACATCTTTCTTAAACCCTAGCCTTGATCCTAGGTAGCTACACCCTTCCTAAACCCTAGCCTTGATCCTAGGTAGTCACATATCCTCTCTAAACCCTAGCCTTAAGCCTAGGAAACCACAACATTCCCTTTAACCCTAGCCCAAATTCTAGGGAATTTCCAAAGCCCCGTATGCAACATCATTTCCAAATTCCCGAAACCCTAGTCTCGAAACCTAGGAAATTTACAATCTCAATTCTCCGTTTTATTGAACCCTAGTCCAAAACCTAGGATATAATGCCCTGTCCAAAACTCAATCAACCCTAGCCTCAAGCCTAGGAAGCCGCATTCACTCTAAACCCTAGCCTCGAGCCTAGGTAGTCGCATTCGCTCTAAACCCTAGCCTCGAGCCTAGGTAGTCGCATTCGCTCCAAACCCCAGCCTCAAGCCTAGGTAGTCACACTCTTTCTAAACCCTAGCCTCGAGCCTAGGTATTCGCATTCGCTCTAAACCCTAGCCTCGATCCTAGGTAGTCGCATTCGCTCCAAACCCTAGCCTCAAGCCTAGCTAGTCGCACTCTTTTTAAACCCTAGCCTCGAGCCTAGGTAGTCGTATTCGCTCTAAACCCTAGCCTCGATCCTAGGTAGTCGCATTCGCTCTAAACCCTAGCCTCGAGTCTAGGTAGTCGCATTCGCTCTAAACCCTAGTCTCAAGCCTAGGTAGTCGCACTCTTTCTAAAACCCTAGCCTCAAGCCTAGGTAGAAATTATCCTCTTTAAACTCTATCATCAAGCCTAGGATTCAACATTCCCTTCAAACCCCAGTCCTAGACCTAGGAAACCCCTTCACCTTAGTCTCAAAGCGTAGGAAGTTTACAGTCCTTAGCCTTAAAACCTAGCCTAAAGCCTAGGTTACCATGAACATTTCCAAGCCATAGTCACCAATCCCGGAAAATGGTGAACCCTAATATCAAGCTTAGTGGACCTTCCACAAAAGCAATCCCTCTTCCCAACGGTCCATGGTCTCAAGCCTAGGAAGTCACAACCCTTTCAACTCCCAGCCTTAGGTCTAAAGCCAACGCCTTTGCAACCTCTGAACCTACCACAACTCCAAGCCCTAGCCTCGAAGCCTAGGATATTTCTAAACCCTAGTCCCAAACCTAGGAGAGTCATGGTCCTTAAACACCAGTTCGAAAACCCTAACATCTAGGAAGTTCCCAAACCTCAACCTCTCCAAACCCTAGCCCCAAGCCTGGGAATCTGCATTCTCTCCAAACCCTAGTCTTAAGCCTAGGAAGCACCATCCTCTTTAACCCTAGCCCAAGTTATAGGGAATTTCCAAATCCCTCTGTGCAACATCCTTTCCAAATTCCCGAAACCCTAGTCTCGAAACCTAGGAAATTTATAATCTCAATCCCCCGCTAGTCTTATGCCTAGGATACAATAGCCTTTCCATATTCTCTCCAAACCCTAGCCTTGAGCCTAGGTAGTCGCATTCTCTCCAAACCCTAGCCCATAAGCCTAGGAAACCCACATTGTATCCAAGATACAATCTCAAGTCTAAACAACCATAACATCTTTTGCATCCTTATCTCAAGGCTAAGAGGCTACCCATCCCCTTTCCTTAAAAGCCTTAGGTCCTACCCTAAGCAACCAAGAAAAATGTCCCTTACCTAACACCTTGGTCTCAATGGATCGTAGCCTCATTCCCTCCTAAATTAGGATAAGCGGAACCCAAATCATGTTTCCCATATTAGCAACTCCCCGAGAGTCCATCTCCTTCGCGTCTCCCTAAAGGTCCTTTGCCCTTGTGACTCACCAAAGAGTCCTTTGTGACTCCCCGAGAGTCTATCATCCTTATGACTCCCCGAGAGTCCGTCACCCTTGTGACTCCCCGAGAGTCTATCACCTTTGTGACTCCCCGAGAGTTCATCCCGTTTGCGACTTCATAACAATCCATCATCTTTGCCTCCACATGCAAAATTTCAGTTTTACCCTTAGTACATTCCCCCTTGTTCATTTCAGGTTCCCTTACCACTATTGTGACTGATATTCGTTACCTTTGGGAACGGAAAGCCCCTTAAAATTTCCATTCTTCACCGAATATTTGCTTAGGATCCGTATGATTGTAGAGACTTCGGCGCCTCTATGACATACGCATCCTAGATCGATCGAGATTGGCAGAAGCCTCGGCGTTTCTGTTTGCGAGAGATCCAGCATCTATTATTTACTTAGGATTCGTATGGTTGTAGAGACTTCGACGCCTCTATGACGTACGCCTCCTAGATCGATCGCGATTGGTAGAAGCCTCGGCGTTTCTGTTTGCGAGAGATCCAGCATCTATTATTTTAGCATCTATTATTTGCTTAGGAGTCGTATGGTTGTAGAGACTTCGGCGCCTCTATGACATACGCATCCTAGATCGATCGCGATTGGAAGAAGCCTCGGCGTTTCTGTTTGCGAGAGATCCAGCATCTATTATTTGCTTAGGATTCATATGGTTGTAGAGACTTCGACGCCTCTATGGCATACGCATCCTAGATCGATCGCGATTGGCAGAAGCCTCGGCGTTTCTGTTTGCGAGAGATCCAGCATCTATTATTTTAGCACTTCCTAATATTTGCTTAAGATTCGTATGGTTGTAGAGACTTCGGCGCCTCTATGACATACGCATCCTAGATCGATCGCGATTGGCAGAAGCCTCGGCGTTTCTGTTTACGAGAGATCCAGCATCTATTATTTTAGCATTTCCGAATATTTGCTTAGGATTCGTATGGTTGTAGAGACTTCGGCGCCTCTATGACATATGCATCCTAGATCGATCGCGATTAGCGGAAGCCTCGGCGTTTCTGTTTGCAAGAGATCCAGCATCTATTATTTTAGCATTTCTTAATATTTGCTTAGGATTCGTATGGTTGTAGAGACTTCGGCGCCTCTATGACATACGCATCCTAGATCGATCGCGATTGGCAGAAGCCTCGGCGTTTCTGTTTGCGAGAGATCCAGCATCTATTATTTTAGCATTTCCTAATATTTGCTTAGGATTTGTATGGTTGTAGAGACTTCGGCGCCTCTATGACATACGCATCCTAGATCGATCGCGATTGGCAGAAGCCTCGGCGTTTCTGTTTGCGAGAGATCCAGCATCTATTATTTTAGCATTTCCTAATATTTGCTTAGGATTCGTATGGTTGCAGAGACTTCGGCGCCTCTATGACAGACGCATCCTAGATCGATCTCGATTGGCAGAATCCTCGGCGTTTCTGTTTGCGAGAGATCCAGCATCTATTATTTTTGTAGTTTCCTAATATTTACTTAGGATTCGTATGGTTGTAGAGACTTCGGCGCCTCTATGACATACGCATCCTAGATCGATCGCGATTGGCAGAAGCCTCGGCGTTTCTGTTTGCGAGAGATCCAGCATCTATTATTTTAGCATTTCCTAATATTTTCTTAGGATTCGTATGGTTGTAGAGACTTCGGCGCCTCTATGACATACGCATCCTAGATCGATCACAATTGGCAGAAGCCTCGGCGTTTCTGTTTGCGAGAGATCCAGCATCTATTATTTTAGCATTTCCTAATATTTACTTAGGATTCGTATGGTTGTAGAGACTTCGGCGCCTCTATGACAGACGCATCCTAGATCGATCTCGATTGGCAGAAGCCTCGGCGTTTCTGTTTGCGAGAGATCCAGCATATATTATTTTAGCATTTCCTAATATTTGCTTAGGATTCGTATGGTTGTAGAGACTTCGGCGCCTCTATGACATACGCATCCTAGATCGATCGTGATTGGCAGAAGCCTCGGCGTTTCTGTTTGCGAGAGATCCAGCATCTATTATTTTAGCATTTCCTAATATTTGCTTAGGATTCGTATGGTTGTAGAGACTTCGGCGCCTCTATGACATACGCATCCTAGATCGATCGTGATTGGCAGAAGCCTCGGCGTTTCTGTTTGCGAGAGATCCAGCATCTATTATTTTAGCAGTTTCTTAATATTTGCTTAGGATTTGTATGATCGCAGAGACTTCGGCGCCTCTATAACATACGCATCCTAGATCGATCGCGATTGGCAGAAGCCTCGGCGTTTCTGTTTGCGAGAGATCCATCATCTATTATTTTGACGGTCAGCAGAAGCCTCGGCGTTTCTGTTGCGAGAGATCCAGCATCCATTATTTTAGCGTGATCGGCAGAAAACCCAGGCGTTTCTGGTCGAGTTTATTGTCCTATTATCCCTCTTGCTTCAAATGACTTCATTTCCTAACGAATGTTCGTTCTTCATACATGATAGTGCCCGTAGGTTTACTATCCCTATCAGAAGTCCGATGTCTCGTTTTATCCCCAGTCGCTCTGAACTACGACCGGCTTGATTCCTCTGAGGATACGTAGGAAACCTGAAAAGGTTCAGCCACCCGACCGACGCGGTCATCTATCATCCCCAGCAGGTGCATTTTCCCCAGCAGAAAACGTTGCTCCCCATCAGAGGACAGTCATTCCTAATTTCCCATCAGATTTGAACTACGTTTGGCTTGATTCCCCCGCGGATACGTAGGTCGCCTGCCAAGGTTCAGCCGTTCCCTTACCTTTCCTCTGTTTTGAAACTCTTGTTTCAGAACGGTTCCTATTTTTATCGTCGACCCTCCATTGCCTTGCAAGAAGCGTCGCCGAGGGGCTACTGTTAGTACCCGATCTGAAAATGAGTTTATTAGGGATTTCCCAAATACACAAGGACTTTATAGGAATTACAAACCTTGCAAATACTTGTCCCGGATTCCCAAAATATACCTCATTGTTCTAGAATATCTTAAAGATGGCCAAAATAGGGTTTCCATAAAACATGCAAAACCCTAGCTTAATAATTAAGTCAGCCAGGAATGATGGCCACGCGGCCACATTCGCCCAAGCTCCAACCTTGGCCACGCGGCCAACATCGCCGCCGCCCTCCATCTTGGCCACGCGGCCACATCCGCCCCGGATGATCTGGACCGTCAGATCTCTCCATCAGTTTCCTATTTAAAGACCTCCCTTGCCTCATAATTAGGGGATCCGAATTTGAGAGTTCTTAAACACAATTTTGCTCTCTAATTAGCATTCAAACACTCAAGAAGATCCAAGGTTTATTTCTTGCCAACATAGGTAAGTTTTCTAACTTTTTCTTCGTGTTCTTGCATTATTTTTAATGTAGATCTTTTATATTCATGTTCGTACATGTTTATTCATAGTTTCTTCATATTCTTTGCATGCTCATTCATATGTTCATAATATGTTCTTCGCATGTTCTTCGTGTTCATAGATTAAAACCTTATTTATGCTATATTTAGGGTTGCGATCTTCATAATTACATGTTATTTCATAGCCGATGATGATCGAGGGTTCATCAACCCGAGGATGATCTAGGAACTACTTCTAAACCCTAATCTTTAGGTAATTCCCCCCTCATTATGCATGATCCCGATTCTTCTGCCTATTCTAATTCTCTACGAACTACGCTGACCTGAGCTTCTCACATTGAGAGGAACGTAGGCAATCTTCGGATCCGGTCTCAAACACTAACACACTACTAACACATTCATCATGATAGAAAGACCGATCATTCGGGCAATAGGAGTGATAACGTCCAATATTCTTCTCTTGTTGTAATTTGACCCCCGAACCCACTAAACATGTTTTTTATCAATGTTTTGGCTATAATTAAAACGGCGTGGCGACTCTCATATTTTAATGTTACTATGAATATTCCCAATTTCAAACACACGTATTCACAGCACCTAAATAGATTGACATGTTAAATGTCTGAGTCTATCCCCTGAATAACCTGGAGGGTGCTCATTACTGCCAGTATAGTAAAAGCTTAAGGCTTTGAATGGGATTGAGTCTTTTTAGACAAGATGATAGCAGTACATCTTCGGAGATGCCCAACTAAATAAGTGTTGTTGTGTGGCCGCAATTAGAGGAAAAGGGTTATTCCTTGAAAGCACTTATGATAGAGGATCGGGACGTATGGCCTATATGCGTCAATTTTACGATAGATGGCCTATCATAGCCTTTGCCGTGTTGTTACCAACAAAGGCCACTACACAATAAGGAATCAGATTCAAGACACCCATTCATCTGGTCCTATGGAAGTTTGCGTTGACTAACTAAGGTAGCGGTTCAAGCCGGAAGGTACCGTTCTACTGAAAGCACGACATGGATAATCTCTACACGTCTTATCACTATGGACTTGTGGGGGATTGTTGGAAATTTTGGCTTTGGGTAACTTTAGGAGGGTCCCATTTGTGGGTCCCATTAAGTTTGACCAAAGTCAATATTTATACACATTCTATGTTATACCATGAAGCAAAATGATGTTTTGGTGAAAGCCAAATTATGGGTGGAATCCATAGTAATTAGACTTCAAAGATAGCCATTTAATAAGTCTTAAATGCCAATAAGGAAGTGGTTTTGTTGCCATCCCACATGGGATAGGAAGCCATAAAGTCCTTTTTTGTTGGTAATATATAAGGCTTTTGTGCCATCCCACATGGGAATGAGATGGGTTGTTGAGGTGCCATAAATTACTTGGCACTTAATACACTCATGTTCAAGTTACATGTGAGGTGGGCTGTGGGCGATTTTGCTCAAGGGGCCGGCGCTCGCTCGCTCGCTCGGCTCGGTCGGGCTCGGGCTCGGGCACGGGCACGGGCTAAGGGCGTTTGGGCGATCGGTTCGTGGGCGTATCTTTTTGGACAAAATTCATTTGAATGCTTCTTGGTTCCTAACGAAATTCAGTTAGGTCCGTCAGAATCCTAACAGGACTTAACTGTGTCAGTTTCTTTCTGGGTAAGACTGAAACTCTTTGAGTTGATCAGAATTAGGAGTTCGTCTCCTTATCAAATTCTGAACTGTTTTGTGTATAAATAAAACGTCCCCTCTCCTCAGAATATATATACACGAAAATACTCTGGTATTTTGCTCTCGTTATTCTGTTAAGTTCCAGTTTTGTGTGTTAACGACGGTGTGATTCAGGCGACTGAGATAGGACCGAAGTTGAATCCGTACCTGGTGTGCGATCTCTCTTGGTACGTTTTCTGTGATCGTTTCATCCTCGGGAGAATTTGCCTAGACCCGAAGCAGCACCAGTAGGGGGCAATAATTCTTCTTAGGACAGTCTTCTCAAAGGTGGCTCGATCTGATTGATAAGTTGTTCTAACTCTGTTTTCGTTTTCTGTTTCTATTTGTTCTGCTGTCGCTATTGTTCTTGCTGGATCTGTTTCCTATTGGCTTAAATCATAATTACTGTTCTTGCATGATTTGCTCCTGGTTAATGTTATAATTAATCTGTTGCTGCTACTGTTTTATAAACCAACAAAAAACACCAATTACAATTCAAGGATTCATTCACTATTTTAAGAATTGGGACGGTTAGGTGGCCGGGTTGCAATCCTAATACTCTCTTTATGTTCTACTTTCCGCAAGGTCCGTTTCACATGCAAAGAGTTCATGAAGTTTTTAAGAATATTTGAACCTAGATCTTTTTGATCTCCGCAAGGTCCTCAATTGGATCTAATCACCACAATATTGGTCAATGTATAAATCTCCATTGCAAGTGCAAGAATTTATACCCAAGTAGTTAAAGAGCCAAAATTATCTTAATATAAAGTTGAAACTCTAAAACATAATTAAAACTATTATGATGAACAAGAAAATGATTGGATTGGAAGAATTAAAAATAAAACATAGACTTGATAAAAGTTACCTCCAATTCGTAGTTGGTGAAATTAGTTTTTCATAGACAAAGAACCAATTCCTCAAACCTTGCAAATCCTTACAAAATATTAACTAGCTACATGATTGATAAAAAAATACAATGAAACTAACCTAGTATTTATAGGGTAAAACTAACCAAAATCTAAACGGAAAAGAATAATAAAAGAAATAGGAAACTAATAAAAAAATCCTAAACATAATAGAAAACTAGAAATTATTCTCCTCTCCACCAGTTATCATGCGTGAGGTAAGATTGGGCTGACTTCCAAATTTCCAGAAAAGTCCCTGATATTTTGTAAATTACAGTCTAGTCTTCTAACTTTCCAAAATTCCAGAACAGTCCTCAACTTTCAGATAGCTGCAGTTTAGTCCCTCAAGTCCCAAAAATAGTAGATTGTCCCTGAATACTTTAGAATCTTGCACAGAAGTCATTTGCCTTCATACCCTTGATCCATTAAGCTCATTTTCTCTCTCATTCTTGTAAATTGAGCATATAACTACCATAGACAACAAAAACTAAAAAAGAACCAAATCAAATAACAAAAGCTTGAGAACAACGCAATAATTAAGCCTAAAAGTATCCCATAGAATGAGTAAAACTCATTCATCACGTATGTGTGCTGCCGTGTGTGTGTGTCGGCAGTATGTGTGTGCATGTGTGTTAGTGTGTGTCGTGTGTGTTGTGTGGGTAACAGTGTATGTGCGTGTGTTTGTGTGTGTGCTGTGATGGTGTAAACAGTGTATGTAATTGGTGAAATTGAAATTGAAGATTGAGAATTGATAATGGAAACCCTAAGGGTGTTTTGGTAACTTCACTAGGGTATGAGTTAACTATAAGAAGGGGTTTAAGAAGATAAACTCATAAAGTTAACCAAGTAAAATAAAGTATAATGGGGACGGAGAATTAAAGTAAATTCGTGTTCCTAAGAAAGTATTGTTTATGTGTTTGTAGATTGTGCACGTGATTTTGTGAAGAGAAATAACGCAAGCTAAGGTAAGGGATTACGTTACTTAGTTCTTGAAGTTTCAATCCTTTAATGTAGGATTCCTCATAATTCATTCAATCGTAGCTACCAAGTGGCCGGTAGTATTTGAACTCTAACAAGTTGTGAACGTCTTTTGAATGTTCTTACCCTTGATATGTTTTGCTCAACGGGTACCTAAATTGAATTGATCTTGTTGTGGTGTTCTTGTACCTATGAACACTATGTGGAAACTTCGCTATATCTAATTTAACAGGTATAGACGTTAGCTTTGTCTGATATGAAAAGGACCTAGCAAGACTTGGTCTGATATGAAAAGGACTAAGAACAAATGGTCTAGTTTGATATGAAAAGAACTTAGACACTTTATGCTGCTTGATGAAGCGGTTAGATTATCATGATAAATCTTAATAAGGGAATATCCTTAAAAGGGTAGGATCTCTGATTTACTTAAATGCCCTGAAAAGGCATTGTACCTAAAATGGTGACGTTATCTTGGAATTGACGGATTTGGTAAAAGTGTCACATTCTTTGGAAATATATTTTATTAATTGTCTTGAAGTTAACAGTTACTTGATGATTTTATAAAAGCCTATCTTTGAAAAGTTTTATTATTGTTTCCGTTCTTTCGGTCATCTCTTCTTAGTACCCGAAGAGATCCCGTATGAACTTACTGGGCATTGTTCGCTCATCTCTTCCATAATTATTGTTCTCCAGGTAATAAGTAGGAGTGTTGGACTTGTATGCTCTAGGCACGTTATTTAAATGATTAATGAAATTGATTATTTATTATTAAAGATATTGAATGTTTGATTATTATATCTTTTTGCATGTTTATTATAATAATCTCCGTCCCTGATAATTATAGTTAATTGTTAGTATAAGTTTAATAGATAATCATATGATGATTATGGTGTATGGGATACAATTAAACTTATGGGTATTTGTTGGAGAACAAATACTGGACTGACCCATATGAGATTTATGTCACGGTCACAATGTCATAATTAAGTCTCATATAGTTATATTACTGGAATCTTTAGACTTGAGGATATTACAGTCTTCCACTTGATGAACATTATGTTTGACATATTCAAACGTTACCCCTAACCGGGTAGCTATAAAGAATATGATTGGCGTAATCAGAATCATGTAGGGAAAGGTAATAAGTCAAGATGGATTTGTTCCGCGTAAAGAGAGATGTCAAGCTTTGGCCACTCGATGAATGGTATTGATGAAATGCATGGCCGTGCTCAAATAAGATTTGTACTATCAATACATTCGGGATCGAGAAAGCATTGAACATTGTAAGTTGACTATTGACCATGGCTTACGTACAATAGACATCATGAAACAAAGATTGTAATATGTTTTATAATGGATTAACGAACTTTGACAAGTTATATCATTTGGGTAATCATGAGGTCTGCTAAGGTCCGCTCATGATTTATGAGACAAAGTGTGTTTTGGCTCATTGCCAACTTCATATAATCCTATGGGGTCACACACAAGAGAACGAATTGTTAAAAGAGAAAAATGGCAAAGTTTTGGTCTGGCACGACCGTACTCTTTATAAGACACGACCGTGCCATAAATAGCCAAAAGCAAGGTTCTGGCGACACGATCGGCACGACCGTGCCAAAGTATCAAGCACGACTGTGCTAAGCTCGGTACGACCGTGCCAATATTGGGCGGCTGGGAGCAATGCTCGAAGTCATTGGCACGACCGTGCCAGTTTTGGGGCACGACCGTGCCAGTAATGTCGGCCAGAATATCTTGTGCATCAATTAAGTGATGGGGTTTGGGTATCTTAAGTCCTTAAGGGTTAAGGATTAAGACCCATGTAAATACCCCTTCACCAGCCATTGTATATGATTGATTCACTTGTTTGGAGAAACATTATTATTGATTGAGATTGAGAATCAAGATCAATAATTCATAAAATCATATAGTCCCTTTTGATCTAGCAGTCAAGATTAAGAAAGAGTTCTTAATATTCGTTCGCGCGTGGATATCTGATAGAATATATGATAGAATATATTATGATTATGTATATCTTTTGTAACAATATAGGTGATTTGTATATCCCGTAATTATAGTAGGTGGTTTCCTAAATTATAGCAGTAGGGTTTGTATATATTGGTTTAACACACTGAATGAAGGGTACGGATTCATATTCCTTTATGGTATCACGTAGTTTGGTTTAAGGCCGCCTCTCCCTCTTCTTATTCATGGCCGCCCTACAAACGATCCACCCGGCGTTCACCGTTGGCAATATAAAAAAATTCATTCCTGTCATTCTCGAATCCGAGAGCAGCAAGTATGTCACATGGTCTGAACTTTTTCAGATTCATTGTCATGTGTTTCAGGTCATTGACCATATTATTCCTTCCCCACCTGATGAGAAAGATAAGGCACCGGAGAAGACTGAAGCGGAGCAAGCCTTGTGGGTAAGGCTGGACAAACTCGTTCTTCAGTGGATTTATGGGACGATTTCCCCAGATCTCTTGCAGACTATCCTAGAACCAGGTTCCACTGCTCAGAAAACTTGGGAATGTTTGGGAGGTATTTTTATCAATAACAAGCATTCTAGGGCGGTGCAACTTGAGAACCTATTTTCTCAGGTTATGTTGGACAACTTCTCCAATGTTTCTGACTATTTCAAAGAAATCAAGAACCTGGCGGATCAAATGGCCAACGTGGGCGCTCCGGTATCCAACAACAGGATGGTCCTCCAAGCAATTGCTGGGTTGAATGAAAGCTATGATAGTGTGGCAGCGGTCATTCAACAAAGCAATTCCCTTCCAACCTTTTATGAAGCACGATCGAAGCTTGTGATGGAGGAATCACGCAAGGCTAAGCAGGCTAGTATGGCGGCTGCGGCCTCAAATCCGGCGGCTCTTGTGGCTGCTAGTGGAGTTTTTGAGGCTTCATAAGTTGGATGTAAATAATGCATTCATGCATGGCGAGTTGCGTGAGACAGTGTATATGCACCAGCCTATGGGGTTTCGTGATTGAAATTATCCAGATCATGTATGTTTGCTAAAGAAATCTCTTTACGGCCTTAAGCAGGCACCTCGGGCGTGGTACAAGAGATTTGCTGACTTCGTATTTTCTATGGGTTTTCATCACAGTCGGTCGGATCACTCTCTGTTCGTGTATCGCCATGGACACAACATTGCGTATCTCCTTCTTTATGTCGATGACATAATTCTTGTCACTTCTTCAGATCATCTCCGTAAGCATATTATGGCCACTCTAGCTTCGAATTTTGCAATGAAGGATCTCGGGGTTCTACATTACTTCTTGGGTATTACCGTGACACATACTACTGGAGGGATGTTTTTTTGTCAGCACAAATACGCAGAAGAAATTCTAGACCGGGCTAGCATGGCATCGTGCAAACCGGCTCATACCCCGGTTGACACTCAGGCAAAGTTGGGCAGTTCAGGTGATGTGTATGATAATCCGAATCACTACCGTAGTCTCATTGGAGCACTAAAATATTTGACATTTACACGTCCCGATATCAGTTATGCGGTACAATAGGTATGTCTTCACATGCACGATCCGAAGGTAGAGCATATGGCAGCTCTCAAGCGGATTTTACGATATCTCCGTGGCACAATTGATTTGGGACTTCATTTGTCAAAATCCTCATGCTCCTCTCTGACTTCCTACACGGACGCCGACTGGGGCGGATGTCCGGTTACTCGGCATTCTACATCCGGATACTGTGTTTTCCTTGGGGATAATTTAATCTCTTGGTCCTCCAAACGGCAACCCACGTTGTCCCGTTCTAGTGCTGAGGCAGAATACCGTGGCGTTGCTAATATGGTGGCTGAGTCTTGTTGGCTCCGCAACTTGCTTCTTGAGCTTTATCGTCCTATTTCGAAAGCGACCTTGGTATATTGTGACAATATAAGTGCCATTTACTTATCCGGCAATCCCGTCCAGCATCAACGGACAAAACACATTGAATTAGATATTTTGTTTGTTCGTGAGAAGGTGGAGAAAGGCCAAGTTCGCGTGCTACATGTTCCGTCCCGGTATCAAATAGCTGACGTTTTCACGAAAGGACTTCCGCGCGTACTTTTTCTTGATTTTTGGGACAGTCTAAGCATCCGGCCTCCTCCCGCTTTGACTGCGGGGGTATGATAGAATATATTATGATTATGTATATCTTTTGTAACAATATAAGTGATTTGTATATCCCATAATTATAGTAGGTGATTTCCTAAATTATAGCAGTAGGGTTTGTATATATTGGTTTAACACACTGAATGAAGGGTACGGATTCATATTCCTTTAATATCCATAGAAGGTGATTCCGTTATCATCTTCGTGTTCGTGTTCCTGCGTTCGTGATTCGAAAGGCACGAAGAACCTAAGACTCAAAGATCAAGAAAAGAATAATGCATCAAGGGTTAGTATTCTTGTATTCATTATCGATGTATTTGTCATAATCATATGAATGGATCTATAGGCTTTGGGTTTCATAAATTTTAAATGCTATATTCCGTTGGGCATGTTACTACGAAACCCAACAAGGAGAAGGGCTCTAAGGAAGGTGAAGGACGTCATTAAGGAGCACTGAAGGTTCTTTGGTGATTAGAGTTTAAGTGGACGGTGTTTAGCCGTTAGTATTGAAAGACAATTGTTACGCTTCCGTTATTTACTTTGAATTGTGGTTAGATATACTAGCCATGGAGATTTGAATTGTAGTTTATGACCGTTATTCCTTTATTTTGGAGACGGATTTATATTATTTAAAGATGTTATAATACTCTGAAATTTCGGGGTGTTACAATAATTATTATATTCTTTTGAGAAATGATAAATTATAATTGGTAATCCAATTAGGCACACACAAGTCGAGAGTCAAACAAGTAATGACTGAATTGCCAATACGCTTTAAGTTTTTGACATTATTTAAATGGGATGAACTAATAAATAATGTTATTACTTAGGAGTAACAAGCACAAAATATGATCTCATTAGTTATCATTTGAAGTACTATAAGGTCATATATTTCTTGAACAAATTGACTGAGGTCTGAGACAACAATCTATCAAATGATAGTATAAGATCCCCAATGGAATTTTGTTCAATATTTATACTTCAAGACCATTTAGATTAATTTCTCATGATCAAAACAAAAGGTGAATTACTTTAGACAAAATTGACCAAAGATAATGTAATCTTGAATTATGGAACAACCACCGTAAGAAGCCAGAAAAAGCATTAAATAAATTTTTGATCTGAATTTATAAGACAATCTATACTCCAAAACAGATAATCCCTCGAATCTCATATCAATTTATTGTACTAGTCAGGTAACATAGTTATGGTTCGGAGTACGTCATTCTACCTAAGTAGAATAATATACGAGGTGGGTCAAATTTTCACAATAGGAAAATTAAAAAAGGTAAAATAATATTCCAATTTGTATTTACCTTTAGTGCCTAATATATGCATGACAAAACTCGTAAATAACAAATCCAATAAGAAAGTTCCTAGGAAAACCCACACATTTTGCTTGATTCAAATAGTACGACGATCACAATATCGTGTGGAACGATCCTCATATTTTATGGAAGAGCGTAATAGAATTTATAGTAACAAATTAAGTGCTGCCATCATAAATGTAGGTGAAAAAGATCATATTGTTATAAAACTGGAGAATTAAGAGCATAATCTCAATAGATATTATTTTATTTCAAGACTATTATAGAGAGTGTACAAGAGAGAAAGGTAGAAGTTAAGAACTTCTCAAGTCTATTGAAATGAAAACTAAAGCCTACTATTTATAGGTGGAAATTGGCTTCCTCTATAAGCTTCCATAAGGATAAACACTATCCTTTAGTAAGGCTTCCTTAGTAAGCTTCTCTGAAGATATTTACAAAGCTTCCCGAGTAAGCTTCACTGAAGATATTTACAAAGCTTCCTTCGTAAGCTTCGCGAAAGATAATCTTGCAAAGCTTCTCTTGTACACTTCTGGTTCAAAGGACATCCACATAATAATATATTATAACACTCCCCCTTGGATGTCCGCAGCTAAGATATCACGTGTTGCCTCATTAAAAACCTTCTGAGCAAAAACCCTGTGGGAAAAATAATCTCGAAGGAAAAGAGTACAACGCAAAATCTTTTCAATCAACACTCATTGCCTCGTTAAAACCTTAGCGGGTAACAAAACCCAGTGGGAAAAATAACCCCGCACGAAGGAAAAAGAGTACAATGGAATTTGAGTATCGTTTGGATACTCCCCCCGAAAACTACAAGGGTGAAAGCTCTAACAATCTGCGTAAGCCAATTGTTTTCACGTACTTCTCAAAAGTGACTTTAGGTAGTGACTTCGTGAACCAGTTGACTTCTGATCTGCTGGATAATTATCTGACCAAATATATGAATGTAATAACTTCCATAACGTGGGAGTATGTCTTATCAAAGTCAATCCCAGGCCGTTGAGATAAACCTTATGCCACAAGGCGAGCTTTATATCTTGTAATCTCGTTTCTCTCATTCCTTTTTCGCGTAAATACCCATTTATATCACATGAGCATAACCTTAAGAGGTGTAGGAACTACTGGTCCAAACACTCCTCTTTTCTTTAAGGAATCAAATTCTGAAGGGATTGCTTTCTCCCACTTAGGCCAGTCAACTATTTGTTTACATTCATCTCCGGAGCGAGGTTCAATATCATCACCGATAATTGTTTCATCCCGATGCCATATCTCATATATGCATGCATGACTAACTGATATTTCTTTATTCTCAGAAATGAATGCCAATGTCGAGGCGTCCCTCGACTTCGTTTTCAAAACGAAACCATAATCTGGAACAATATCATGAGATAGATCGGATGAGATCCAATTTTACTATCGCTAAAGGGATTCGACTTTTGTGTACTCACCCGTTTACGGGGATGCGAATCCTTGGATCTAATTGGCCTCCCTCTATTCTGGGAAGGGGTATGTATTTCGTTAGGTGAGATCACTGGCCTTCTTGATAATACTCCTTCTGGGAGTTCTATCCTTGCAGGCACATTTGCAGCTTAACAGCTATTGAAAGTTCTTTTGGACTTCCAATAACATTTAGATTTATTAACATAAACAGCAATTATTACAAATCCTGAAGCCGACTTTCTAATGAAAATATATGGACAAATAGGATCATTCGTGTATCCTTCCTTTGCCAAGTATTCACTAAGACGGTTATACCACATCCGTCCTGATTATTTTAAACCATACAAAGATCTTTGTAATTTAATTTAACAAACTTCTCGAGAATTTGAATTGCATGCATCATACATCTTAAATCCTTCTGGGATTCTCTTATATAAATATCATTGTCAAGTCTGCCATACAAATATGCAGTGACAACATCCATTAAACGCATATCAAGCTTTTCATGTATTGCCAGACTAATGAGATAGCGAAATGTAATTGCATCCACCACAGGAGAATATGTCTCCTCATAATCAATTCCAGGTCTTTGCGAAAATCCTTGTGCAACAAGACGTGCTTTATGTCTTATTACTTTGCCTTCTTCATTTCGTTTTCGCACAAAGACCCATTTGTACCCTACTGGTTTTACACCTTCAGGTGTATGGACTACAGGCCCGAAAACCTCACGCTTCTCAAGTGAGTTTAATTCTGCTTGAATTGCGTCTTTCCATTTTGGCCAATCATTTCTGTATCGACACTCGTCGATACACCTTGGTTCATGATCCTCGTTATTTTCCATAACATTAAGCGCTATATTATATGCAAAAATATTGTCGACAATTGTTTCCTCTCGGTTCCATCTTTTTTCAGTATTGACATAACTGATCGAGATCTCATCATTCTCAATGATTTCAGGTACCTGAACTTCTTCTAGAAGTATTTGATCAGATTTGTCATGTATCTCTTCAGGAGATTCGTTTACCTCGACGGGGTTTTTCTCACAATTTGCTCCTTTTTTCTTTCGAGGATTTTTGTCTTTGGAACTGATAGGCCTTCCACGCTTCAGGCGTGGTTTAGATTCATGAACGGATTGTCCAATCGGGACATCAATCCGTATTGGAGCATTTACAGCTGGAACATGTGACTTTGTCACTCTTTTTAGGTCAGTAAATGCGTCTGGCAATTGATTCGCTATTTCTTGCAAGTGGATTATTTTTCGAACTTCTAGTTCACATTGCTTTGTACGAGGATCAAGATGATATTGCAACGTATTCCACTTGATTTCCTTTTCCAGCTTATTATTTTCTCCCCCTAATGTTGGGAATATTTTTTCATCAAAATGACAGTCTGCAAAACGTGCCGTAAATAGATCTCCTGTTAATGGTTCAAGATATCTTATAATTGAAGGAGAATCATACCCAACATATATCCCCAATCTTCGTTGGGGTCCCATCTTGGTGCGTTGTGGTGGAGCAATTGGAACATATACCGCACACCCAAAAATTCTTAGATGGGAAATATTTGGCTCCTGACCATAAGCCAATTGTAATGGGGAGAACTTATGATAACTCGATGGCATGATGCGTATAAGTGCTGATGCATGTAACACAGCATGTCCCCAAGCTACGACAGGTAGCTTTGCTCTCATAAGCAATGGTCTAGCTATTAACTGAACTCGTTTAATAAATGCTTCAGCTAAACCATTTTGTGTGTGAACATAAGCAACTGGATGTTCAACATCTATTCCAATAGATGTACAATAGTTATTAAAAGCCTCTGATGTAAATTCACCAGCATTATCAAGGCGAATTGTCTTGATCACATAATCTGGAAATTGTGATTGTAATCGAATTATTTGAGCGAGTAATCTCGCAAACGCCAGGTTGCGAGTTGATAATAAACTTACGTGTGACCATCTAGTAGATGCATCTACTAAAACCATAAAATATCTAAATGGTCCACACTGTGGATCAATTGGTCCACATATATCACCTTGAATTCGCTCTAAAAATTTTGGAGATTCAACTCCAACTTTTGCTGGTGATGGCTTAATTATCAATTTTCCTTGAGAGCAACAGCACATGAGAATTCTTTAGATTGAAAAATCTTCTGGTTTTTCAATGGATGCCCATGGGAATTTTCCATAATTCTTCGTATCATATTAAAACCGGGATGCCCCAACCGGTCATGCCATATAATAAAACCATTCATATCAGTAAATTTCTGGTGTACTGTCATATGTACTTCAACGGTGCTAATCTTTGTATAGTACAGTCCAGAGGAAAATACAGGTAACTTTTCTACCACACTTTTGTTACCTGATTCAGTTTTTGTAATGCATAAATATTCCATCTCTTCTTCATTACTTGTCTCAATATGATATCTTTAAAGCATAATAAATTTCTTTGAGATATAGATGAGAGTAATGCACTTTTATACTGATTGTTGTTCCTCTTAGTAGTACTATGTTAGCTCTTCTGGAGCCATCAATTATCTTTGTACTACCACATATTGTACTAATATTAACATCATTTACAATCAAATATACTTATAAGTAAAAGTTAAATATGTTAGAACACACACACACTGAAATAATAGAACACACTTAAGTAAATTATAATGAGTCAGATACTTTAGTTAGTTTGGGCTTCTCCCCCATTAAGTATGTAATCATTTACATCTGGATTGAGAAAATCTGATATATCCAGATGTGTACTTGTAGATGGATCTTGCTTTACATCATCGTTTTCATAGACAAAATTTGTTTCAACATCTTTCCCTTTATTCAGCATTGATGCTTGATAAAACTTAACAAGATGTTTAGGAGTACGACAGGTACGGGCTCAATGACCTTTCATTCTGCACCGATAACATAAATTCACAATTTTTATCGGTTGCTCAATTTGTCTAGTCGATGATATTTCATTATCACCTTCTCTATTCCACTTCTGGTGGCGAGAAATATTTCCATCATTATTGGGGTGATTGTCATTATGATATTGATTATAAAATCTCCCCGACCACGGCCGCGATTACGTCCACGACCGTGTTCTCGGCCTCGCTCAGTATTATCATATATATTCGCATTCACTTCAGGGAACGGAGTAGAGCGAGTGAGGCGGGCTTCGTGGTTTTTTTAATAAGATCTCATTATTTCATTATTTTGCTCAGCCAAATGAGATCAATTCAGAATATCTTTTAAAACCTTTTTCTCGATATTGCTACTGCATGAGCATATCGAAGATGAAATGTGAAGAAAGTTTTTTTTTTCTAGCATATCATTATCAGTTATTCTTTCTCCGCATAGTTTTAACTGTGATGTAATTTTAAACATCATAGAATTATGTTCACTTATTATTTTAAAATCCTGCAAACATACATAAGATATAATTCTGAAATAACTTATTTTCTGAAAATTTCACAATTTTGTCTAAAACGGAGGAATTAATTTTCTGCATTAATTCAAATTTGTGAAATAAGGCAATTTTAAGTGCAAAAGTATTATGGCTTCCATCAATTAACTGCCAGGCCAATTTTTTTTTCTTTCAAAACTAAAATAGTCCAGATCAGGCCCATACTAGAGTAGGCAAACTAGCTTGTTGGATTAGTCCAAAACAAATCACGGTAAAAGGGTAATCTAAGTAAGTGAGCCAAAGTAATCAGGCCCAGAATTAAAGAATGGTCTAAATAAATCTCTCTTTTAAACATGAGCAACCAAAAAAATGAGTCCAATTACCATTAGAGTGGGCTGAAGATGATGAGGCCCAAAAATTCACAAGCCTAAATTAATGGGTAGCATAAAAATGAAGCCCAAAAAGACTAACTCATGACCATTAGTATACACATGTCGGTTTAATTGTCTTCTTCCCCGTCAACGACAAGTCATCAACAGCGGAACGGACGGTAGGCAAAACATGCTCGGTTCTCAAAAATAAAAACACGGTTTTGTTCGGTTTTTCACGTAGAATATGAACCCAGGACTAATTTGGTGTAAAAAGTGAGCAAAATTTCCTTGTGCTCCAGTGACGGCGGAAAATCCCGCGACTTAGAAAATAATCAAACTAGGATCGGTTGTGAATAAAAATCACATATTCTTAGTCGGTGTTTCGAGCAAATCATAAACCCAAAATCAATTTGAAATTTTTCTTTTTCAGTTTATGCAAGAATTATGCCCACTCGGGTTTTACCTTCGTAGATTCGTTCTTCAACAGGGAACGAACTCTCACTACTTGTACGTCCTAGTTCCAAGCTTCGTGCTGATAACGTGTTATAAAACTGGAGAATTAAGAGCATAATCTCAATAGATATTATTTTATTTCAAGACTATTATAGAGAGAGTGTACAAGAGAGAAAGGTAGAAGTTAAGAACTTCTCAAGTCTATTGAAATGAAAACTAGAGCCTACTATTTATAGGTGGAAATTGGCTTCCTCTATAAGCTTCCATAAGGATAAACACTATCCTTTAGTAAGGATTCCTTAGTAAGCTTCTCTGAAGATATTTACCAAGCTTCCAGAGTAAGCTTCACTGAAGATATTTACAAAGCTTCCTTCGTAAGCTTCGCGAAAGATAATCTTGCAAAGCTTCTCTTGTACACTTCTGGTTCAAAGGACATCCACATAATAATATATTATAACACATATCGTTTCATTTACAAAGACAAAAATAAGCTACGTATACCAAGTCATGATACAGTTTGTTTTCTAAGAATAATTACCAAATAAATTGATTTCTTGAGAAAGAATCAAACTGAAAATTATCAACTGCAAAACAATGGTATACAATCAGGGATGTTAAAAATATTGCTCCAGATCATCATATGACATGTTAATTTTAAAAACAAGAATATACATTCCTTCTATGACATACTTATGCATGTGGGGTTTGTAATGGCAATGATTGAATCCTACGCTAAGGAATTCAAAATCTTTTACAAACAATTTTGCATGTTAATTTTGAAGCTCAGATGAAATCAATAAGTTCGGTGCGGCATATAACGGTGACCATTATTATATGTATAATTATGGTTCTATATTCATATATGTGGCTCTGATACCACTTGTTGGAATAATTGATAAATCACGTATGAATAATATAACACATAGTAAATAAATTACGTACCCGAATTCATCATCTCTAGGCGGAAGCGATAATTTGAACAAGAACGAAGACGGATACTAGATCTTCTTTCCCTACTATTTGCTATGGACGATGGCTTAATGGAATAACCAATATATATAGGCCCTGAATTTTTGAGTGGGAAAGGGACCTAGCAGTTCTTTTCCTTTTAGGAAACCAATAACCATGTTCCATAAGGACTTTAATATCCTTAATCAATAGGAACTCCAATTTGTATCCTTTCCATCACGGACTCAGATTGGGCTAAAGCCTACACTTAAATACAACCCACATCATACAATAAAGTGTGCACAAGCCCATAAATAGATCATATTAGCAATTGGGCTTATCGTGAATTATTCCACTAAATAGGACTATAATTGTTAACCCGTTTTATTAAAACAAATAAATCCACAATTAATGGTAAGCCCAAATAAAAGTCTAACATTGTTCTGTACCATGTTATCTTCTCATGTTCTAAACTCAATCAAAACCTGATTTACAAACTGAGGTCAAAAGACAAACTTTGTTCCTAACAATCTAATGAAAACATTAGTGCTTTTGAAACGGACAAGTTCGTTGCCATTTTACCAAATTCGTTGCTAAATTGGTAAATGACAACAAATTTGGTTGTCCCCAATATCTAGTCGCTAACCAGTACCAAACGTGGTCGTTGCCAAACACCAACGGAAAAGACGTTACCAATTCAAAAAAAGTCGTTGCCATGTTGTATTGTCAGCTGATCAAAATTGGCAACGACCTGGTGGTTGGGAACTTTTAAAAATAGCAACGACCAAGTCGTTGCCAAATTTTAAAAAGTCCGTTGCCAATATTTTCTTTCCAATTAAAAAAAAATGTAATTATATATTTCAATATATAATTACAAGAATTAGTATTGTGTAGTACTCCACATTTATGATTAATTTTATCCATTAATACCAACTCTTTTATTATTTATAAAATTAATCCTTTAATTTAACTCCCCAAAACAAGATTACAAGTTCATAATTCTCCATCCCACAACCATCATCAACCCACCACCGTCGCCCACCACCGTCGCCAGCCAACCACCGATGCCAACCACCATCATCAGCCAACCACCACCATCATCAGCCTCCTTACAACCCGCCACCACACACCACCATTGTTTTTATCATCAATCACCGCCCACCACCAGTCAGCATCACCGCCCACCAGTCACCACCACCATTAGCCACCGTCAATATAATCCTCTGTTAAAATAAATTAGGTAGATCTAACACACACAAAAACATAAACACCGTTAGATCTAAGATCTAACCCAGAACAAAAAATAAAAACTCTTAGATCTAAAATCTACACAAACACACACACACACACACACAACTAGATCTAGGATCTAGCACAACCTAAATAAGTTTGGAGAAAGAGAGTTCTAGGAAGTTGCTGTTTCTTGTTGTTATCCGAAAAGAGAGAGAGAGGGGGTGGGAGGCGAAAGAGAGGGGGAGACAGAAGAGAGAGATAGAGAGATGAGAGAGAGAGAGAGAGAGAGAGATAGAGAGAGAGAGAGAGAGAGAGAGAGAGAGACTACCTATTGATGAAGAAGAGATGGTGGCTGGTAGATAGACGACCACGGGTGGCTATTGCGGTGGTTGTGGAAGGGTGAGGCGGAGTGAAGAAATGGTGAAATGGGAGTGAGGAAGAAGATGAAGAAATGAAAAAGGAGGTGAAAGACGTGAAATGAGAGAGAGAGAGAGAGTGGTGTTGTGGGGGGGGTAATAAGCCTAATGAGGGCATAAGTTTGTTTGGGAGTGGTGATGGGTTGGGCTATTGATAGTCTTTTTATTATTATAAAATGAATGGTTGAGATGAGAGTAGAGGTGTATAGTGGTGATCCTTGTGAATTAGGAGAAACCAATAAATATGTGACACATGCTTATTATTATTATCATTTGTAAAATTTATTATCATTACCTATATATTTCAGAAAATATATCATTGTCTATAATAATAATATTATTATATCTCATAAATAAAAAGTATTTAAATATAATAATGATAATTAAAACTATAACTACAATTGCGGTCATACTTAAATAACAATAGCAATAAAAAAAAAAAAAGCAATGCTAGGACACAAAATAAGGTTACAAAATCTTGCTCACAAAATGAGTTGTCGATAATTTATTGGTTGCGTGCCACACTCTAATTAAAAACACCAAGAACATAATTACACCTAATTTTGTGAGCATGTTTTTGTGACTTTTTTGTGCCACTACCATTATTCATAAAAATTACAAATAATTTTATATTACGTATTTAATAGTACAAATTGATAGTAATTAAATAACATTAATAATGATACTTATAATAATCATAGTAATAATAATTACAATAATAACAATACTTCAGTACTTTCTATCACCGCCACCACAAGTTCACCGCCATCTTCATGTTTACCACCACCACCACCTCACAACATCCCACTACAATTATTAACACATCAGCCACCAACAACGATAACACCACCGCCACTACTCCAGCCAATCGTCGTCTTTATAATCACAACCACTATCACTAAAGAAACACCACTACCACTATCCCATCGCAACCACCACCATCACCAGCACCTCACTACCATCCTACTATCACGATCAATATAACCGCCACCAACTATGACAATACCACCATTACTGCTATAGCCACCACTTTTGAATTTAATATTATATTACTAATTAAGCAATACAAATTATCTAATTAACTATGATATTATGAAATAAGATTTTTAGAAGTAACTAACTTGCTTTAATATAATATTATGTTATTTTATATAAATATATGATTAATTTAATATTTAATACTTATTAATTTTATATTGAACAAATTTTTATTTTGATAATTAATAGTTTAATTTAATATTATATAAAAAGTAAATAGTATATTAATAATTTTTGTAAGTTCAATGATTATTTAATTTGTATTTACATTAATTTTAATTAATTATCAAAAAAATAAATTCATTTTTAATTATTAATTAACTATTAACTATTAAATTTTGAAATTTGAATTCCCGCTCAAATTTGGAATTTTTGCTCAGATTTGGGGACGACCAAGTCGTTGCTAATTTTATGTCCGTCCCCATTTTAAATTTTAGCAACGACCAAGTCGGTTCCATTCACCTTTAAAAATTAGCAACGACCAATTCGTTGCCAAATTACACGTAGGCCATTGCCATTTTTCTATAAAAATAGCAACGACTTGGTCGTTGCCAAATTTACTTTGTTCGTTGCTATTTGGCAACCAACCATGGTCGTTGCCATATTTCCGTTGAGAAATTGTATGACTCTAGTAGTGAGTTCTTTGGAACTCAAACACGGTTCATGTGCAGACCATTGGAGTGGACTTACTGTAGATACCCCGATCTCGCACCCATTATCAAACCCCTTTTAATCGGTTTAAACCCTAAAATTGACCTAAGCCCTCGATTTGGCTATGCAGGAGTGCCGTGAGCCTTATAGGTGCATCAAATGGATTAAAGGACTTCAAATTCATGATCAGAGAGAAAAAATGAGTAAGCAAGCATGTACTTCATTTTTTTTAGGTGCGGGACCCAAAACGGGGCCCGCACCCTTAGAAACTGCTCGTTACCGTCCATTCTGTGCATTAAAAATATATTATTGCTATTCCTTGCTTATGAAAATATTTCAGATATACCGGCATGACCAGAAAAATATTCCGAGCAACTTTCATGTTGGGCCCGCGGACAACCGAGACACCGGAGCGCGCACGACGGAGCAGTTGCAGAGGGGAAAGCCGGAGCGGTAGAAAATGTGCACAAAGACACGCCTGGACCAGCCCAAGACTGCCAACTGGTTTTATGTGATTAGCCAAGAAAAAGAAAAAGAATTAAAAAATCAAGATTGGGATTTCAAGGCAGGCGCACGGCCGTGCTCTTTAAGCTGCACGGCCGTGCAACCATATATCTCAGAATATTCAGCTTTTTCCCCATTTTTCAACCTAGGCCATCACCCCCCTACCACCCTCTCATCACACCTCCATCACCCCCATCACCACAGCTCGGCTCCCCCCTCCTCTACCCCTACCTTAGGGGTAATTTGGTCCAAAAAACCACCTCCCTCCTCCCTCCAAAATCCCCCTTAAAATGGCTTAAAGGGAGAGACCCTCACACACAATTCACACAACTCTCTAACACACTTCATTCCATATTCAGCCTTTGCTCTCTCTTTCAAGCAACCAAAATACCCCCAAATCTCAGTTATTAAACCACCACTATACCACCATAGCACCACCACAAGACACTCACTAAACCCAAGCCAAAACACTCACTCAAACACTCCTTCAATCAAAGGCAAACACCTTAAGAAAAAAAAAAGTCTTCTCTTGGAAGCAAAGGAAGCACAAACTAGGTAAACTCTTAATCTTGTAATCTCCTTAAATGTAAAATGTAGATGATTATGTAGTTTATTTTGGGGTCTAGCCACTTTGTTAGGCTAGACCTCCATTTGATGTTCCAAGATACAATGTTGATGTTCTTGTTGTTCTTCTTTCTAAATGATGATATACCATGATTAAATACTCAGTTAGTTGTTTTTTTTGTGTTGTTAGTATGTATATCTATGTATTTCCAAAGTTTCATGCTCATACCATCTCATTTGAATGAGTTTCCATGGGTGTTTTCATGCCATTTGTATATTTCCAGCAGACTGTCCATCTGCACCTTTCTGTGTTGTTGCTCTGTTTATGTATAGCAAACGTGGTTTTTAGTCTTATACCACAAAATAGATTTTGTTCTAAACAAACAGAGGAAGATGAGAATCTAAATATTATATTTTTCCCGTGATCAAAGACTTGTCTTTCCATTTATTGTTTGAACTCTTGATCTGCAGATCTGTGTTTGTTCATCTCTAACATAAAAATGTCAGAGGTTTTTTGTGTGACTTAAACTTTATTGATGACTTTGAAAATTTTCAGATCTAAACTTTGATATGTTAGGAACAACTTTAATGTTAAGTGTTTTCCATGATTCCCCCGTTTTCATGATTAAAAAAGTGGATATTTTATGGATGTATGAAAATCTGTCAGACTTGGCTGTTGAAAGTATGATCTTGCATGCCTCATTTGAATACCATAACATGCTCCTAAAATCAAAGGAAAAATCATGGTAGATGCTTGATGTTTTAGGAAGTTTTCATAACCTTTACTTTCCATATTGAGTGAGTAAAAAAGCAGGTACAAGAAAGAGAGATGGACAACAGTCCCTAAAATGTTTGGGGACGGACTTTTGGACATTTATTTGTTATGGGATTTGTTTCCCTTTTGTATACCATTGTAATTATTAATCCCCCACATCTTTGTGTGTTTCCTTTACTGGATGCGAATGCTAAACCATTTTCAAAACCAAGTAAGAGTCCACCCAAACCGAATCTCATTTGTGAATTAAAGCAAACAATCCTAGATTAGGAAGACTCCCATGTATATATTAATCATCATTTTGTTAGGGCATAAAGGCAAGGTATAAAAGGCATAAAATGAATCTAAGTGGCATGCATACTAGAGACCATCACGGGCGAGGAGAGTGCTTAATCCCTTATCTTTCTCATAAATTAGCCCCCGAACCCACTTTCTCTAAACAAAAGGTTTTATCTTCGTTTTTCCTAAAATAAAATGAGGTGACTGTAAGTACCCCAATCTGAAATTAACTAACTTTAGAGGAACTCTTAGCACCATTCAGGGATAAACTGATAGGCTGGGACCTCACTAAGATAAACCTAAAATTCCAGGACTACTCTGGAATTAAACTTAGAAAAATCCAGAAGCTCGCCAGGCTGAGCCGTACGGATGGTTTAGACGCGGGGAATGCCTAGCCGTACGGCTGGTTTAGGCACCCTCAATCTCTATAAATTGGACCCTTGACTGATCATTTCAGGGGGGGGGGGAGAAAATTGTTTAGAGAGCCAAAACTCTGTAGAAATCATAGCAGAATAGAGTGATAAACACATTTGAGAGAAAATATAGAGGAAGATAGGCTAGAATCAATATTGGTGAGGCCTCCTTCTCCCCCACCCTCTCTTTATCTCTTCTTCTATTTTTGTTTATTTACTTACCTTATGTCATTATAATAATCTTATAAAATGGAACCAAGCCTTGGAGTGATCAATGGTGCCCTCCATGCCTAGTGTGTGATTATGGGTTACAAACCATGATGATCAAGGCTTGTTATGTTTAATGCATCTTTATTTAATTGTCATTTACATTAATGCACTTTACATTCAAGTCTTTACTTTATTGTCTTTAAATTAATGCAATTTACTTCCAAGTCTTTACATTTATGTTGATTGATTTGTGAGGATGATCAAGTTTTGATGGTAAAGTCTAAATCTTTACCATTTAAACTTGATCAAACTACAATAATGTCCCTTTTAATGGTAAAGATTTAAGGGAAAACTCCGTTTTGGTCCATTGTACTTTAGGGCGTGTTTCACTTTTACCATCGAACTTTTTTTTTTTTTATTTTTACCATCGTACTACAAACAATGGTGTCATTTCATACCAAATTTGGGTGTAAAATGACACTATTTTTTGTAGTACGATGGTAAAATTGAAACAAATTTGGGTATAAAATATTAAATTTGGTTTAAAATGATACCATTGTTTTTAGTACGATGGTAAAAATGAAAAAAATAAAGTTCGATGGTAAAAGTGAAACACGATCTAAAGTACGATGGATAAAAATGTAGTTCTCCCAAGATTTAATCTTTATCCATCTAAAGGTTGATTTCTTACTTCCCCAAGGCTTTTCCTTGGATGAATCATCCATTTGGATGTTAAAGTTCCAATCTTTAACCATCCAAATGGTGATTTTGGGCTCAAAAGCCATGATCATCAACTTTCTCCATATTTCCCCAATTATTTCCTTGATCACACCCAAAACATATATTTTTGGTGTTTAACTAGTGATCAATGGCATAGTGATGATCTAATCCATGCTTTGTAACAAATAAATAAGTTGAACAGATCCAAATCAGTCCAGTTTTAGCAGAATCCCCTGTTTCTGCCTGAGACTGGACTGATTCATGAGAATCTATCAAAAACCTCCTGGACAACCCCATAAAGCCGTACGGCTGGTTTGTCCAGAGAGGCATTTTGGAACGTGCACAAGGTCAAGTGCGCGTTGTGTTAAACCCGGGATGGATGCCACGATGCAGCTTGATTGGTGCTCTTGTGCCCTTCTCGCGTGCACGGGTCCATTCCACCTCCCCTTCCGAGCCGAGTCAACCACACATGTCCGTGACACACAAATACCATGACCTTGGTTGGTTTTTGGTCTAGCTCACGTCACCATGTCCCTAATACATGCCCGAAGTTGATTATGGCCAAGTTAACGCCCGAGTCACGACTCCTTGTGAAAGCAAGTGTGACCAAGGTCACCTTTGACCCGGTCTTTGACTTATGAGTTAATGTTAACCATAATTAACCTAAGTCATGTATTAAGGATAGGGTGACACCTTGTTGTTCAGCCCTAATGTTTGATTCATCCTAATCATCTTTAAGCCCAAGGTTGTGGTTAAAGACCCTCGCTAAGCGAGGTCATGCCAAATTTTCGTTAAGGCACTAAGCTCATCTTGACCTTAACCGAGGCTTAATTATGATGAGAATGACCCAAGCATTGGCGTTTTGTGATGCACTAGACCCTAGGTTTGGTTATTTTGGTCGGTGGAAGCCACGTGCTTTATAGGACCCTCGCCCGGGATTGTCCGTCTTTGGGAGCACGCAATACAGGTGAAATACGAGGGGTCTATAGACGTAGTGATGGCCTCCACTGATACAGGCTTTAGATTAGTTGCAAAAAAGAAGAGAAATTTTTTCCAACCAACTAGGAATAAAATGCGTTTTAAGTAATCAGGAACAATAAAAAATAAGGACAATAAGTTTTCATGTTGAATGAGCCTAAGCCTCTCCCTAAACACTAGCCCAAATTGATACCCGAGTCTGAAATGAACCTCCCTCTCCTCCGTAGCTCGTAAGAATTGGGTCAGAGTTCTGGGTCGTCGTCTGGTTAGTGCCGAGTCTGACAGTTCATCAGCAGCTTCACTCAGACTTCTCTGAATGACTAGTCCGGCAGGAAGTAGTAGTGGGGGTGACAACGCAGTTGATCCCAATGGGCTCACCAGGGAAGAGTTGGTACGAGCTCTCGAGGCCGCCAGGGCCAGGGAAGAAAGTGTCAGAAAGCATCAGGAAGATATGCATAATAGGGTTGTGGAAGCCATGAGGCAAAGAGGGGTAGCCGTCGTGTTTGAGAATGATGGGGGTTTTGTGGAAATCATTGATGAAGAGGAGGTTGAAAATGTGCAACCACAAGGCTATAACCGAGTTCCTCCTCCCCAAACTTACCCTAATGTGGCGACCTCACGTCCCGCATTCCAAACCACTATTCACCAAAGTGTGTCTACCACCCAGGTTCCTTTTATCCCGCCGGGAGGCTTCCCCACATATCCACCCGGATTCAACCCATATGGTCCAATCCCAACAAGACGAGCACCCTTAGCTCTGGCCACCGCCGTGTTACCACCTCCAGCTTTGCCAACCGCATCCCAAGGGGTGCCATACCCATTTCATTACCCAGTGGCACAAACCTCTGAAGCCACTCCACCGTGCATCCCAGCAAGTAATCAGGGATATGGGTATGTCTACACCCATGCACCACCTCAAAACCTTCCCCCGGTAATACCATCCACCACCGTGCCCCCGACCATAATGCCGGTGATAACCCAAACCATGGGATCCATCAACTCTAGCCTGCACATGGACCCCCAAATGGGATGGTTGGTAGAAAAGTTGAAACAAATGGAAGAAAGGTTCGAGGGGATGAACGAGAAGAAGTCCACCTTGGGAATCACCGATCCCGATAAAATTGTTCCCCTTCCTCACCGGTTCAAAATGTTGGAGATTGATAAGTTTGATGGAACTGCTTGCCCCTAGACTCATCTCAATGCCTATACCTTAGCAATAAGGGCGAAGGGTTGTACCGTGCAACAAATGGCCGACCACTTCCAACTGTCTTTGAGAGGAAATGCACTCAAATGGTTTTTTAACCTAAAGGATGAGTCTCGGACTACATGGGACCGGATTAAAGAAGCGTTCCTCACCAAATACCGGTCTAACTTGGAGTGGGAAACCAATCGCACTAGCTTTCAAAGCACCCTGCAAAAGAGCGATGAACCGATTGGTGAATTTTATAAGAGGTGGAATTACAAACTTGGAGAAATTTCCAATCCCCCTACTGAGGATGAGCAACTAGATATTTTTCAGTCATGTCTGAAACCTCAATTGCGAGCGTTGATCAGTCACCACTTCTACCCTAACCTCCAAGCTAGGGATGGCCAAAACTAGTTCCAGGCTCGGTTCCGGTTCGGCATATATGTGACCCTGAACCGGCTCGTGCTTACACCGGTTCCGGTTGGCACAATCAGGTTCCGGTTAGGTTCCGGTCCGGTTCTAGTCCCCCTTTAAAATTAATGAAAAACAAGGGATTTTCGGTCCGGTTTCGGTCTGGTTCGCCATTTATATGAACCGTAACCGGCCCGGATGAATGGCGGTTCCGGTTACTCCAGTTCCGGTTTATTCGCCGGTTTGTTCCGGTTCCATGCTTCTCCGGTCTGGTTTTCCGGTTCCGGTTCGGTTTGGCCATCCCTACTCCGGGCTATGGTAACCGCTGGGTCCAAGTTCGAGAAGGCTCTCAGCGAGCAATCCTCCGCCCAAGGTAGTAGTAGCTCCTGCAGATACCGCCCTCCAACCACCGGTAAAGGGAAAGAAACCTCGGGGATAGTCAACAACATCCAAGGGGAAAGCCCGAGGCAAGCCCCGCAAAGGACCGGGAACTCGGAGAGACGTCCATATGTGAGATTTGAAGATTTTGGGATGCCTATAAGTAAGGTATTTGAAGGGCTAGTCAAGCAAGGCCTTGCAAAACCTTTAGTTAACTACCAACCCAAGAATCCCGAAAAACACCTCAACAAGAGTAAGAGATGTGCCTTTCACAATTATCACGGACACAACACCGATGAATGCTCCGTAATAAAACACATAATTCTTGACCTGATTAACAAGGGGAAGCTTGAGCACCCTCGTGGTCCAAAAGTAGTCAGCAACCCCTTCCCCGACAACAGCGCCATCAACTTGATTGAGTTCGGGCAAGACAGTGTGAACATGATCGAGCTTGGAGAACCAGCACCGGTAACCTTCTTGGAATTTAACACCCCGCTAATGGAGATAGGGGAAAGATGGAAGGATACTTTGTGGGCCTGTGTGCAAAAAGGGAAGATGAAATGTCCCTCAGATCGTATGGTGGCTAACGTACTAAGTTCTAGGGTCTCCCACCAGAATGCTAATGAGTTGATCATGATCAAACCCACGGAGGACAAAATAAAATTTGAGGAGTGTATGGAGGAGATGGAAAAGGCCATTGAGAGTTCCTTGGCCGGTGAGAATGGCGACCCAAAAGACTGTTGCCTTCCTCACGAAGAACATTTCCATGTTACGGAACCCAGCAGCTTACCGACCGGCAAGATGATAATTAGAAGGGTCTGTGGTCACAATAAGGAACGGGAAGGGGAAATTGATATAGCAAAAGTCCCGGAAATCTTCAATTATGAAGGTCACCTCGCCCAAATGAGAGGGACAATTCGCTCCATGTCTCACGAAGAGCTCCGGCTTCTCTGTGAAAGTGATGATGATGAGGTATCTTCCTATGTGCCTCCCCTTATCCCTCCCCAAGAAAAGAGGAAGAATTCCCGACTTTAGATGACTTCCTATCCTTTCCACCGCTTTCACCACCGCCTCAATTTTATGGTGATGGGTCAATGTTTCCAGACCACTTCTGTTGCATGTTGACCTTGGAAAAACTCCGAAAGACCGTAGGAGCATGGGAAGAAAAAGACACCCGCCCGGTTTCCCTCAAAGAAATCCGTGAGTCCGCCTATGCGTCAAAGGGGATGATCACAGTGAATGAGTTAAGAAAGGAAGCATCGTCTTACTCTACCGAAGATCTGCCAACACCCGTGGAAGAATTGGGGAAATTTGATGACTCTACAGAAGTAAGTATGTTGACCCGATCCGGGCAAGTACACACAGAGAACCCCAAGAAACCTCCACCACAGGAACACCGCTTACCAATCCCTTTTACCAAAGAGACAGGAGACATGGATCTCGAAAAGGAAGACCCCGTCCTTACTCAACTAAAAAGGACCCAAGCCAACATATCCCTTTGGTCCCTCCTTACATCATCTTACCCACATAAGCTCTAGTTGGAGGAATGTCTGGCTCAAACCATGGTTCCTACCACGGCTACTCCTGAGGAGGCCGTACAAATGATTGGAAGTGTTCAGTATGGAAACATCATCACCTTCACCGATCTGGATTTGCCTAAATTTGGGGCTAACCACAATGAAGCCCTCTACATTACGGTGCAGTTGGACGAGCGTCGCCTCCCTCGGGTCTTGGTTGATAATGGTTCCGCCATGAATGTCCTACCCACCAAGATGATGGACCTCATCGGTCTTAAAGCCGCCGACCTAAGGCCCTCCACGATCACCATCAAAGCTTATGACTCTACAGCCTGATCAGTCCTAGGGATGGTCATTTTGAATCTATGGTTTGGAAAACAAAGGATGCCGACTGATTTCCAAGTGCTTGATATCCTCATCTCATTCACCACTTTGTTATGCCGTCCTTGGATTCATAAAGTCAACGGAGTAGCTTCCACCCTTCATCAATGCGTGAAATATATGCAAGGAGGCAACCTAATGATCATTTATGGGGACAGTGTCACCATGGAAGGAACCAACACCAACGGAATTCCTGTGCTGGAAATTAAGCACGAGCAGAACGGTATGGTCTTGACCGGCTTCAGTAATACCCTCCGAGACCCATGTTTGTTGTGTAGACCTCACACTCACCAAGGATTAAATTCCTCCCACAATGAAAATGAGGCGTTTGATGCACTACCTCCTGGGGCTCGGTCTTGGGAAGAAGCTCCAAGAGACTCACAAGATTGTCGAAATTAAGGAGCAAAAGACACTCCACGGCCTGGGGTATAAGCCAACTCCCGAAGACCTCAAAATGGATAAGGAAATGGCCTGAAGGAAAAACCGAGCCAGAGCTCAAGGAGTCCCGTATAAAGCTCCTAACCTTCGCCCATATACCTTTGATATGAGCCGCTACTATGTGAAAGGAGGAATCCAAACCAAAGCTCCAAGGAAAGAGGAGCCGATGGTAACCAATTGGGACAAGCTTCAAGAGGACCTTATAAGGTTCCGAGGGATGACCGCCAACCCCGTGAGAAGGGCATTCCTAGATACGCCCGCAATGCCCAGTCCTACCAAGACCACGGTGACACATGAATACCCTTTTAAAGGGGTACCCGAGATGGTGAAACAGTTTGAGGCTTGGTCCGTAGAAGGAAACAGCAAGGAAGAAGAACCCGCCTGGGGTCGGTACGGCAAGTGCGAGTTTGAGGAGTGGGCTCCCAAGAAAGCCAAAGAAGAAGTCACAGATGACGAATGGAATGGCGTGGTGATGCAAGGGTTATTTGGAGAAGAGTTGGTCGTGTCGGATTTGATTGATCTTGGAAAGGAAGTAGTCGCTGCAATAGAAGAAGGATCTCCTGAAACTTTTGATCCCAGCACCTCGGTTGAGCCAAATGGAATGCCTCTGAAGAATTGCGTGACTTTTTCTGGACCAGTAGCCAGCAAAGAGGAGATGATCACGAAACATGGATTGGTTCCCCGCCACCTAGAGTCACATGTCATAGGGTCAAATGTAACCGATTCCCCTCAATCCCTTGTCTTTGAGTTCGAGTCTGTTTCCTTCGAGAGCCTCACGCCCGAGGATTATGATCTTGTAGCCAACATTGTATTCCCCTTTGCATTGAATGAAATGATGGACCTTTCCGAGTATCTCCTGATTGCCAATTTATTAGATGATAAATTAACTAATAATCTGAAAACGGTTGATGATGAATCACCTAATAACGCAGGCGCACTAATCAAAAAATACATTAAAAAACTCTCAAAGCAGGTTATTGACCGAGAGGAAAACCGTGCCCAAGCTGCCGAAGAGGTTTTAACTAAGGTGAATTTGGGGACTGCGGATGAACCAAAAGACACACAGATTGGTAGCTACTTCAAAGGGACCAAGAGGAAAAACTTGGTTAGGCTGCTCAAGGAATATGTGGATGTCTTCGCTTGGTCTTACAAGGACATGCCAGGGTTAGATGTTTCGATTGTGGAGCACAAGATCCCCGTGGGTCCTAAAGTGAAACCGGTTAAGCAAAAGCTTCGATGAATCAAACCGGAATGGTCTTTGCAAGTCAAAGAAGAGATTGAGAAATTGCTCCGAGTCGGCTTCATAAGGGTGATAGAATATCCCTCCTGGCTTTCCAACATAGTGACCGTGACAAAGGATAATGGAAAGGTTCGATGTTGTGTCGACTTTAGGGACCTCAACAAAGTATGCTCTAAAGACGACTCCCCTCTCCCAAACATCGACATGCTTGTAAACACAACCTCTAGCTTCAAGGTCAATTCTTTCGTGGACAGTTTCACCGGATACAATCAAATCAAAATGGCTAAAGAGGACCAAGAAAATACTGCCTTCACCACCCTATGGGGAACCTTTTGCTACACCGTGATACCTTTTAGGCTAAGGAACGCTAGGGCTACTTACCAAAGGGCCGCAACCTCACTCTTCCACGACATGATCCATAAGGAAATAGAGGTGTATGTAGATGACATGATTATCCACTCCAAAGGTACCGATGGGCAGCATTTGGTTGACCTAAGGAAATTCTTTGACAGGCTAAGGAAGCATTCCATGAGGCTCTACCCGGCTAAGTGCACTTTTGGGGTTTCCCGTGGCAAAAGTAAAGGCAATTATCGAGATGAGACCACCCCGCACCCAAACTGAAGTGAACGCCTTCATGGGATGATTGCAGTACATTAGCCGCTTCATAAACCAATTCACACCCATATGTGAGCCCATCTTCAAACTACTAAGAAAGAATACGGAGGTCGAATGGAATGAGGAATGTCAAAGAGCCTTCGAGAAAATCAAGGCCTACCTTACTCATCCACCGGTCCTTTGTCCTCCTCACAAAGAAAAGCCACTCTTGCTCTACTTGACAGTGACATATACGTCAGTAGGAGCCATGTTGGCCCAGGAAAAGAAGGATTCAAAGGTTGAGAACGCCATCTACTTTGTAAGCCGAAAGTTGCAGGGAAGTGAACTCAACTACTCTGCCATCAAAAAAACCTACGCTGGATTAGTATGGGTTGTGAGAAAGTTGAAGCATTACATGCACGCCCATTCAATAGGACTCACCTCCAAAATAGATCCCATAAAATGTCTATTGGAGAAGCCATCACTGTCCATGAGACTCGCCAAATGGTCGTTCTTCTTAGCAGAATATGACATCAGCTACGTAACGAGAAGAGCAGTCAAAGGGAGGGTTATGGCAGAACACTTGGCAGACTTTCCTGTGGATGAGAAGGAAGAGCCTGAACCCCAATTCCCCGATGAAGACATCTTTGCTCTTGAGGGAGAAAATAAGTGGCAACTGTTCTTTGATGGAGCGGCAAACAAAAGAGGAAATGGCATCGGAATGCTCCTAGTTGATCCAAAGGATGAGCACACCCTTATTGCCATCAAATTAAACTTCGATGTGACCAACAATGCCGCCGAATATGAGGCATGCACAGCCGTCTTAGAGGCCGCCCTCGAAACGAACGTGAAAGAACTAGAAGTGTACGGGGATTCGGCTTTGCTCATCAACCAATTGTCAAACAAATGGAAAACGTTGGACCCTGGATTGCAAAAATATCACGCCTACATGGAAGAACTCATGGCACAATTCAAAGAAGTCAGATTCCACTACTTGCCAAGGGATCGAAACCGTTTTGTGGATGCCCTAGCCACTTTAGCCTTATTGGTAGAAATCCCCGAAGGAAAGTCAATAAAACCCTTCAGAGTAGGGAGAAAAGAAAATCCGGCATACTGTTGTGAGATTGAGGGAATCCCGGAGAAAGTTGAAGAACCATGGTATAACCAAATCTACCAATTTCTCAAGGAAGGAGAAAGTTCCTTCAGAAATGAAAAGGGAGAGTACAAAGATGGTATCAAAGCCAAAACCATGGTAGCCCTCAAACGGTTAGCGTCTCACTACGTCATCCAAAGGGACACCTTATACAAGAAGCGCCACCAAGGCCTCCTCCTAAGATGCATAAGTATGGAAAAGGCAAAGGAGCTCATGCAAGAAATTCACGGTGGAGTTTGTGGTCCTCACATGAACGCTCAAGGATTAATGCAAGTCATCCTACGAATGGGATACTTATGGATTTTAATGGAAACTGATTGTATACAGTTTGTGAAGAGGTACGATAAGTGTCAATGGTTTTCCAACCTCAACCACCTACCGCCCCATCACTTGTATTGCATGACAACTCCCTGGCCCTTCTCGACTTGGGGCATCGACATCATCGGAAAAATTTCTCCACCCGGAAGCAATGGGCACGAATTTGTCTTGGTGGCCGTAGATTATTTCACAAAATGGGTCAAAGCCAAGTCCTACAAAATCCTCACTTCAAAGAAGGTTGCGGGATTCATCAAGGAGAACATCATGTGCCGTTACGGAGTCCCAAATGAGGTCATCACGGATAATGTCTCTCATTTTGAAGGAGAATGCGACCAACTGTTGAAAGAATTCCGAGTCACTCGCCACATGTCTTCCCCTTATAGACCTCATACCAACGGTGCGGTAGAAGCCGCTAACAAAAAACTGGAGAGAATCATCAAAAATATGGCAACACGGGGAAGGGATTGGCCCGAAAAGCTACTTCTAGCATTGTGGGGCTACCGAACGTCAGTCAGAACGGCTACCAGCGAAACTCCCTTTGCTTTGACTTATGGAATGGAAGCCATGCTCCCGGCTGAGTTGGAGGTCCCATCTCTAAGGATTCTGCTATAAAACCAAATTCATGAGGTAGATTGGCTCCGAAGCCGGCATGATGAGTTGGCCCTGCTGGATGAAACCGTCTAAAAGCAATGGAACACATCCGTGCCTACCAAGGAAGAATGGCACGAGCTTTCGATAAGAGAGTAAGGCCTCGGGAAATCCGGGTAGGAGACTTGGTTGTCAAAGAAAAACCCCCAGGGAGGTCTAACCCCGATGGAAAGTGGGAACCCGTGTGGATTGGTCCATATGTGGTACAAGAAGTCTTCTCAGGAGGAGCAATGAGACTCGCAGATTTAGATGGCAATCCCTTCGTTCACCCGGTCAATGGTGATAGCTACGTTGCTACTTTGTTTAAAAAAAAGGGTGCTAAAAGAATATACCCACCTAGATTGAAAACCCGCTTGGGCGGTCTAGAGAAAAAACAGGGTCGCACCACAAGTCATGAAAATGAACTACGACGACCTGAGCCCCTTAGTCCTATTTGTAAAAGGGGAACGTAGGCAGCCAATTATTGGTCCGGTCTTAAAATTAAATAAAACTCAAATTTGGTTCTTAGAAAGGCTTCATACAAACTAGCCTTATGAAAATCAAGGATAGGTAACCATCGTCACTACAGTTAAAACACTTCTTTGATGAGTTCAAGCACGGTCTACTCTCAAATCAACAACATGCTAAAAATACAAATAAAGCACTTAATTAAACTAATGTGTCTGCAAATGGCAATGGGTGGATGCTTAGGATCATAGGGCAGTCACAACCCCTCACCTTTCCACTTCATCTTTTGACTCCTCCGAGTCTTCTTTTTCTTCACATCGAAAATCTCAATTGCCTTGCTGCCAAGATCGAGGACCCTTCCCGTCTCCTCGATGAGCCCGGTTGTCCTCAAAGCCACGTCAGCCGTAGCCCGTGCTCGAAAATTTCCCATCCGTGCTTCAATCTCAGGCACCATGGCCATACTCCTGTCTGCCAAAACCTGATAATCTTCAACAATATCCCCAGTATGATTGTGGCCGCTCGCCACAACCTCGGCCTCCCTCAAAGCCTGCTAGTATCACAGTCCCCTCCAAGAATGGCCTCACGCCTCTCCTTAATGAGCCTCTGAGTCTGCTCCATAGTCTGTTCGTACCAATCCAAGTAAACTGTGGTTAAGACCGTGCTGGCCACACTCTTGAGAAGTATCCGAGCCGGAAAGAGGGAGCCCGGCCACGACCGGGTAAGGAATGAAATGGTATAGGGATCCCACATAGATAATGACGAAGGCCTTAAATGCTCCAGATTGACACCTGACCACTCCAACAAAGGAGTTTGCAACAACCCAAATTGTCTGCGAACCAGAGAAGAGACATAGAAAGAAGATCCCAAAAGTCCCGACACCTGAACAATAGGGGAGTCATCCTGATACTCCCTCACGGAGCCAATACGCCAATACGGGATCCACCAACAGATTTGTGAAGTCCGGAGCTGAGCCATATAAGCCTCCCAATCACCCTGAGCAAAATCCAAAAGTATGCCTCTCAAAGAATAAGACCATGTGTTAGTACCCAATCTGAAGATTTAGGGCTTCCTAGACCTTTAGATATCTCTAAGGACCTTTTAGGTAATAAAAACCTGATAGGGACATATCCCACAGTTATCCAGAGTTCTTGATAAACGAAATCAGTTCTAAGTCAAATTCTATCAAGATAATGAACAAATCCCGAGAACAAACTGATAAGGATTCAATCAGATCTTGATAAGGGCGTAATCCAAGAGTCACAACCGTACGGCTTCCTAACCTCCGTACGGGTCCCTCCAGGCCGTGCGGCCACATCCCCAATTTTCAGGTTTTCCCTATAAATAGGCCCCTCCTCTCAGCCTATTGATCACACCTCAAACTCACGGGAAAAAGCTAACAAAAACTCTTCCCAGCCTCTCTCAAAACCCTCTCAAACCCTCTCTTTGATCTTGATTTGATCATCAAAGAGATCCAATACCGCCGTTCACCAAAAGGAGTGAAGATTCAACCTTCGAAGCCTCTTTAATCGGTTTGGTAACGCGTTCTTACTACTTAACTGCTTAGATCTATTATATTCATTCATATATTGCTAGATCTAGGGTTTTGTTCATCGTTCGTGTTCTTGACCGATGATGATCTAGGGTTTCCACGAAACCCGCATTAGATCTAGGTCACATATTACTTATATTATGCATGTTTTCATTATGTTTATGCATCCATATTCATATGTTCTTCATGCATTCTTAATGTTCTTAATCTAGATTCATAATATGCTAGATCTAGGATTGTAATCCCTATTTATGTGCACATGCCATAGCCTATGATGATCCTAGGGTTTTATCAAACCCTAATATGATCTAGGAACTATTTCTAACTCTAATCTTCCCCTTCTATATGCATGATCCCGCTTCATCTGTCCCCATTCTAATTCATCAATTAACTACACCGACCTGAGCTTCTCATTATGAGAAGAATGTAGGCAATCTTCGGATCCGGTCTCAATCACCAACACACACACACACACACACATTGATCATGATAGAAAGACCGATTCGTCGGGCGATAGGAGTGATAACTTGAATATTCTTCTCTTATTGTAATTTGACCCCCGAACCTATCATTCTCATAAATGGTTTTCTTAATGTTTTAACAACAAATAAAACAACGTGGCGACTCTCGATTTCAACCTCACGTATTCACAGTGGCGACTCTGCTGGGGACTTGCTTTTTGAAAACCTTTTTCAAAACTTAAGAGGGTTTAACTTTCATTAACTTCGTGATTTTGTGTGTGTTCTAACTGCCCCGCCCACCCCGTTTCTGCAAATCCGGTTCTAACGATTTCCTGTAGGATTATGTGTTTATAGCATGCTTTAAATGTTCTAGATCTGCTCTAAATGTGTTTACCTCATGCTTAGATACTGTCACTATGAATTGTTATGCTACTGGACTTCTCTTGTGCATTGCATATCATTCCTAAAAATACGTAATCAAATGGCACACTACCACTAGTCTGTGTCACACTGCACATCCTACTGGATACTCCGTTGAGTGCACAGATTTTGGTGATCCTGTCGCCTCTATCTTCGTGGCACCCGGGCTATCTAACTCGCCGTATTCACTTGTGAATGGTTGAGGTTAACCCTTGTTCATTTCTAAACCATGCACTTTGATCGAGTTAAGAACACTTATCAAAACAATAATGCTAATCTTAACTAAAATCATTTATCTTGTTGTGTGTGTCCACCCTAGATCAATTCTAGTCAACCTTCGACCCGTCTAGGTCAACCTAGTCCACCCTAGATCAATTCTAGTCAACCTTCAACCCGTCTAGGTCAACCTAGTCCACCCTAGATTAATTCTAGTCAAACTTCGACCCGTCTAGGTCAACCCTAGTTAACCTCTGACCTTCCTAGGTCAACTTACTCAACGCCATCCCGTTCAGGTCAAGCTTTGGCCAACTTTGGTCAACCGACCTACCTCTAACCATCTAGGATCCCCCATCATCTAAACCTAGCTAGGTCACCTTTTGACCTCCTAAGTCCAGTTATACTCGCTTAGGTCAACCCTAGGTTAACCCTACCTTGGCCCGTCTAGGTCAACCCGTCACCTCGACCCGTCTAGGTCAAACCCATCATCGACCCCGTTTAGGTCAAACCCTTCATCTTAACCCCCACCTTTGGTCAAGCTAGCCGACCTTAGATGACCTACCTCTTGGCCTACCCATGTACAGCCTTACGTAGACTCTCTCCACCTATACCTAACAAAGGACTGAGTCATCTCTCTTCTTTTTCGACCTCTACGGTCATCTTCTAATACTTATGATTTTCAAAATCACCGACCTCCCGCGGTCACTCCTTCACTTGTTTTACTTAACCCGAACTACGGTGACCTAAGCCTCTCATTGTGTGGGACCTCTCCTGCATAGTAAGGGGAACGTAGGCAGCTACCGACCCGTTCAAACTTTTGGTCTTTTCATTCAAAGAACATTTCAAAAATACGGAGATCGAGTCTTTTCATAAAAAATGATTTTATAACGATGCCTAGCCATTAATTATGAGTCTAATTTAATTCAAAGACTTAACTTCTCCACCATCACTACAGAATCCTGTATCATGTCTACCGAAGGGATCAACGCAGTCATAACCGAAGCTACCGCCCAAAATGTTGAGACAATTCTCCACCCAAACAACGTTCTCAACGAGCAAATGGCCCACTTTAACACCATCCTCAACGAGCAAACGATCCATCTGAACACCGCTCTCAACAAGCAACAAACCTTCTATGAGACTATGCTCAACAAACAAGCAGCTCATTATGAGACTATCCTCAATGAGCAAGCAACCCTCTCCAGAACCGTTCTCGATGAATAAGAAGCCTACTTTGAGGCTATTCTCCTTAAGCAAACAGACCGCTTCCGGAAAGTGACGTACAAGGCTCTAAAGGTCACCAAGGAGCATCTCCAGTCGGATATCTATGAAATCTACGAGTATCTCAACCGCACTCTCCCTCATGCTCAGTTTCAACACCCGTACACTCCTCAAAGGTATGGACCACCACAGACTCTCCCCGTTAGGATGCCTCCTATGGCTACTCATCAACAAGGAATACCGGTGCCTAAACCACCCTCCAAGATGGTCCGTGACAAGAAGGACGAGTTCGACGATTTGGGTATGCCATTAGACAAATGCTTCAAGAGTCTAGTTCAAGCCGGCAAGTTATCTCCTCTCCTCGACTTCAAACCAAACTATGCAAGACCAGACTTGGATCCCTCCAAACATTGCAAGTATCACCAATACGTTGGACATGACACCGAGAATTGCCTCCATCTGAAGAGAAAGATCCAAAGCCTCATCGATAGCAGAGCCATCACCCGCCAAGGGAATAAATGGGAATAGAAGAAGAATTTACACCGGGGCTGCCTCCTTAAAATAATAATAATGAAAAAAGAGTCTTTCAGTCTTCGTAGGTTCTAGAGAGTCTTTTAGTCAAAGTCCACCTTAGACATTAGTCTTTTACTTTTTACTAGAAAAAGTTCACTTTGGACCCTAGTTAGATTGTTAAAGTCCACCTCGGACTAGTTAATTTGAGTCTTTAGTCGCAATAAAAGTGTCTTTATTTCTTTTCTCTCTAGACTTGAGACATAATCTTGCATATACATCAACTCCGTGAAAATTGTATTAATCTCAATTATCAATTGATTGCTATATCTTTATATGACGAATAATCACAAATCTACTCGTTAATGAAGACTCATTAAAAGGTAAATGGACCCACAAACCATTATACATAACTAAACAAACAAATAATCTCAAAATAACAAACGCTTTGATCAATCGAACTGTTTTCTCTTTTCTATTTTTCCTCTCTAAACCGACCCTCATATACAACTTGTGTACACCCACTGTGTACACCCTCCATATATATCCCTCGTGTACACCCACTGTGTGCACCCTCCATATTCCCCTCGTGTACACCCACTGTGTGCACCGTCCATATATTCCCCTCGTGTACACCCCCTGTGTACACCACCTATATATATATATATATATCCCTCGTGTACACCCACTGTGTGCACCCTCCTAAATACTCCTAATATACACTTCCATCTTCCCACGAGGAAGACGACGACTGCAGAGCTACTCACCATCGAAGAAGAGTCCGCACAATCACAGAAGTTGTCCGTTCCCATGACGATACACCGGGGCTGTCTGTCCTCCTCGATGATGTCAATGAAATGCAAGGGGTTGTTTAAACCCCATCTACAAGATATACTTCCCAAAGATGAAAGCGAACTAGGGGCTCATCTGGCCAAACGTTTCAATATGTAAGTATATATATATATATATATAAGCTCGCTAGGTCGAAACCCACAACAGACGACTTAGGCAAAAATTAGAGCAATCGCACAAAAAAGAAGCCCGCTAGGTTGAAATCCCACAAGGGCGGCCTAGGCAAAAGCAAGGGTGTGCACAAAGAAATAAATCAAAACAAAGAAAAATAGAAGGGGCTATCATCATAGAAAAGTAAAAGTCCCACTTTCTTTTCACTTAATATTTTCTCTTTTTCTTTCTTTCCAAAGAAGTTCAACAACTCAACTCGACGAGCGAAGCGGTCCAAAGCAACAATGGAGCAACCACCACTCAAACCCGGTATCATCATTAAACCGGATCATCCTCGAACTACGCGGACCTGAGCCTCTCACACCGAGAGGAATGTTGGCAATCTCCTGGTCCGGTCCACAAAATATATACAACCCGCCTTGAGCCAACTTTTATTCTTTTCTCGCTTCCCCATACACCATAATTTCTATTCTCTTTCTCAATTAATAAAGGCGTTTATTATTTCGAGACTACTTGTCTAAAACATTATCATAAGATACATAACTAATAAACGAGGTCCATTCTCGAGCAATCAAAAGACAATTCTGAATAAAAAAAATTTCAAATGTCTCGACAAGTCTTCTGTTCTACAATCTAGGAAAGAGCTAAACGCTTACTTTCTGTCAAGCAGGGGATTCCTTCCTTTTATACACATACTTCCCGTAAGGTCTAAATGCAAGAACTCCCTCTCTTGTTCTCACTCTATCTCTTCTCTCACTATAACAAAAAAGCTCCTGCAAGTCGTCTATACATTCGTGTCTTTTTATTTATTTTGAGTCGACTGAAATAAAAAAATGATAAACGGCGCTAAAGGAATATACCCACCTAGATTGAAAACCCGCAAGGGCGGTCTAGAGAAAAAGCAGGGTGCGTCTGGAAGAAGGTAGTATCCCCCACCTTATGCCCTCACCAAACTGGGGCTACCCTAACAGAACTGGGTCGACCGCTGATTCTCCAACAAGGTTACTCCCCACAGAAAGTCATCTCCCTGCATCGAAGCTCAACATGGATGACCTCTTTCAAATGCCCCCATCAAACTGGGGCTTTTCCAGACAAAGTTAGGTCAACTGCTTGACCACTCAAAAATCACCGGCAACCCAAGGAAATCATACTCACCCGAAGGACTACCCTAATCTACAAACCCAACGAAGGACAAGTACTTGGATTAATTAGGCTGTAATTAATTGTAAGGCATCTTTATAAATTCATTACGTTTTCAAAAGTGTTTTCTGTTACGACACGTTATTTATAAATCCGGACGCTCAGTCTCCACTAATTTACAAAATGTATTTTGTCTCATCTCTGTGATGTCCTAACTGACTCGGTCCTACACCATTTATCCTACACCTTAGGCTACCCTTGGGTCCCGTATCCCATATCCAATAGGTCAAAAGCCCTAAAAGTACCTCTAGGCAAATTAGGAAAAAATTGAAAGGGTTCACCTGTTTTTAGCCCAATCCACCCAAGCGGGCTGATCCCAAACCTGCCCAAGAATAGCACCAGATACCAAGCAGTTTATAAAGCCAAATTAGGACTGCATTGCATGCATACATACTATCTACTTGTTATCTACGTGCTACTGTGCAAACTACTATAGAAACATAAGTGTTTATACAGTTATCCATGAATACTAGTATTCTACTGTCTATGCTACGACTAACAAAATGCAGAAACTACAAAGCCGATCCACTAGCGTCGCCTCGAGTCCTCTTCCGAGGGCGTCCACCTGGAGCATCATCATCGTCACTAGAAGGAGGAGAGCGGCCACACTCCGCCACCTTACGAAGGCTCTTCCCCAACTTCTTATGCAAACTCCGAAACACTGATCGTAGGCCGGCCTCACGGCGTGTCATGGCCTCGTATGTCCGAGGGGTCACCTAAGAAAAAAGGGACAACACAAGCATGTCAAAATAGGTTCGAATAAGAGGATGACTAAAGACAGAAGTGTGATAAATAAAAGTAAGGGCAAAGGTACATACACCAGCATAGTCCGCGGCATCTGAAACTCTGAAGCTGACTCACCCTCCTCATACTGAACCCACTGAGGGTTACCATCACCATCAGCATAATCATACAAGGGCGCTCAAAAAACTCTTTAAAATAAAGGATCCACCGGACCTGGCGCTGCTGGCCCCACACGCCTCTGTCCTACCTCTCGCAGTCTCTCCTCAATCACAGCATGCGGCCCTCCAAGGCGTGTCCTAGCAAAATCATCATAGGAGGCCCCCTCTACAATAAACTGTCTAACATTAAGACCCGCTGTCAATCTCTCCCGGTCATGCAAAGAAACAGGATCATTCATATAGCATGGGGGATCCACCGGAACCCCGTAGACACTGCTCACACCATCCTGGGCCCGTACTCTCTCACCCAAATAAAGGGCATCCCCACTGAGGACAATTAAAAGCCGCCTCTTCCCCGTAGACTCAATGGCCCCCGCAGCCACCAATTCGGCATCTAAATCCACCCATGGATAAAATACAGTCTCCCTCGGCCGAGGTCCCCCTAAAATGGTCTTTAACTGCGCATAAGTGTAATGCCACGAGGTCTCATCTCCCCTGCTCCTACAGCTCGGTACCCATCGACACATAGCTGGAAAAGTCGACCGAGCACTGGTCGTCCCAAAACGGCTAAAGGCTAGAATCTCATAAGCCCAACACTGCAAGAAGGATTATGCACAAGATCAGAAATAATCTACAAAGATGGATGAGACTGGAATCAGAAATGGATAAAAACGTATCCTACCTCCAAGGCAAAATGTAGACAGTCAACTGATACCGACTGAGACCGACAAAGAGAGCGGTACAACTCCGCTAAACCAGCTGAGCCCAAAGCTATCCCCCTCACTGCATCCAAGTCCACCAGGCACCCAAGCAGTGGAATCATCGCCGTAGTACCGGCGTTAGCAAAAATGGTTTGTGACAGTCCATACCAGACAAAGACCCTAGCAGTCACCTCCACATCACCTCCACCGGCCTCCAGATCGGCCAACATCCCCTCATACTGCCTCCTAAGGCTGCCCAAACGTACACCATAACCGCTCCTAATGTCGGAGCAGTCAAACTCGATCAAGCGCTGGAGCCTATCCGCACTCCCGTTAGCAAGCAGAGTGTCATCACCACATACTGGACGGCCTGTGAACCACAAACCAGTAATAGCCGTAAAGTCAGAAAGGGTCACCGTCACCTTTCCCCAACCAAAATGAAATGTATGTGTGGTGTCCCACCAGTGTTCCCGCAATGCCATGAAAAAGTCAGTGCTCTTGGTCAACTTTCCCTGACCAGATAAACTCTCAAAAAATAAGCCCAAGCCGGTGGCCCGCACCCTGTTCATAACAGTCTCTGGGGTCCTCTCCCACAAGTCATATACAACGCCACATAAGCCCCTCGACTTCAAAGGTGGCAATACAACCTACAAACTTCCCAACAGATACTTTGTTATGATTACATCGCATACTCGCAAATAAAATCCTAGTCTACCTAGGACAAATCAATCCAAAATAGTCCAAAAACAGTCAAAACCGCGACATAAAACAGAAAAACATGTAAATTCACAAAATTGAACTTCCTCATTAAAAACTCGCGTACATCACGTCAAACAAATCCAAAAGCACTTTCAACAAAGTCAATCAAGTCAAAATGGGCCTGAGATTGCGACATTTTTGGGACTAAACACACTGTAAAATACAAAAATGTATTTTTCAACAAAATCATCAAACCAACACTTTACCCATGCCACAAACTTGCTTAATTTCAAAAATACACAACAAATTCGAGTCAAAATCGGTCAAATACATGAAATCCCCAAAATTTAGGTCCTAAACCCTAGAAACTCGAACTCAATCAAAACTCAAGTAAAACTCGAAATTGATGGCATAAACAAGTTCAAGATCGAATCCTTACCACTTCCCCGGCCGCATAGTAGCAGGAATGGAGGCGAGGATGCGTATATAAGTCGGATAAATCGAAGGGTTTGAATTTCATATGAGGCACGTTCTTCTTTGATTTCGGTGGTCCTCGTGGTGCCATTGTCAAGTCTTGACCAACCCTAGGTGAGCGTCTTCAAATCCGCCGGATTTCTCCCTGAAAATCATCGTCGGCAGCTCCTCTCTCTATCTCTTCTCCGTCAAAGGTGGGTGTGTGTATTTGAGTTTCTGCGTAAAAAGCTCTGAACTCGCCGGGTATAGACGAATCTGCCATTGAATCCGTACGGCGAGGCCTTATCCGTCCGCCCCATTAAAACCTGTGAAATGTCTAAAATGCCCTTTAGCGCTATAGGCGAAGTGACCAAATTGCCCCTGCCGGCGTAAAGACCCGGCCACCTCAACATCCGCCGTACGGCTCCCCGTTTTGCAAATTGAAAAATCAACCCCTGGCTTTCCCAAAAATCCATTTTTTAACCCCATATCTTGGGTAATTTACTATAAAACATTTCCACTTCACAAATTAATCAACGAAACCGCAAGCTTCGGTAAAATTACCATCAAGTCCTTCAAATTCAAAACAACTTACAATCAAGTCCATGAATTAAGCAATTTGCAATCAAAAACCCAAACTTTGGGTGATTAACAATTAAAACCCCATATCTTGGGTAATTCACAATTAAAACCTTTACAATCAAAGTAAAATGCAAATAAAACCCCATATCTTGGGTAATTCACAATCAAAATCTTTACAATCAAAGTAAAATGCAAATAAAACCCGAACTTGGGTAATTTACAATTACAATTCTTACAAATTAACTTAAAACTCCCATACCTTGGGCCATTCATAATCCAAATCTTTACAATCAAGTAAAATGTAAATAAACCCCGAACTTGGGTAATTTACAAATACAACTCTTATAAATTAACAATAATTTACTTAAACCCCAAATTATGGGTAAATCTCGAGTTAACCTCTACATCCAATACTAATTCATTCAAACCCCAAACTTTGGAAAAAATACAATTAAGTCCCTCGCTCCAAAATAACTTACACTCAAGTCCTTCACTAAGAATAATTGACAATTAAGACCCTCTACGGTTAACATTAACATATTCAAACCCCCGACCTTGGGTAATTTACAAATCAAATCTCTTTGCAATCTACATAAGATTCAATCAAACTATGGGTAAAATACAACTAATTTTCTACAAAATTCACTAAACCCCAAATGTTGGAAAATTCACATCTCTAAACTCAAACAATCAAAGTTTAAAACCTAAACAAAAGGTATCTTACACCAACAAATTCCAAATCAGCTCAGAAGGCCTCCAAACTTCCAAATCAATCTATAATTAAAGGCCGGAACCTCCGTAAAACCTAATCCATAAAATTAATCTATAATTAAAGGTCGGAACCTCCTTAAACCCTAAAAATTATAAATTAAAGGTCGGAACCTCCGTAAACCTTAATCCTTAAAATTAATCTATAATTAAAGGTCGAAACCTCCTTAAACCCTAAAAAATATAAATTAAAGGTCGGAACCTCCGTAAACCCTAATCCTTAAAATTAATCTATAATTAAAGGTCGGAACCTCCTTAAACCCTAAAATTATAAATTAAAGGTCGAAACCTTCGTAAACCCTAATCCTTAAAATTAATCTATAATTAAAGGTCGAAACCTCCTTAAACCCTAAAATTTATAAATTAAAGGTCGGAACCTCCGTAAACCCTAATCCTTAAAATTAATCTATAATTAAAGGTCGGAACCTCTTTAAACCCTAAAAATTATAAATTAAAGGTCGGAACCTCCGTAAACCCTAATCCTTAAAATTAATCTATAATTAAAGGTCGGAACTTCCTTAACCCCTAAAAATTATAAATTAAAGGTCGGAACCTCCGTAAACCCTAATCCTTAAAATTAATCTATAATTAAAGGTCAGAACCTCCTTAAACCCTAAAAATTATAAATTAAAGGTCGGAACCTCCTTAAACCCTAAAAATTATAAATTAAAGGTCGGAACCTCCGTAAACCCTAATCCTTAAAATTAATCTATAATTAAAGGTCGAAACCTCCTTAAACCCTAAAAATTATAAATTAAAGGTCGGAACCTCCGTAAACCCTAATCCTTAAAATTAATCTATAATTAAAGGTCCGAACCTCCTTAAACCCTAAAAATTATAAATTAAAGGTCGGAACCTCCGTAAACCCTAATCCTTAAAATTAATCTATAATTAAAGGTCGGAACCTCCTTAAACCCTAAAAATTATAAATTAAAGGTTGGAACCTCCGTAAACCCTAATCCTTAAAATTAATCTATAATTAAAGGTCAGAACTTCCTTAAACCCTAAAAATTATAAATTAAAGGTCGGAACCTCCGTAAACCCTAATTCTTAAAATCAATCTAAAATTGGGTCCGGAAGACCTCTATAAAATTTACCAATTGGGTCCGAAAGACCTCTATAAAAATTACCAATAGGGTTCGGAAAACCTCTACAAAATTTCTAAAGCTTCTCAAAATTGTGTCCGGAAGACCTCTATAAAAATTACCAATAGGGTTCGAAAAACCTCTACAAAATTTTTAAAGCTTCTCAAAATTGGGTCCGGAAGACCTCTATAAAAATTACCAATTGGGTCCGGAAGACCTCTATAAAAATTACCAATAGGGTTCTGAAAACCTCTACAAAATTTCTAAAGCTTCTCAAAATTGGGTCCGGAAGACTTTTATAAAAATTACCAATAGGGTTCGGAAAACCTCTATAAAATTTCTAAAGCTTCTCAAAATTGGGTCCGGAAGACCTCTATAAAAATTACCAAATTAATCTATAATTAAAGGTCAGAACCTCTTTAAACCCTAAAGATTATAAGGTCGGAACCTCCGTAAGCCCTAATCCTCCAGATCAGTCTATAAATTGATTACACGCGCTCTATAGGAAGTTAGAATCCATCTCTATTTCTGTTCTCGATTCTTAAAAGCTTCTAGTCGAACCATGCGTATGGTCTTCCCTCCTTTCCCCAATAGAGTCCATTTGCAACGACTTTATTGCCTCACGAATGTTTGTCGATCTCAAGCGGAAAGACAATGTCTCGTTTCTTTTTTTGCTTTTCAGTAGGGTCACGCGACTTTATTGTCTGACAAATACTTGATTATCCCCAGCGAAGGACGGCATCTCATTTCTTTCTTTCCCTACAGGTCTTGAACTACGATTGGCTTGATTGCACTTGGATACGTAGGTAGCCTGACATAGGTTCAGCCGTTTGACCAACCTGGTCACCGCTCACTTCTCTCCCTCGATTTGGAACTCATGTTTCAGATCGGTTCCTTTCTTAAATCGACGACCCTCCATGAGTTGCAAAAAGAGTCGCCGAGGGGCTACTGTTTGTACCCGATCTGAAGATTTAGGGCTTCCTAGACCTTTAGATATCTCTAAGGACCTTTTAGGTAATAAAAACCTGACAGGGAGCTATCCCACAGTTATCCAGAGTTCTTGATAGACGAAATAAGTTCTAGGTCGAATTCTATCAGGATAATGGACAAATCCCGAGAACAAACTGATAAGGATTCAATCAGATCTTGATAAGGGAGTAATCCAAGAATCACAACCGTACAAATTCCTAACCTTCGTACGGCTCCCTCCAGGCCGTGCGGCCACATCCCCAATTTTCAGGTCTTCCCTATAAATAGGCCCCTCCTCTCAGCCTATTGATCACCCCTCAAACCCACGGGAAAAAGCTAACAAAAACTCTTCCCAGCCTCTCTCAACACCCTCTCAAACCCTCTCTTTGATCTTGCTTTGATCATCAAAGAGATCCAATACCGCCGTTCAACCAAAGGAGTGAAGATTCAACCTTCAAAGCCTCTTTAATCGGTTTGGTAACGCGTTCTTACTACTTAACTGCTTAGATCTATTATATTCATTCATATATTGCTAGATCTAGGGTTTTGTTCATCGTTCGTGTTCTTGACCAATGATGATCTAGGGTTTCCAAGAAACCCGCATTATATCTAGTCACATATTACGTATATTATGCATGTTTTCATTATGTTTATGCATCCATATTCATATGTTCTTCATGCGTTCTTAATGTTCTTAATCTAGATTCATAATATGCTAGATCTAGGACTGTAATCCCTATTTATGCACACATGCCATAGCCTATAATGATCCTAGGGTTTCATCAAACCCTAATATGATCTAGGAACTATTTCTAACTCTAATCTTGCCCTTCTTTATACATGATCCTGCTTCATCTCTCCCCATTCTAATTCATCAATGAACTACACTGACCTGAGCTTCTCATGATGATAAGAATGTAGGCAATATTCGGATCCGGTCTCAATCACCAACATACACACATACACATTGATCATGATAGAATGACCGATTCGTCGGGCGATAGGAGTGATAACTTAAATATTCTTCTCTTATCGTAATTTGACCCCCGAACCATATCATTCTCATAAATGGTTTTCTCAATGTTTTAACAACAAATAAAACAACGTGGCGACTCTCGATTTCAACCTCACATATTCACACCATGGTTTGTGAGAAAGGGGAGCCTCGGGCACGGCCATCAACCTTTCCCTTAACCACATGGTAAGAAGAGCGGGGCTACCACTGCGCATAAAACCATCACCCAAAGCTAAACGATCCATGCCATGAAGGGTCTCTCCGAAGATCAAAGGAACGATGTCTTTCCCCACAAGACACTCCTCAAGGATACTCAGCAAGACCCTATGACAAGTGCCCTTGGAGCCAACCATATAGAAAAAGGCAAGAACGCACAACCCAAAGGCATTCCAAGAAGCCTCATCCATGCGATCCGTGAACTTTTCAGGAAGGTCCAAAATGTCAATAAAAGTGTGATTAAGGACCATACATTGAGCCTCTTCCAAAGGAATGCCAAGGAGAGTGACCAACCTTTCAACACACATTGTGTCATCGATCGAAGGGAGAGCAATGACATTCGTGTCCACACCCCCCACCAAAGCCTTGAAATCCTCGTAAGTCGGAGTGATCTCGTTGTAAGAAAAGCAATACACATATCTCCGGATATCCCAAAAGGACGCAGCGGCCCTCAAAAGCTCAAGATCCGGGATGAATTCCTTAAGAGACCAAAGGTATCTAAGCCCAAATTTGGCTTGAAAAATGTCCTTGTTTTCCCTCATGTGATGCCGTATCCAAAGCCTAAGATTGCCCTCAAAGCATTCTTGATCAATCTTGGACAATTTTGGTGGTTTCTCCATAAGAAAAGACTCCATGAAATGAAAACCCTCGAAGAACGAAAGAGATGAATTTCTTTTGGACATCAGGATTAGTCACTTAAGAAGATAACCAGACCTGGAACAAAATTCAATGCAAAAAAGGCACCCACTATCCCAGCCGTACGGCTACTTTGGCTCTGACAGAATTGATGATTTCTTGTTGGAAGATTGGCTTTATGATCCCCCTCATTCAAAGCCCCATCCCAACCATATCATAAATACCCCAGATATTTGGCTTCCTTTGGCTCATGCAAACATGATTCTTGGCCTAGAAAAGAATTAGGTCCCCTCATAAGAAAAATATTAGTACTTAGGCGCTCCCAACGTGACGTAAGCCCATTAAAAATAGTGAAAAATTGTGAAAAATATTAGTACTTAGGCGGTCCCCACGTGACGTAAGCCCATTTGTTGCCCATTGTTGCTCCATGGAAGATAGGCGGTCCCCACGTGACGTAAGCCCATTGTTGCTCCATGGAAGATAGGAGGTACCCACGTGACATAAGCCCGTTTGTTGCCCATTGTTGCTCCATGGAAGATAGGCGGTCCCCATGTGACGTAAGACCATTTGTTGCCTATTTGCTAAGCCCACTGTTGCTATTTGCAAAGCCCAGTAAAGTCAAGAAAATTTAGAAATACTTAGGCGGTCCCCACGTGACGTAAGCCCATTTGTTGCCCATTGTTGCTCCATAGAAGATAGGCGGTCCCCACGTGCCGTAAGCCCATTTGTTGCCCATTTGATAAACCCACTATTGCTATTTGCAAATCCCGGTAGAGTCGAGAAAATTTAGAAATACTTAGGCGGTCCCCACGTGACGTAAGCCCATTGTTATCCCCGGCCGTCCTTAGTGGGACGTAAGACCAGTTTTCCCGTCAAAATCCCCAAAGGTGGAGTTGACCCAAAGCTAAGCCTTGACCCAGAGTGGTCATTTTAGGTTCAAAGCCTTTGTCCCGGCCGTCCTTAGAGGGACGTAAGACTAGTTTTCCCGTCAGACTCCCCAAAGGTGGAGTTAACCTTGACTTAAGCCCAGTAAACCTTTGTCCCCCAGAATGGTCATTTTAGGCCAAGAAAAACCTCATCCAGGCAGTCCAAAAAGACGTAAGACCATCCTTCGAGTCAACCCTCTCCAGAGAGCCAAGTTGGCCATGTCCCGCCTCTGGCTCGCCGAGAGTCATGCCCGTTTCCTTATAAGTCAACCCTCTCCATAGAGCCAAGTTGACCATGTCCCGCCTCTGGCTTGCCGAGAGTCATGCCCATCCCTTGTAAGTCAACCCTCTCCATAGATCCAGTTGACCATGTCCCGCCTCTGGCTCGCCGAGAGTCATGCCCGTTTCCTTGTAAGTCAACCCTCTCCATATAGCCAAGTTGACCATGTCCCGCCTCTGGCTCGTCGAGAGTCATTCCTGTCCCTTTTAAGTCAACCCTCTCCATAGAGCCAAGTTGACCATGTCCTGCCTCTGGCTCGCCGAGAGTCATGCCCGTTTCCTTGTAAGTCAACTCTCTCCATAGAGCCAAGCTGACCATGTCCCGCCTCCGACTCGCCGAGAGTCATGCCCGCCTCTGACCAGCCGAGAGTCATGCCCATTCCATTAGGAGACAATGACAAATATTCTCCCTACACCCTAGGAGAGGATGACAGATATCCACCTAGCCCTTATGTTTGAGTAGCCTTAAAGTTTCTCACCCTTTCCGAACTACGTTAGGCTTGATTCCTAGCAAACGGGATACGTAGGAATCCTATACCCCTAGGTCCAGCCATGCGAACGAATCGGTCTATCCGTCCTCCCATCATATTGGGATGCTTATTTTTATCGACAACCCCACTTTTCCAAAGCGACGTTGCTGAGGGGCTCTGTAAGTACCCCAATCTGAAATTAACCAACTTTAGAGGAACTCTTAGAACCATTTAGGGATAAACTGATAGGCTGGGACCTCACTAAGATAAACCTAAAATTCTAGGACTACTCTATAATTAAACTTAGAAACATCCAGAAGCTCGCCAGGCTGAGCCGTACGGATGGTTTAGACGCGGGAAATTCCTAGCCGTACGGTTGGTTTAGGAACCCTCAATCTCTATAAATTGGACCCATGGCTGATCATTTCAGGGGGGGAGAAAATTGTTTAGAGAGCCAAAACTCTGTAGAAATCATAGCAGAATAGAGTGATAAACATATTTGAGAGAAATGAGCGAGGAAGATAGGCTAGAATCAATATTGGTGAGGCCTCCTTCTCCCCCACCCTCTCTTCATCTATTCTTCTATTTTTGTTTATTTACTTACCTTATGTCATTATAATAACTTATAAAATGGAACCAAGAGTTGGAGTGATCAATGGTGCCCTCCATGCCTAGTGTGTGATTATGGGTTACAAACCATGATGATGAAGGATTGTTATGTTTAATGAATCTTTATTTCATTGTCATTTACATTAATGCACTTTAAATTCAAGTCTTTACTTTATTGTGTTTAAATTAATGCAATTTACTTCCAAGTCTTTACATTTATGTTGATTGATTTGTGAGGATGATCAAGTTTTGATGGTAAAGTCTAAATCTTTACCATTTAAACTTGATCAAACTACAATAATGTCCCTTTTGATGGTAAATATTCAATCTTTATCCATATAAAGGTTGATTTCTTACTTCTCCAAGGCTTTTCCTTGGATGAATCATCCATTTGGATGTTAAAGTTCCAATCTTTAACCGTCCAAATGGTGATTTTGGGCTCAAAAGCCATGATCATCAACTTTCTCCATATTTCCCCAATTATTGCCTTGATCACACCCAAAACATATGTTTTTGGTGTTTAACTAGTGATCAATGGCATAGGGATGATCTAATCCATGCTTTGTAACAAATAAATAAGTTGAACAGATCCAAATCAGTCCAGTTTTAGCAGAATCCCCTGTTTCTGCCTGAGACTGGACTGATTCCTAAGAATCTGTCAAAAACCTCCTGGACAGCCCTATAAAGTTGTACGGCTGGTTTGTCCAGAGAGGTATTTTTCCAGTTTTGCCACTTTTGTTAAACAGTTTCCAAAACCAACCCCTTTTCGTTAAAATTCTAACTGAATCTGCTAAAAGTCAGTTTCTCCCATTTTCAAAAACACACACACACACTCGCACAATTTTGGTTAACAAACTTAGGGAGACTCGTGTTTCCGAGGCACTTTGAGTGTACTACCGGTTGAGTTCTTCCCAAAGTGTAACCTGACCTCCGAATCCTTTATCTCTAACCTTTTTTCGTTAAGTTTGGGTTTAAAGTTAAGCTAACGTGGCGACTCCGTTATCTTTTGAAATATGCCGTGTTTGATTTCTTGAGGGAACTTTTTCCGTTTTCCAGCGGGCATTCTTACAGTGGCGACTCTTGACTGTTTTGATTCCATCGAGAGGAAACTATTGTGTGGGAACCGAGCGCATTTCCAAAAGCGCATTAGCACGAAACGAACCCGAATCGCTTTCATGAGCGATCATTTCGTGGTTTGGCTTCGAGCGCGGGCTCTCACAGTGGCGACTCTGCTGGGGACTATCTTATGTGGGCTAGACTCTAATCTTTGTGTTGGGTTTCCAAGTAACATGCGTAGCGGAATAAAGCATTTAAATTTTAATGAAACCCAAAGCCATGGATCCGTTCATATGATTAAATCAAATACAACATAATGAATATAGGATAAAACTAACCCTTGATGACTATCAAAGTTTTCTTTGGTCTTGGTGGAGAAACTTGAAGCTTTATCACGGACAAAATCACGAACTTTGTAGATGATAAAATTCACCCTCTAGCGGTGTCCACACTTCGAACGAATATCAAGAGACTCCTTTATCTTGGTTGCTAGACCAATAATTATGAAACACACTTTCACAATTCAATAAAGAACTATATGGAATTTATTTGTGAATTATTTTGTTCCTCAATCAATGATATCTTAGAACAAAATAAAATCTCTCTCAAACTCTTTGAGACTCACAAAAGCACTAGTAAATATGGTCTGGCCGAATTGGGGTTTTTATACACAATTAAGACCTATTTCAAATAGGTAACTTGTGCCAAAAACCTTTCCTAATCGAATTAGGAATTATTCTGTCGGCATACCGGGCGCCCGCCTGGTCCTACCTAGGCGCCCGCTCATTTGGACAGAAGGTTCAACCCTTTTCCGGACTCATTCAGGCGCCCGCCTGGCTCAATCCAAGCGCCCGCTTGGTTGACCAGGAAGCCCAGAATTTTCCAGAAATTCCTTGGAGGTCCTCCGACCCTAAATGCCAATATAGTCCTCTTATTTAAGATTCGTTCTATTGTGTGTGACCCTCTAGGATTATACTAAGTTGGCAATGGGCTCAAACATGATCCCATAAGATATGATTAGGTTCTAGCAAACCGTCATACCTACCCAAATAGTATAACTAGATACAAGTTCGCATTCCTTTAGAACATGTCACAATCCTTTTGTCCATGATGTCATTGAACACAAGTCATGGTCAAACAGTCAACTTGTCTTGTTCAATACTTTCTCGATTCCGAATATGTTGATAATTCAAATGCTATTGATCCAATCAATCCATTTGAGTTCGGCCGAACATTTCATCAACATCATTCCTTAGAGGGGCCCAAGCTTGACATCTCTCCGTAGAGGGACAAATCCATTTAGCTTATTATTCTTCCCAACGGGAATCCGATTATGCCAATCATACCCTTTATAACTACCGTGTTAAGGTAGCGTTTGAATATGTCAAACACAACGTTCATCAAGTGGAAGACTATAATAACTTCATGTCTAAGGATTCAAATGATATAACTAATATGAGATATATGTTCGACATAGACCATGACATAAATCTCATACAGCGGCTCATGTCCAGTACCTTGTTCCAAACAAGTACCCATAAATCTAACATGATCATCCCATGATCATTTAGCCTTTATACTAGTGCTTAACAAGTACTAGGGACGGAGATTATTATAAGTAAACATGAACAACAATAATAATCAAAACATCTCTTTATTGATGTGAAATAAATGATAACAATTACAACATTTATTAAACGCGCCTAGGGCACCACTACCAACAATCTCCCACTTGCCCTAGGCCCAATCTCCCATGTATCTAATACCCATGGACCTAACATGACCATCATGTTTAGCTTGTGGAAGTCCCTTTGTCAGCGGGTCCGCAACATTGTCATCAGTAGGTACTCTGCATATATTTACGTCTCCCCTATCAACGATCTCTCGAATGATATGAAAACGCCTAAGTATGTGTTTGGATTTTTGATGTGCTCTTGGTTCCTTTTCTTGAGCAATAGCACCATTATTATCGCAATAAAGGTCTATTGGATTAGCAATACTAGGAACCACTTCAAGTTCAGTTATGAACTTCTTAATCCAAACAGCTTCCTTTGCAGCATCCGATGCAGCAATATACTCAGCTTCTGTTGTAGAATCAGCGGTTGTACTTTGCTTGGAACTCTTCCAGCTTACAGCTCCACCATTTAACATAAACACAAAACCCGATTGCGATCGCTATCATCTTTGTCGGTTTGGAAGCTTGCATCCGTGTAAGCATTTACAACGAGATCATCTTCCATTCCTCCATAGACCAAAAACGAGTCTTTAGTTCTTCTCAAGTACTTAAGAATCGCTTTTACAGCTATCCAGTGATTTTCGCCAGGGTCGGATTGGTACCTACTTCTCATGCTCAAAGCATAAGATACATCCGGCCTAGTACAAATCATGGCATACATGATGGACCCAATTGCCGAAGCATATGGAACATCATTCATTTTCTCACGCTCATCGTTTGTCATAGGACATTGAGTCTTGCTTAGAGAAACTCCATGTAACACGGGCAAGGTGCCTCTCTTAGAATTTTCCATACGGAATCTTCTAATGACCTTGTCAATGTATGTACTTTGGCTTAAACCAAGTAGCCTCCTTGATCTATCTCTATAGATCTTAATGCCAAGTATATAAGCGGCTTCACCCATATCTTTCATTGCGAAGCACTTTCCTAACCAAGTCTTCACAGACTGAAGTGTAGGAATATCGTTTCCAATGAGTAATATGTCATCCACGTATAAAATAAGGAATAGCACTATGCTCCCACTAATCTTCTTGTATACATAAGGCTCATCTTCGTTGTTGATGAAACCAAACTCTTTGACCGATTCATCAAAACGGAGATTCCAACTCCTTGAAGCTTGCTTCAATCCATAGATGGATCTTTGCAATTTGCATACCTTAGAATCTTGTTCAAAACCTTCTGGTTGTGTCATATACACATCCTCTTGGAGTTTTCCATTCAGGAAAGCGGTTTTGACGTCCATCTGACATATTTCATAGTCATGATATACAGCAATGGCAAGCAAAATTCTTATAGACTTGATCATTGCTACGGGTGAAAAAGTCTCATCATAGTCAATACCATGAACTTGCCTATAACCCTTCGCTACAAGCCTAGCTTTGTAAGTATGCACCTTCCCATCCATGTCAGTCTTCTTCTTGAAGACCCATTTGCATCATATGGTTTTTACACATTCGGGCGCATCAATCAAATTCCAAACTTGATTGTCTTGCATGGATTGCAATTCGGATTCCATGGCTCCAAGCCACTTGTCCGAATCAGGAGAAGACATCGCCTCTTGGTAGGTTGACGGTTCATCATTTTCAATGATTTCTACCTCATTACTATCCGTTACGAGAAATCCATATCTCTCGGGCTCGGATCGTAGCCTACTAGATCTGCGAGTTGCTTGTGTATTTTGAACAGGTTCCACAACTCCTTGTGGTTCTTGTTCTTGTTCCACTATTGGTTCAATGTTATTTTCTGGGTCTCGAATTTCTTCAAGATTTATTTTACTCCCACTGATTTCTTTGGAGAGAAACTCTTTCTCTAGAAAGACACCAGTTCGGGCAACAAATACTTTGTTGTCCTCACGGTTGTAAAAGTAATATCCTCTAGTTTCCTTAGGATATCCCACAAAAATACATTTATCAGATTTGTGTGCAAGTTTGTCTGAGACAAGTATTTTGACAAAAGCTTCGCAACCCCAAATCTTCATGAAAGATAAACAAGTTTTCTTTCCGCTCCACATCTCATATGGAGTCTTTTGAATCGATTTAGTTGGAACACGATTTAGTGTGAAAGCAGCGGTTTCTAGAGCGTAACCCCAAAAGGATATTGGAAGATCAACTTGACTCATCATTGATCGAACCATGTCTAACAAAGTCCGATTTCTCCTCTCGGACACACCATTCCATTGTGGCGTTCCGGGTGGAGTCAATTGTGAAACTATTCCACAATTCTTTAGATGATTATCAAATTCTTGACTCAAGTATTCTCCACCTCGATCTGATCGAAGTGCCTTAATACTTTTGCCAAGTTGTTTTTCTACTTCATTTTGAAATATTCTAAATATCTCAAATGCTTCACTCTTATGTTTAATTAGGTAAACATACCCAAATCTACTATAATCATCAGTGAAGGTTATGAAATATTGAAACCCTCCCCTAGCATTGCTACTTAATGGTCCGCATACACCGGAATGTATCAACCCCAATAAGTTGCTTGCCCTTTCACCTAGCTTGGTAAAAGGTGTCTTAGTCATTTTTCCAAGAAGACACGACTCACAAGTGTCATATGACTCGAGGTCACATGAACCTAAAAGTCCGTCCCCATGGAGTTTTGAGATACGCTTCTCATTAATATGACCAAGACGGCAATGCCATAAATAGGTATAATTTACATCATTAGGTTTAGATTTCTTATTTACATGATAGACATTGTCATTATTTTCATTCTTGACATCCAAGATATAAAGGCCATTAAATGAATTAGCAATACCATAAAGCACATCATTTAAATAAATAGAAAATTTCTTATTCTCAATAAGAAACTTAAAACCTTCATTATCCAAACAAGAAATTGAAATAATATTTCTGCTTAAATCCGGAACATAATAACAATTGTTCAAAACAAGAATTAATCCGGAAGGTAAAGTGACTTCATAAGTCCCTACGGCTAATGCAGCAACTCTTGCTCCATTCCCCACGTGTAGATCTACTTCACCTTCTTTAAGCAGTCTCCTATTCTTTAGTCCCTGCACATTTAGACAAATGTGAGAACCACATCCGGTATCCAATACCCAAGAATCAGTGGTAGAAAGGAGAATATCTATCATATAGATACCTGAAGTCGACGCAGCCTTGCTGCCCTTCTTTTTCTTTTGCTCTTCCAAGAAAGCCTTGCAATTACGTTTTCAATGACCAATTTCTTGACAATGGAAACAGATTGCATCCTTTTGTGAATCGGGTTTTGCCTCAGAAGCCTTGGCAACCTTTGCCTTGCTTATTTTGGGTTTGACAACTTTCTTACCCTTTCCTTTGGCACTAGCCTTCTTCCCATCATGAACCAAGAGCACGGGAGAACCTTTCTCCACAATTTTCATCTCTGCAGTTTTGAGCATCCCATGCAACTCAGAGAGATTCTTATCCATTCCATCCATGTTATAATTCATCACAAACTGATTATAACTTTTAGGCAATGAATTAAGAATGAGATCTGTGGCTAGCTCCAATGGGATTGGATAGCCAAGTTTTTCAAGGTGCTCTACATAACCTTTCATTTTAAGAAAGTGAGGACTCACTTGTTGCCCTTCATTCATTTTACTAGTAGTGAATGCAACAATGGTCTTGTACCTCTCTTGCCGCTTGCTCTTGAAACATGGTTCTCAACTCCACGCCTATCTCATAGGCTTCCAAATGTTCCAAGATTTGTTGGAGTTTTGAACACATAGCAGCAAGCATGAGACAACTTACATCTCTAGAATCATTACGATGTTTCTTGTAATTGTCTCTTTCTACCCTAAGGGCAGTAGGCGGTGGTTCAGCAGGGAGAGGCCCATCGAGAATGCACAACTTATCTTCTTGCCTAAGAACGATTCTTATGCTACGGATCCAATCCATAAAGTTAGTACCATTCTCTTCGAGCTTATCATTCTCAAGGATCGATCGCAACGACATTGATTGAGTGTTATTAGTCATTATCTACAAATATGCAAAATTTCTAAAATTTAATAAGTACCGATTTTTCATTAAAGAAATAATTAATGTATTTTTCAAACAAAATACTCCCACTAAATTATATAACCTTCATATACATCCAATGTATAATATAATTTAATTGGGCTAAGACCCAACTTTAATTTAACTTTTGAGTCCACGGAGGCGGACCGCTCAAAACTAAATTAATTAGGTAGACAATCATGTCAATCATATCCCATATGATTCTTAGATCCTTTTATGAGATTCTTTGAGAAATCCAATTTCAAAAAGCATGTTTAATCTCATCTTTTGCCTAGGCCCAAAACTGTTTTGACGCCTAATTAAGTCCAACCATTTTAAACGCATAGGAACCATTCAATTTAATGCACCTTGCGGAGGCAAGCCCACATTAAATTAATGAACCTCATCTTGCTCATACATGAATAAGATTAATGCACCTCGCGGAGGCGAACCCACGCCAAGATTATCCATGTATAAACAAGTGTTTTAATCATGGCATGGCAAATAAGGACTTAAACTTTGTTTGAAGGTTCATCACATATAGCATATAACACATTTATGAGCACATAACATAAGCATGTTACACATCAAGTTTAGCCACTAAATTAATCTCCATTAATTTAAGCATGATATTTATGTGTCATTAGTTTCTCTACAATTATGAGGATGAGACTATTTCAACTTCGGTTATTATCTCCAAATCAAGACAACAAGAAGTGCGGTCGAACTAAGCCATTAGGCAACCACAATCCCGCACTAATTCAAGAAACCAAGAAAGTAGTCCATGTGGCCGAAACTAAGCAATAGATGGTCTCGATGAACGTAGGCCAATTGCATTCACAATTCCACATGGATCTTCAATCATTGAATCAAGAACTTTGTTTCTCAATTTTAGCAATTATGAACTCTTCATAATTCTAACTTCGTTTTATCTTTGAAACTTTGATTGCGATCAATTTTGGGAAACACAATCTCGATGAACGCAGATTAGCCATCCAAAACTTGAACCAATCTAGGAATCACAAGACTAAAACAAATAGGAAAATCAAACCCCAAAATCCACACACAAACCAACTACCCAAAACCCATTCCAGATCAGCAAGTCTGGACTGGTTCTGTTACTAGTTTTGTTGAATTTATCGAAAATTCCATATTCAGATTTTTACCAAAATCAGAACATATTCTGCCGAGCGAGCGCCCGCCTGGTAATGACCAAGCGCGCGCCTGAATGGTCAGAATGGTATAGAATTTTAAAGTTCGAAAATTTTGTCTCAAAATTATTTTTCCCCGATTATTAAAACTTTGATCTGATCAAAAATCAATAATCGAAATAATTCAGAATCCACCATAATTTTTATTGCGATTGAATCGTGCGATTAAAGTTGCAAAACAATAAACCACATAAAATCACAAAACACATAAGCATCATATATTCCAATATTCATATCATGCAAGGCATATACACAATTTATATACACATAACATGATCCAAATATTGAATTAATCAACATGAACGGGGCTCTGATACCACTGTTGGGTTTCCAAGTAACATGCGCAGCGGAATAAAGCATTTAAATTTTAATGAAACCCAAAGCCATGGATCCGTTCATATGATTAAATCAAATACAACATAATGAATATATGATAAAACTAACCCTTGATGACTATCAAAGTTTTCTTTGGTCTTGGTGGAGAAAATTGAAGCTTTATCACGGACAAAATCACGAACTTTGTAGATGATAAAATTCACCCTCTAGCGGTGTCCACACTTCGAACGAATATCAAGAGACTCCTTGATCTTGGTTGCTAGACCAATAATTATGAAACACACTTTCACAATTCAATAAAGAACTATATGGAATTTATTTGTGAATTATTTTGTTCCTCAATCAATGATATCTTAGAACAAAATAAAATCTCTCTCAAACTCTTTGAGACTCACAAAAGCACTAGTAAATATGGTCTGGCCGAATTGGGGTTTTTATACACAATTAAGACCTATTCCAAATAGGTAACTTGTGCCAAAAACCTTTCCTAATCGAATTAGGAATTATTCTGTCGGCATACCGGGCGCCCGCCTGGTCCTACCCAGGCGCCCGCTCATTTGGACAGAAGGTTCAACCCTTTTCCGGACTCATTCAGGCGCCCGCCTGGCTCAACCCAAGCGCCCGCTTGGTTGACCAGGAAGCCCAGAATTTTCCAGAAATTCCTTGGAGGTCCTCCGACCCTAAATGCCAATATAGTCCTCTTATTTAAGATTCGTTCTATTGTGTGTGACCCTCTAGGATTATACTAAGTTGGCAATGGGCTCAAACATGATCCCATAAGATATGATTAGGTTCTAGCAAACCGTCATACCTACCCAAATAGTATAACTAGATACAAGTTCGCATTCCTTTAGAACATGTCACAATCCTTTTGTCCATGATGTCATTGAACACAAGTCATGGTCAAACAGTCAACTTGTCTTGTTCAATACTTTCTCGATTCCGAATATGTTGATAATTCAAATGCTATTGATCCAATCAATCCATTTGAGTTCGGCCGAACATTTCATCAACATCATTCCTTCGAGGGGCCCAAGCTTGACATCTCTCCGTGGAGGGACAAATCCATTTAGCTTATTATTCTTCCCAACGGGAATCCGATTATGCCAATCATACCCTTTATAACTACCGTGTTAAGGTAGCGTTTGAATATGTCAAACACAACGTTCATCAAGTGGAAGACTATAATAACTTCATGTCTAAGGATTCAAATGACATAACTAATATGAGATATATGTTCGACATAGACCATGACATAAATCTCATACAGCGGGTCATGTCCAGTACCTTGTTCCAAACAAGTACCCATAAATCTAACATGATCATCCCATGATCATTTAGCCTTTATACTAGTGCTTAACAAGTACTAGGGACGGAGATTATTATAAGTAAACATGAACAACAATAATAATCAAAACATCTCTTTATTGATATGAAATAAATGATAACAATTACAACGTTTATTAAACGCGCCTAGGGCACCACTACCAACACTTTGTGTGTGCCATGCTTTATGTGCCTTGCTTGGGTTGTATATATTTATGCCCTAACCTTTGTTTTGTAGGGAAATTCTTTTTCTTTCACCCTCTTGTTTGTATATATATGCATGCGTGGTGGATGATTCCTAATAATAATAATAAAAAAAGGAAAAAAGAAAAAGAAAAGAAAAAGATTTTCTTGTTTTCTTTACTTGCTTTCAAAATCATTTTTGAACTCATAGATACCTCACACACATGCACGTTTTTGAAAATAACGTCTCTTAGAACCGTACCAACCCGAGAATGTAACCCGAGGGTATAAGGGAGCTCATCGACTTCCCTCTAGGGCCCACAGTGGACATTCTCACCCTAAAGCGCGCCTACTTGTCACTGCGATGGGTGTAAGCCAATCTCCCCCATTACCAAGCCACGATGTCTGTGTTTTCGAAAAATGACACGTCCCAGACTCCATGCCGATTTTTGTCTAGAAATTTCACCTCAATCCTATGCATTTCCCAAAAAAGGTCATAAACAACCTACATTGTGGAAATTCATGGAAATGTTTGGATTGACTTTAAATTGTCAAGACCTTCCCTTAGACCATAACCGAATGGTGGATCCCCAAAATAGTATAGGCCCTTCTCTAGGGGCTTGGACGGCCAATAGTACAGGTGCAAAATGTTGGTCCTATACTTTGGAGACGGTATCCATTTTTCCAAGATTTCATGCGAAAATGTGTCAAAATAAAGCAAGTGTTTATCCGGCATTTTAGGTTTGATTTTTGTGATTTTATGAACTCCTTTTGAATCAAGCTCGGAAAAACTCGATCCTTTTCCACTCTCTTATCAGCCCTAAACACCATCCCTTTCAGATACTCTAAGCCTGGCATCTACTTGGAGAAGGGGAGCTAGAAACAGTAAGGGGAGGTTGATCCGAGTTACCGAGACAGTGCCCGTACCCGTACCAGAGGAAGTTACTGTAATGGCTGAAGAAGGGAATGATCAAGCCTATGTGCCGCCACCGGGTCTTCAAGCATGGATGGAACAGAATGTGTTGGGTCAGATGAGGATTCAGCAAGATGAACTACTCGCTACGCTCGTCTAGATTCAGAATCAGAATGGTAATGGGGCTCCTAATGGCAACCTCAACGGAAATCCCAATGGCATTCCGAATGGAAATGAGAATGGTAATGGGATCCCAATCGCAACCCCAATGTGAATGGAAATGGCAACAGCATCCCTAATGTCAATTTGAATCTCAATGGTAGCAACACCAATGGTCATAATCATCACCAAAACATCCACCCCCCCACAGTCATGTGGCTCATCCAGACTTCAGTGGCATCAACCATTACTTCATCCCGAATCAAGCAAACTTTGTGGTGAATCCGTCTTTGTATCCACCCGATCATAATGCCTTTGCTCAGTACATGCAAACCCTGTACCCGAATCAACAACCCAATGCCTATGGCGCATTTGCTAGCGGTGTCTCTCCATTCAACCAAGGAACTTCCCAAGGGAAATATCCTAACTTAGTCCGCCAAATGGAAGCATACTACAAAGGTGTCCCATATGTACCTCTTACTAGAGCTGAAATTGAAATGAACGAAATGAAAGAAATGTTGAGAAAGGTCATGAATAAAGGAGAGTTCTCCATAGACTTTTTGAAATTATCTCTGTTTGCTGTTTTGCCTCCTAAATTCAAGATACCCGATGTGGAGAAATTTGATGGCACGGGTTGCCCAATGGCCCACTTGAAATCTTATGCTCATGCAATGCAGTCCCGTGGGGCTAATTTTGGTGCTATGGCCTCCAACTTCCATTTGACTTTGGTAGGATCCGCTAAGCAATGGTTCATGACTGTGGATGCCAACTTGGTTGATAATTGGGGAAAGCTTGTGGATGAATTCCAAAAGCGGTACAAAGATAACTCCAACTGGGAGAAGAGCCGCCGTGATCTTGATTCGTGTGCTCAGCGTGAGAAGGAATCATTCTCTGAATTTGCAAGTAGGTGGAGGAAGAAAGTTGCTCAGACTTTAGAAAGGCCCGACGGTGCCGAGCAAACCCGCATTTTCCTTAAAAATCTTCAGCCTGTGTATGCGGACAAGATGAAATATCTCCCATTCCCTGATTTTGCTTCCATTCTAGATGTGGGTTCCCGTATTGACGAAGACGTCCGAACTGGGGTGATCAAGCTAGATTCTTCTCCTAGCTCATACAGATACCGACCCGCTGCTAAGCCCCCGACGCCAGTTGTGAACAATGTTGCCATGACTCCTGCTCTCTTTTGGAACAACAATATGGAACCTAGCCAGAACAGTTACAATAGGGCACCCCCATGCTATAATCAAGACGAATCTGTGAACTCCATTAATAATAAGCAAAGGAATGGTAGAAATCGGAGAGAGAGGCAGTTTGATAAATTCAACGCTCTATTGTCCACTATTTTCCAAGGATTGGTCGCCCAAGGGTATTGAAACCAATAGAAGGATACTGCCCACCTAATCCGCCTCCTAAGAGTTGGGATGCAAACAAGTATTGTTCATACCACGTATCACCTGGTCATGCAACGGATGATTGTTGGAATTTGAGGCACACCCTGTAAGACATGATTGACGATGGGCTTATCCAGAAACCACCCCAACCGAATGTGGTGACTAACCCCTTGCCAGGAATCTATATGATCAAGTTCGAAGGAGACTACTCAAGGACTAGTTTCATAGTTCCAAAGAAAGTATTGAACTACACCGTGACTCCTGATATTTCTGAAGACTTTCAATGCCACATGATCACTTGGGAGTCGATCTTGTCTAGTGCTAAAGCCGTTGAGGAGTAAAAGACCCCTCTTGAGAAAGCCACTTGGATTGGTGGAAATGTGAATCATTTCACTCGCTCGGGAAGAGCCTATCAGTCTCCGAATCCTGAGGCGATTGAATCTGGAATGGACAAGGAAGGAGTCCCCTTTCATAAAGAAAAGGTCACCGAGAACCCGGTTTTAACTCAGTTAAAGAAAACCCAGGCTAACATATCCATTTGGGGTTTGATTTCATCTTCTCAAGAGCACCGAGACACTTTGGTTAAGGCTCTCACTCAAGCCGTTATCCCAATTGAGACCTCTCCCAATGACCTTGTCCACATGGTCGGCAACATTCATTTTGGGAATATTATCACTTTTACTGATCTCGATGCACCGAAAATTGGTCTTAATCATATCGAAGCTCTGCACATCACCGTTGGGGTTGGAGTTGAGCACTTAGCTTGTGTGGTGGTCGATAATGGCTCTTCAGTCAATGTTTGCCTCGTGCATGTTCTTGCAGATTTGGGAATTAAGATAACTGATTTGGCTCCATCTTCTCAAGTGGTTCGTGCCTACGATAGCACCAGTTACTGTGTCTTGGGCATTATCTCCCTCACTCTCACCATTGGCCCTCTTGTTATGCCAATCGAATTTCAAGTGATCGACATCAAGTCCTCATTCAGTCTACTTTTGGGACGCCCTTGGATCCATGGAGTCAAAGGGGTAGCTTCCTCTTACCATCAGTGCATCAAGTTCATCCATAATAACCATGTTGTGGTAGTTCATGCCCAAGATGATACACAAGTCAATGATCTCCCAATCTTGGGAATTGAGCACAAAGATACCGGTATTTTCTTAAGCGGTTTTGAAGTGATCCCACAAGCTCGGATTCACGCTATTGAATATGTCAAAGAGACCGATCTGATTGGTGGAAAGAGAACCAAGTATGGTGATGCAATGGCCTTGAATATGGTCAAGAAGATGAACTCCTTACCCATGTTGGGACTCTGGAAAGAGCAGCAAGGGTGCGTTGAAGCTATCAAAGATGATGTGCCTGTTTTCATTCCTCTGTTTGGACTTGGCTACAAACCAACTCCCACTGAAATTGCCAAAGCTATGCGCGAGAAAAGGGAGAGGCAGAACGCCATCAAGAAAGGAAGGACCTATAAACTCCCGCCACTCCGTCCCTACGAAAAATATTGGAAAGGGTACTTTATTCGCAAGAGCGAAGATGTTGCAAATGTTATTCCTCTCGAGCCGTTTAATGGCATGGATGAAAAGCCCCAATAAGGGTGGGAGGTATTTGATGATGTTAAGGTGTTTGATGAAAGCCTTGATGTGGACGGTTCCTATAAGCAACCGGACCCAGTTGCCCCGTGGAACATCGATGAGGAAGATGGTGTCTTTGCATTGTTTGAAGGTTTTGGCCTCAAAGAAGGATGTGTCGCTATGATCGAGGATGGTAACGGTGAAGCTTATGACCTGGTGAAGCACCTCAAGCCGGCAGTGGCACCACTTAATAACTGGTCCAAAACCACTGTCCCCGCTACTGTTGACTTGCTCGTGAAGCGGTTTGGATATGTTCGTCCCGATGGACCGACTTTTGAACCCTTTGTACTCTCTGATGTTGTTTCCGGGACTCCCGAAGAGGACCTCACTGTCGAGGACCTCGACGCAGTCGTCGAGCTTGTACTCCCTTTTGTCATGAATGAAATTTCCACTATTTCCGCTTACTCCTTAGTTGCCAATATTTTAAATAAAGATTTAACAAATGAAAATTTAATAACAAGTAAAGTAAATCATGAATCTTTAAAAGACATAAGCCAAGATGAAAAAGATTATTTAATTGAGCTAAGCAGGTTAGCAAAACAGCGTGGGGAACGAAAGTTAGAGGCCTGTGGGGAAGATTTGTCCACCATGAATCTGGGGCTGAACGGGGAAGTCAAAGAGATGAAAATCAGAAGCTTCATGCAAGAGGCTGACAGGGAACAGTTGATCAGCCTGCTCAAAGAGTTTGTTGATGTGTTTGCTTGGTCGTATGAAGATATGCCTGGGTTAGATCCGACAATAGTGGAGCACCGAATCCCTACTTTTCCTGATGCCAAGCCGGTCAAGCAGAAACTACGCAGAATCAAGCCACAGTGGGCCCTTCAGGTGAAAGAAGAGATTGAAAGGTTGTTGCAAGTGGGTTTCATCCGAGTTGTGGAATATCCCCAATGGTTGTCCAACATGGTCACAGTTGAAAAGGCAAACGGTAAGGTCCGGATATGTGTTGATTTCAAAGACCTCAACAAAGCTTGCCCGAAAGATGATTTCCCGTTACCAAATATTGACATTTTGGTTGACTCAGTTGCAATGCACAAAGTTAAGTCATTTGTTGATGGAATGGAGGGTTACAATTAGATTAAAATGGCGGTGGAAGACCAAGAAAAAACCTCCTTCATCACCCCATGGGGAACGTTCTGTTACACTGTGATGCCTTTTGGTCTTAAAAATGCCGGAACTACTTACCAAAGAGGTACCACAACTCTTTTCCATGACATGATCCATAAAGAGCTCGAAATCTACGTGGACGACATGATCGTGCACTCAGTTGAAGAAGACGCTCAGCACCTGGTCGACCTCAAAAAATTCTTTGAAAGGCTGCGGAAGTATCACACGAAATTGAATCCTGCCAAATGCACATTCGGCACAACCCGAGGAAAAGTCCTAGGTTTCTTGGTAACAAAAAGAGGGATTGAAATCGACCCCAAAAAAATAAAGGCCATCACAGAAATGCCCCAACCCGAACTCAAAAATAGTTGAAAGGTTTCTTGGGAAGAATTCAGTACATAAGCAGATTCATACGGTAGTTGACCACGATGTGTGAACCGCTCTTCAAACTCCTAAAAAAGGACACCGATCGATCATGGGATGAAGAATGCCAGATTGCTTTTGAAAAGGTCAAAGAATACCTGACAAGCCTACTGGTCTTGGCCCCGCCTCACTCACACAAACCTTTGCTACTGTACCTAACCGTTACTGATACTGCAGTAGGAGCAATGCTCGCACAAGAAAAAGAAGACTCCTGGGTTGAAAATGCAATCTATTTTGTTAGCCGAAAGCTACAAGGAAGTGAATTGAATTACTCAGCATTGGAAAAGGCGTGTACCGGTTTGGTTTGGGTCTCGCAGTGGTTAAAAATCTATTTGCAATCCCTGCCTGTTCAGATTGTGTCCCGAATGGATCCAGTGAAATACATTCTCGAGAGGCCAACCATGTCCAATCGAGTGGCCAAATAGGCTTTTCTCTTGAGTGAATTTGATATGACTTACGCAATGCCTAAGTCCATTAAAGGAAGGGTGATAGCAGACCAGCTTGTAGATTTGGCTCTTGATCTTGAGCCTGAACCTGAAACTCAGTTCCCCGATGAAGGAATCTACACTGTCGATTATTCGGAAAACAAGTGGCGACTCTTCTTTGATGGGGCTGCTAACAAAAGGGGTTTCGGAATTGGAATTTTGCTCATTGATCCAAGTGATGCGCACACGCCCATTGCTATCAGGTTAGATTTTGACTGTTCGAATAACACAGTGGAGTATGAGGCCTGTATCGCCGGTCTTGGAGAAGCACTAAATCAAGGGGTCAGAGAAATCAAAATGTTCGGGGACTCCGCCCTAATCATCAATCAAATTGAAGAAAAATGGAGCATCCAAGATTCGAGACTGCAACAATATCACATTCGACTGGTAGCGCTCACAGAACGCTTCTCTAATATCTCATTTCATTATCTCCTGAGGGACCGAAACAGATTCGCAGATGTGTTGGCTACCCTAGCCTCCATCATAGAATTCCCTGTTGATATCATGTTAAAGCCGCTTGTGGTGAGTAAGATATCAATCCCAGCCTACTTGTAAGTACCCCAATCTTAAATTGACCAACTTTAGAGGAATTCTTGGTGCCATTCAGGGATAAACCGATGAGCCAGGACCTCACTAGGATAAACCAAACATTCTAGGACTGAACTGGAATTGAACTTGGAAAAATCCAGAAGCTCGCCAAGTCGAGTCGTACGGATGGTTTGGGCACATGAGGTCCCTAGCCGTACGGCTATGTTGGGCACCCTCAGCCTCTATAAATTGAACCCCATGCTGATCATTTCAGGGGGGGGAGAAAACGTTTTGTGAGCTGATACTCTGCCAGTTTGAGAGCAGAAAATGAGTGATACATACATTTGAGTGAAAAGAGAGGAAGATAGGCCATAACCATCATAGGTGAAGCCTCCTTCTCCCCACCTTCTTCTTCATCTCAAACTCTTTTATTATTGTTCATATTATTGCTCATTCTTGTGTTATTTCTTATTATTCTTGCAAGTCTTGTCCATTCAAGCACTTTACATTCCATTGAAAGTCTTGTCCATTTCAAGCACTATATATATGTTATATTATACAAGTCTTGTCCTCTCAAGCTATATATTATGATTATATATGTATATTGGAACTAAATCATGAGGTGATTAAACGTTCCCTTCATGCCTAGTTTGTGATTATGGGATAAAACCTAAGGATGATCATGATTTGTTAAATTTCATATTGATTTTGTTCTTGTTTGGCCATGAGAGTCATGATTGGGTGATAAAGTTTCAATCTTTATCATCCCAACCATGACCTAGCCATAAATCACCAAGCATGGGACATAAAGATTCAATCTTTATGTTATATTTTTGTCCCTAAAGGTTTAATCTTGCATCATAAGTCCATCTTGATGGTAAAGTTTCAATCTTTACTCATCAAATTGTCATCTTAGCCCAAAGGGCTTGTTCATCACCTTTTTTCTTAAATTTACCCAATGATTGTCTTGATCACACCCAAAACCTTTGTTTTTGGTGTCCAACTAGTTATTAATGATATAGGGATGATTTAATCCATGTTTTTGTTAAAGAAAATAACTGAAAATGTTCATCTCAGTCCAGTTTCAGCAAAAACACTATGTTTTGCCTGAAACTGGACAGTTTTCTGATAAACTGTCAAAAATACCTGGAATGCCCTCCCCATCCGTACGGCTACTTTGGCCTGGGAGTGAATTTTTCAGTTTCTTCCCTTTCTGGTCATAATGTTTGCAAAATAACCCTTTTCTGTTAAATAAATAACCAGTTTTGTTAAACGTCAGTTTCTCCCATTTTTGAAACACACACACACACATGCACTTTGTTAACTAACGCTAAGGAGACTCGGTCCTATCCGAAGTGACTTGGGTGACGTAAAAATCTTCCCAAGGTGTAACCTAACCTCCGAACTAATAGAATCTCTAACCTTTCCATTTGTTGGGTTAAATAATTAACAAATGTGGCGACTCCGTTATGTTTTGCGTGATAACCGTGTTTGGCATTTCGCCCCCATACTCGACGCGTTTATGCACGGGGCGGGATCCTTACAGTGGCAACTCCGCTGGGGAATAAAGTGTTCGCAAACTTCTTTTTAGAAGCTTTGGGGACGCTTTTGTGTGGGTCAAACTCCCATTCCCCCGTTTTCGTTAACTTTTGTGTGTTTTGTGTTTCTGATTGAATCTTCTGGAGTGTAAACTGTTCTGGAAATACAATAAACTGGGCCTTGATGATCAGAAGTTGAAAAACTATAAAAAAAATAATTTCCAGCATGCTATAGCCGTACGGCTATGTTGGGCAGGGAACAGAATGTTTCAAAATTTAACCATTTTGTGCAGGGCAGAAACATTCTGTGTCCCTTTTGCTTCTGCTTATCCAGGTTTCAAATTTACAGATTTGTTTGTGCACATTACCTTCTTCTCTTTTAGCCAAAACTTGGTTTTTTGAAGCTTGGTTATGCACAAGTCTTTTGGACATAAAATTGGGTTTTTAAAGCCTCCTTGTCCATAACCCTTTTTGTAAAAAATTTTGAATCCTTTGTTGTACACAACTTGTTTTGCAAATGGTTTTCAAAAGAATTGTTTTTCTTGAAAAATCTTGATTTCAAAGGATTCTTTGGTTGTGCACAATTTGTTGCATGCACAAGTTTTGGCTTTGTTTGTTCATATGTTCTTGCTTGATTGCTTGTGTAAATAGCTTATTCATACTTGCTCATATTTGTTGATTATGTTCATATGTTGATCATACATTGCTCATGATGTTAAAACATATTGAAAATCTCTATTTTGACTCAAAAGGGAACATAGAATGGCTTCACACAACGCGCACTCTACCTTGCACGTTCCAAATACCCTTTAAACCCGGGATGGATGCCAGATGCAGCTTGATTGGTGCTCTTGTGCCCTTCTAGCGCGCACGAGTCCATTCCACCTCCCCTTTCGAGCCGAGTCAACCACACTTGTCAGTGACACACAAATACCGTGACTCCAGTTGGTTTTTGGTCTAGCTCACGTTACCATGTCCTTAATGCGTGTCTAAGGTTAATCGTGGCCAAGTTGATGCCCGAGTCATGACTCCTTGTGAAAGCAAGTGTGACCAAGGTCGTCCTCGACCCGGTCCTTGATTTGTGCATTAATGATAGCCATAATTAACCTAAGTCATGTATTAAGGATAGGGTGACACCGTGTTGTCAAGACCTAATGAATGGTTCTTACTAATCATCCTTAAGCCCAAGGATAAGATTCGAGAGCCCTCATCAAAGATGAGGTTATACCGGAAGTCCCTTAAGTCCCTAAGACGAATCTCGATCTTAACCGGGGCTTAATCATGATTGGAATGGCCCACGTATTGGGAACCTTGCGATGCACTAGACCCTAGGTTCGTTTCTTTCGGTCGGTGGAAGCCGCTTGCCCTATAGGACCCTTGCCCGGGACTGTCCATCCTTGGGAGTGTGCAAGACATGTGAAAAACGAGGGGTATATAGGCGTGGTGATGGCCTCCACCGATCCAGGATTTAGATTAGTTGCGAAAAAGAAGAGAAATATTTTCCAACCATGTAGGAATAAAAATGCTTTTTAAGTAAACTTGAATGAATGAATAATCACACATTACATGCGTTTGCTCATTTCTTGCTTCTTGTATTTAACGCATCGCATTCTTGCGTTAGCAAACAGCATTTCGTCAAGTCTTTGGACGGATCCCCGTTATCCTCCAAGACCTAAGTTAAGGCATTTCGTTAAGTCTTTGGACGGATCCCCGTTATCCTCCAAGACCTACGTTAAGGCATTTCGTTAAGTCTTTGGACAGATCCCCGTTATCCTCCAAGACCTACGTTAAGGCATTTTGTTAAGTCTTTAGACGGATCCCCGTTATCCTCCAAGACCTCTGTTAAGGCATTTCGTTAAGTCTTCGGACGGATCCCCGTTATCCTCCAAGACCTCCGTTAAGGCATTTCGTTAAGTCTTTGGACGGATCCCCGTTATCCTCCAAGACCTCCGTTAAGGCATTTCGTTAAGTCTTTGGACGGATCCCCGTTATCCTCCAAGACCTACGTTAAGGCATTTCATTAAGTCTTTGGACGGATCCCCGTTATCCTCTAAGACCTCCGTTAAGGCATTTCGTTAAGTCTTTGGACGGATCCCCGTTATCCTCCAACACATATGTTAAGGCATTTCGTTAAGTCTTTGGACGGATCCCCGTTATCCTCCAAGACCTCCGTTAAGGCATTTCGTTAAGTCTTTGGACGGATCCCCGTTATCCTCCAAGACCTACGTTAAGGCATTTTGTTAAGTCTTTGGACGGATCACCGTTATCCTCCAAGACCTACGTTAACGCATTTCGTTAAGTCTTTGGACGGATCCCTGTTATCCTCCAAGACCTACGTTAAGGCATGTCGTTAGGTCTTTGGACGGATCCCCGTTATCCTCTAAGACCTACGTTAAGGCATTTCGTTAAGTCTTTGGATAGATCCCTGTTATCCTCCAAGGCACCCGTTAAATCTTTGGTAGGATCCCATTTATCCTTCAAGAAGCCGGTGAAATCTTTGGATACATCCCCGTTATTCGCCAAGGCACCTGTTAGATCTTTGGTAGGATCCCAGTTATCCTCCAAGAAGCCGGTGAAATCTTTGGATAGATCCCCGTTATCCTCCAAGGCACCCGTTAAATCTTTGGTAGAATCCCAGTTATCCTCCAACAAGCCAGTGAAATCTTCGGACGGATCCCCGTTATCCTCTAAGACCCCCATCAATCTTTGGATAGATCCCCGTTATCCTCCAAGATGTTCGTTAAACCCCTAGGCGTCATATCCTAGTTCCCCTTTTTGAGATTCTCGTCAAATCCCAAGGAGTAGTCCCCTAGGAAGTCAAGTCCTTGGGAGGATCCCCGTTATCTTCTAAGGAGCCGGTCAAGTCTTTGAATGAATCCCCCGCTGCCCTCCAAGAAGTCGGCTACAACCATGGATTCGAGATCCCATTTGATCCCGTTCACCTTTCACCCATAGGTCTAAGCCTAGCGGTCATGTCCCATTTATAGCATGAGCATCCACCCAATGATTACCTGAGCCTAAGTTGCATTCTGTCTCTGCTGCAGCGAGAATGAAGTGGAAAAGAGCACCGTGTCACCGCCTGTTCCGCGTTGAGTCCGAGGGTTCCTCAGCCGCTACAATCCCTCCACGCCGGAACCTTGGAATGACCGGCTCAGAGGAAAATAGTTGGGAAAGCAACGCTGCAAATGGTCAGACCAGCCCAACCAAAGAAAAGTTGCTCCAAGCTTTGGAAGCCTCCAGGGCTCGGGAAGAGATTACCAGGAAATACTATGAGGAAGCACGAGACCGGTTTGTCGGGTCAATGAGACGAAAAGGCGTTAAGGTTTTGTTTCAGACGGACGGGTCCTTCGTTGAGGTTTCTGACCAAGAGGAAGGGGTCGAAACCACCCAACCTCCAAGTCACAACCAAACTCCACCCCCTCAACCTTGCGAAAACACCAAATCCCTTCACTCTCTGTTTCAACACGTCACCACTCAAAGCTTGCCTCCCACTCAAGCTCCATACACTCCACCTTACCCCCGGATCTAACATTCCCTTTAGGTTGCCTCCCATAAACACCCATGTCTCACCATTCACACCGATCATGCCTCGACCATCACTCCCACGAGGTCTTCCTAATTATACTCCCTCTCAGTTTGAGGTCGCCAATCAAATCCCAAGAACTCAGTCACCATATGTGGATAATTGGCCAACCACTAGATTCTGAGGTGACCCGTATCATTTCTACGGTCCGAGACCTTTTGGACCACAAGTTCATTACGCACCTCCGAGGTACATTCCTGCGAACAACCAGGGTTATGGATATGCCTACACCCCTCCACCCCCGCAGGATCCTCTCAATCATCTATTGGGAAGGAGAAAGAAAATGGAAGTTCAGTATGAAAGGACACTCAATGAGCACCCCTTTTCATTGAATAGTAATGATTCTCATCCCCGCCGCGCTCCGACCAACAATGGAAGAAGATCCAAACGCTAATCCAGACCCCGTTTCATAAGGTTTGAGGATTTCGGAATGCCTATAAGCAAGGTATTTGAGAGATTGGTTGAGCAATGCCTCGTAAAGCCTCTTGTCAACTTCCAACCCAAAAACCTGAGAAGTATCTCGATGTTAACAAGAAGTGTGCCTTCCACAGTTACCATAGACACAATACCGACGAGTGCCCTGCTGTGAAACGTATCATTCTGGGTTTGATTGGGGAAGGAAAGCTTGAACCCCCTCATGCCTCCGCCACAGCCAACAGCCCGAGTGTTAACGTGCTTGGGATCGAGAGATCTAATCATGTGACTTCTCCAAGGATCAACGAATGGAGTGGTATCCGCCCCAAGAGAAAGGAGACCGTGGTTGACGGAGCCGCCAACCCCAAAGTAGGAGAGCCATTTTCGGGAAGGATGACAAATTCAGCAAAGCCAAAGGGTCAATGTCACGGAAAATGTCTGCAGGGCTAAATGCCCCGGGTTGGGAAATTGATGGTGTTGTGGTCACCGTAACAGAGAGCAAAATCTCAAAACCCCTTCCACCGACCTCCCCTCAGGAAAGGTCAAAGTCCACTGTTAGAATGTGTAATAAGCCTTTAGGGAAAGTCAGTTAAGATGTCTGTTAGGTCTAGTTAGAATCTTGACTCCCCGGTTAGTGCTATGTGGTGACCCTTTTGAATCCATTATCAATTTTCTTAATGAAATTATTATTATCATTACTACATTGTCAAAAGTTTACATAAAAAAATGTGTGTGAGTCTTTTGCTCAAATAAAAAAATGTGTGTGCGTCAATCCTTTATAAAAAAAAATGTGTGAGTCTTTTGCTCAAATAAAAAATGTGTGCGTCAATCCTCATTCAAAAAAAAAATGGAGATCGAGTTTTCATAAAATAAAAGGTCAACTCTTTTCTAAAAGGCTAATCCGCTAATGGGTCGTTCCTCTCAAATCGTGGTTATAATTTCACCTTGAGGTTTAAAATGCTAAAATCCTTTGTGGTCTTGTCCACCGGAAACATAGACCAAGGAGCCCACATCCGAATTGGCGCCCACATGAACAAGAAGATCAAAACAAGTTGGGACACCGCCCACAAGGAGAGGCCCATGCTTCGAAAGCCCAAGGGCGGGTACATCAAATGGAGAACCATACCCTCGCCGAATGCCATGCATGAGGTTACGCACCTCGAAAGGAAGTCGCCAAAAGGAGATGGCCAAAGACGAACTCGGTAATTGCAATGCCAAGCCAAATGGAAGCCTCGTGACATCTTTCCGGATGACACGGAGCCCGAGTTCCCCGTGGAAGACATGGAATGTGCCGCCGACAACCCCTCCAGCAATTGAGGAAGAAAATGGACCATCACACTTTATAGGAACCCATTCCAAAAAAAAAAAAAAGAGTGATGAGTCTTCCAGCCTCGTAGGATCTAGACTTTCATCAAAGTCCGTCCCGGACTGTGTCTTTTTATTTTTGCAAAGGTCCGCACTTGGACATGTATGTACAAAGTTATCTCAATAAAAGAGTCATTTTCATTCTCTTCTCTCTAGACTTGAGACATTATTTGTAATATACATTTACTCTTGAAATTGCCTTGCTTGTTATAATCAATTGATTGCTACGTCCCTAAAATGATGAATTGACTTCTAAGCATACTAGTCAATGACGACTCATTAAGGACGAATGGACCTAATACGAATGAAAAAATGCTAAATGCAAACAATTAATCTTGATGTGAATAAATGTTGTGATCAATTGGCATGAAGAAACCATTAATGGCAAGTCTTCCCTCATACACTTCCTCGATACACCTTTCTGAGACAAATTCCTGATACACATCAAAGGCATCCCGAGACAGTGAAAAGGTGAGGACGTTGTTGCTCAACCACCAAGATTCAACCGTGATCACACGCGCACAACCAAGCAAAGGGCTTCCTGGATCGTCAAAATCAAAGCTAGAATCGATAAAGGGCTGCAGGAAAGCCAATGCCCAGGATAGCAAGCTGGGTCTAATGTTTACCTCCTCCCTCAAAAAAAAAAAAAAAAAAAAAAGAGGGAAAGGAAATGAATGTGTGGAAAGAAGGAAATAAAATGGCAAAAAAGAAAGTTTTCCTCAAGAGGAGTTCACACCAAAGAAGGTTCTCCCCAAGAGGTCTATCCCAAGGAGTTCAATAGATCTACTTTAGTGATAGTTGAATCTGTACATGTTACTTTTGATGAACATTCTCTCCTTGAGCCACATTTGGCTCCAAATGTTGCTGATGATTTTGTTGAGTCCATTGAGACAGGAGCGCACATTCCAACTGCGCATACATAAGATCAGAATTTATCAATACAGGGAAATCCATCTACATCAGTTGCGCAAAGCTTTATCAATAGCGCACCAAGTGAAGCTTCAGTTGCACCAAACAATACGCCTGAAGATTCTACCAATGCGCATCATTCTACTTCTACACATGGTATCACTCACTCTTTCAATTCTAAACCAGATCAACCCCCTGACTTTAATGACTTTGATGCTGGTGAAGATGTGCCAATAGAAGACCTTCAAGTTACTACAACTCAACCTAACTTACCTCCTGAAATTCGTGAAGTTAGAGATCACCCAATCACAAACATCATTGGTGATCTACATATTAGAGTTCGTACAAGGAGAGCTACAAACTTTGATGCTTACACTGCATTTATATCTCAAATGGAACCGAAGAAGGCTGAATAAGCACTCCAAGATCCTAATTGGGTTGTTGCAATGCAAAAAGAACTTAATCAGTTTGAATGATATAAAGTCTGGACTCTTGTTCCAAGACCAAATGATCAAGGAGTGATTGGTACAAAGTGGGTGTTCAGAAACAAGATGGACGAGAATGGAACCATCACAAGAAACAAAGCAAGTTTGGTTGCACAAGGCTACAGGCAAGAGGAAGGAATCGACTACGATGAAACTTTCGCGCCCGTTGCAAGACTTGAAGCTATAAGGATCTTCCTAGCTTACGCTTCTCACAAGAACTTCAAGCTATATCAAATGGATGTCAAGGGCGCGTTTCTAAATGGTGAACTCCAAGAATAAGTCTATGTTGCTAAACCGCCTGGATTTGAAGATTCACAATTTCAAAATCATGTCTACAAACTCCAGAAAGCTTTGTATGGGCTAAAGCAAGCACCAAGAGCATGGTACGATACACTATCCAAGTTTCTCATTGAGAAAGGCTTCACTCGCGGTAAAATCGATACTACTCTTTTCATTGCTAAACATAATGATCATAAATTACTTGTTCAAATTTATGTCGATGATATTATTTTTTGTTCTACTAATGAATTGTTGTGCAAGCGCTTTGAGAAACTAATGAAAAGCAATTTTGAGATGAGCATGATGGGAGAACTCACATTCTTCCTCGGGCTTCAAATCAAGCAAATGGATGAAGGCATATTTATCAACCAAGCAAAGTATATAAGGGATCTAATCAAGAAATTTGGAATCGATAATGCTAAACCATATGATACTCCAATTGCTACCGATAACAAGCTTGACAAAGACTTAAAAGGTAAGAAAGTTGATCAAACGTTGTATCGAGGTATGATTGGCTCTCTCTTTTATCTTACTGCAAGTAGGCCAGATATTATGTTTAGTGTTTGTGTCTGTGTGCGTTATCAATCTGACCCTAGAGAAGCGCACTTAATTTTTATGAAACGTATTATACGATATCTCTCCGGAACTGTTAAACTTAGACTTTGGTACACCAAAGAATCGAACTTTAAACTTGTAGGTTATTCAGATGCGGATTATGCAGCGTGCACAATTGATAGGAAAAGCACAAGCGGCACTTGTCATTTCCTCGGATATCGACTTGTGTCATGGGCTAGTAAGAAACAAGCTGCAGTTTCTGTCTCAACTACTGAAGAAGAATATATTGCTGCTGGAAGCTGTTGCTATCAGATTCTGTGGATGAAACAACAATTGGTAAACTATGACATCAAAGAAGAAAATTGTCCCATCTACTGCGACAATACTTCAACCATTGCGGTTTCTGAAAATCTTGTCATGCACTCCAAGACTAAGCATATTGACATCAAGTATCACTTTCTCAAAGACCACGTGGAGAAAATAAATATTCATTTGGAACACGTGGGAACCGACTATCAAATCGCGGATATCCTTACAAAAGCACTAGATGCTAAAAGGTTTATATTTTTGAGAGGTGAAATGGGTATGCTTGAACTCAGTTAAATTTTGTCCATACAATTTGTCAATACTAATGCTTTTGATTTCTTGAAATTATCTAAGGTAGAACTGCCTCATGCGCTGCGCATTTCATGCGCACATGATGATGCGTATAAGGCAAAACATTTATGAGATTTCCAAGAATCTCTGCACATTATAAAGCTGCGTATATACGTAATGCGCATGCCACGTGGACCTCAGGTATGTTTTCTTTTCAATAATTACACCTAGGTCCTTGACTTGCTGAGTCAGCACATGATTTGCAAGGGTACTTGCGTAATTATGATTTTCCCTCGTCACTATCTTTTAATTTTTTGGGAAATTACTATTCTACCCTTTGCGCACGTCCCACCTCATTTAATGCAAAGAGCATTGAGTGACGCGCCATTAATGCATTATGTGCTACTTATGACGGAAGTGGAAAAGATTCTTTTTGACCATTAATGCCTGACACACGCGCACGCATAGGGCTTTTCACGCGCGTTTCTCATTGGTCCACGTCACCTGCGCGTGCACCTCACTTGCCTGACCTTTACCAGCTCATGTCAGCGCGCCGTGACGTCACCATACTCTTTGGGGCTATATCCCTCTTCTCTGCCGTCTCTCTGTTCACTTTCTTTCTCACTCAACCGCCTCAACTTTCTCTCTCTTTCTGACTTCTCTTTCTCTCTGCACTCATCACCATCCTTCTCCATTTTCGGGTATAATCTTTTACATATATGTATCTTATGGATCCCAAGACATCTACATCATCCAAGAAACCAGAGGATCCACAAATGGTAATATCTTCAAACTCATTCTCGGTTTTTCAGCCATTGTTGGTGTTCGAAGGTCTGATTTTCCTTTTTCTGATTTCTCTATGATCCGTTGCTCGTTTTTCAAATTATTTGTTGCTATGTGTTCGATTTACTCTTAGCTACTCATTTATGTAATTTGTTTTACGATTACTGATTGTTTGGTTTGATTTCTGTGAATTTTCAAGTTTTTAAACTTTTCAAATTCTCTTTCGTTTTTCTCAGATCTTGGTTGTATGCTCTTATTGTTGTTGTTTTGGTTTACTTGTTTGTGTGTGATTTTTCATTTCGAACATTTTGATATGCTTTTTATGCATTTTGGAGCACTTTGACATTTTTTATGTTCTTGGTGTTCTTCGTGTATTCGATGCATGTTCTTCATGTTCTTAGTGAATAGTCTTATGATGTGCCTTAACATGATTTTCGCTTGTGTTTCTGCTTTTCGCGCCAATTTTAGGCGTGTAGTTTAAATTTTGTGTTTTTGGACATTTTTACCCTTTTTATTTCATTTTTTTAAGTATGGAGTCTAGTTCATGCGCTGCACATATCGCTCATGCGCATATGCTTCTCTCCATGCGCATGTTCAGAACTAATTCATTACTTTTGTTTTACGCAGAATCTCAATTACTTTATCCCTGGATGGGAACTAGATGTGGAGGACCTACGCTAGGATGCGCTAGGGCGCTATATGATGGAAATAATGAATACATCTGGTATTCTGCCTCTGTTTAGCAAAGGCCATTCTTTCATCCTTCCCTCCTACATAGACGAATTCTTCAGCAACGCAGAAGAAGTTGATCGTGTGTATGACATCACTGTTCCCTGCCTCAAAAGTTCTATCCGCGGGGTTTCTGTGACAATCAACTATGCGCACATCAGACAGACAATGGGTCTTCTTGCGTGCAACAAGAAGAAGTTATCTCAGGATGTGCAAGATAAGGTTGCGCAGAAGCTGATCAAGATTCCTTCGTTGGTTGGTCAATACAATAACCACGATAGGAAGGAGTTTGGAGAACTAATGTACCACCTCTGCACACTGATTGGAGATACCATCAATTGCAAGAATGGTAACAAGTCAACATTCATCAGCAAGCAATGGATGTGCTGCGCAGCTATTTACAAGAAGAAGACTTTAAGTTGGGCAGAAATTATATTTGATGAATTAGTACATTGGGTGCGAATCTACAAGAAGAAAGCAGCTGACACCAAGAGACCACCCAAGTACAAAACGCACTGCAGGATCCTTACTGCTATTTTTTTTTGCGCTTTCCCAAAGTGTGCCAACTGGTTGATAAAGACCCTTCTTTAAAAGTTGATGTCATTGGCACGCGCACTTACTCACGAGTATTCCTTCACAACTTTCGCCGTGAAGTGAACAACTTCGATTATTGCATGTACTGGGCTGCAGATCCAGTTGAGTTATTTGAGGACATTCATCCTGATGATCAAGGATCTCCTCCTACTTCTGATAGTGAGCTCAAGTAAGCCTCTGCATCTGAGTCAGAATCAGAAGATGAATTGGTCTATGAGCCAGAATTAAGCAAGGTAGGGGCCAAGGAGAAGGGAAAGGGCATTGCTACTGATGTGCCATGCAAGAAATCAAAGGCATCTAAACCTGCTGCACCCGGCATTAAGATCAACGAGCCTACTGCGCCTACCCCTAAGCGTAAAGTTGCTGCTGACCCAGAGCCTCCTAAGAAATCTAAGAAGGATAAAACCCCTGCGCATGAGGAGAAAAAGAAAGCTAAGGCTGCTGCGCCTGAGAAGGAAAAGGAGGAAAAGACGAAGGGAAAGAAAAAGAAGAAACCAGCAAAGGAATCTAGAACTCTATTGGATGAGTCTAATGAACACGTCCAAGTTGAAGAAGATGTTGCTGCCCCCCCCCACCTGCGCCTAAGTCAAAGCACGCATCTACTCCTCCACCTGCGCCCCAAGAGGAAGATATCTTTGAAGGTGCTGCAAATGATCCACTTATTAGCCCTTCCAAATCTACTGGAACCTCTAAGGCTGCACAATCTCAGGGGGAGAAGCAGGAGACTGCAAATCTAGTGCGCAGGGTCAAGAAAGTTGCTACCAAGAAGCGCGCTACAAAGCTTACCATGGAAGACTTATCTGATGTTGAATCAGACCCTCCAAGGACTTCTTCTCCTTGCACTGAAAGATCTGCCCGTGATATTGCTAGGGAAGCAAGGTTAGCTGCAATTGCGTAGAGAAATATTGCGCAGCAAGCCCCACCAGTCTTCATTGATGGTGAAGGATTTTCTCACAATGCGCCTGATCCTACCGTTTATGAGGATGCGCCGTTGGTAGAAGATGCTGATGAGGACTCAAGCTCTGAAGGCTATGACGTCCATCATTCTTCCATTCCTGCGCATCACTCTCTAGTTCCTGCGCAAGCTACTCCTGTTGTTGCCACTCCTGTGCAACATACTGGGGCTTCACAAACTTCCCGAGTTATTCCAGTCTTTACTCTAGCAACTGTCATATCCCTCCAACTCTTCAGCGGATATGTGTCAAATCATGGCCATGCTCCAAACTATCCAGGCAAATCAATTTGCTGCGCAAACCCAGCATTTAGCTGGTCACTGCGCAAGCCAAAATTCAAGAGCAATTGGATGCGCAGTCTGCAAGGCTAGATGCGCAAGCCATCTTACTTCAGGCTATTGATTGTGCCATTAAGGGGGAGAGTTCAATAAAGGCAACTGGTTCTGATGCTGCGCATGCAACTAGTTCTGGAGCTGCGCCCATGCCTCCTAATTTTGATGTGCTGCGCCAAGACATTGAACATGAACCAAGCTATGCTGGATATGCAAGCTAGCCAGAATATGGTTCAAGTGGAGTTAACAAAAAGTCTTGCAGATACACAGAATGAAATTCAAGACTTGATTGAATCTACTCAGCAATCTCTTGCAAACCAATATGGTTCGCTTGAGAATACTTTAAATCGAGTTTCTGAAGACATTCAAAAGGACAACAGTTTAATGCTCGGCGATATGAAGACTTATGTCAACCAGGCTGTGGAATATAATGCTAAGTTTCAAGCTCTCAAGATTGAGATAATGGACAAGATTACCAGCCTGTAAAATGAGCTTAGGGAAGCGCTATCTAGGATTAACATAGACTAAATTAGAGTTGTAATCTTTCCTTTGCTGTGCATATTTTGTAAGTTTTTGATGCGCATTTAATTTTTGCTTTTGATTTCTCTTCCATTGTAAAACTTGTACCTGTAACTCAAATCTTTCAAGTTTTAATGAGAAGAATGCATCATTGCATTTTCACAAAACTTTGTTCAATTCAAACTTTTCGTTTGTGGAACAATGAATACTTTATTAAACTTTACATCATGCGCATACTCATATCTGCTCATATTTCATTGCATGATGTTTAAACATTCAGTTTAAACACATTCTTAAAACTTAAACTCATAATATTTTGTATGCGCTGAATGATATTTCTGTCTTTCTCATAATGTAAGTTATTCCTTTGGATAGACTAGAAATCTATAACACTGGCTAGTGTGTGCATTGACTTGAGACATGATTTACCATTTACATTCTTATGGACATGTTTTTATCAAGTACTTTGTATTGCCTTTGTTGTAGTAGGTAATGGCATCAATCATTTAGGGGGAGATTGTTGGGTATGCTTATTACTTAACACTCCTACTTGTGTTAGAATTGATTGATACCATCACCTAAGTTTATTTTGAGGACTTTAGGACCCTATGTAAGAAGTTTTATAGCTTCATTTTTTAACGAAGTCCTCCTTATAGACTAGGCTTAGTGTTTAGGGATGAAGCTTTGGATTTGAGGTCACATGTGAAAAATGTCTAAGTGTGATGCGCATCCTCATGCGCAGCACCCTCTGCGCACATCTATGCGCATTATTTTCATGCGCAGCGCAGATTTGCCTTGATCATTTTTCCTAAACCTCACCTTTCTATAGCTTGGAAAGCGTCATGACAAGCTACGGTTTTTGGAAAGAGTCAAAGCGCTGATGTGGACAAACGACAATGTGCACACTCAGCATACACCTAGATGGAGACGCGCCTCACATTTTGAAATTCAAAATAAAGGCAGCTGTCACCCTTATGGAAGAAGTTTGAAGCTTATCCACTTGCTGTCTCCAACGGCTATAAAGGACAGCTGCGCACCAATCACGTTGTGACAGCTCATTGTCCTTGCTCTTCTCCCCAACGGCTAGTTCTTCGAGCTCAGCTATAAATAGCATGCTCCAAGTTGCTTGAGTTTTTACTTCCAAAGAGAAATTTTAAAGATTTGAAGATTGCTTGCAAATTTCCAGAATTCTCAAGATCAACCTTCATACATTCATACTTAACCAAGCCCAGATCCTATAAGCCTTTGTAACACCAGAATATCTTGTGCTCTCCATCTCAAAGATTTATAGAGCCCAGATTTCTGACACACACACACCTCTTGAAGTTTCGATCTCATCGATCCTACTTCTAAAGATACATTGGTTATTGTCTAGAATTTTATTCTTTCATAGATTATAGATCTTGAGTTAGTTTGTTCTAAATTGTTGTAACTTGTAAACTCTCTCATAATAAGATCTCCATTAGAAATCCAAGACTAACCATCTTGGTAGAGGACGTAGATCTTTTCCCGATCGAACCTCTCCAAATAGCATGTCTTTATATTCTGCGTTACATTCTACATCTAAGCTTTTCTGATATATTGCTTTGTTTGATATTTATAGATTGTCTAGCCTTGATTGCATTGTATTCGTGTGCTTTCTGCCTTAGTTCCATTTTGCACCTCTCTTCAAACTAAATCTAAGTGCGTGCGTATTTACACTTCTGCGCATACCTCCTGTGCATAAGTGATTTCTTTAAATTTCCGCTGTGCATTTCACACTCTTGCTGCGCGCTATACTTAGCCAAATTAAGGGTTGTGTGCAATTGCAATTGATTTGCAAAAGGGTTTGAAAAGAATTTAAAAACGCTATTCACCCCCCCCCCTCTAGCATTTTTCATACCCTTGTTGCCCCTTTGGGACCAACACCATGCGTAGGAGACGCCGAGTTTGTGATTGTTATCGAGTCTAAAAAAAAAAAACCGCAAAAGACAGCCCCACTAGAGGTGAAAACCCGAAAGGGCAGTTCTAGGTAAAAAACAGGAGGCGCGCAAAATTTCAAGTGATTGTGTCGAACTACGCTGAGCTGAGCCTCTTAGTCCATTGTAAAAGAGGAACGTAGGCAACCTTCGGGTCCGGCCATTAATAATAGAAAACTTTTATTCCCCACGTTGAACTTGCAAACATTACATTTGAAAACAAATAAAAACAAACACAACAAGCTTTGAAATAACTAAAACATCTTGGTGTGGAAACCAAGGACTATGTGGAAATAACTGAAATTCCATTCGTTAACCGATGCGCTTGAACACATTCTGGAAGAAGCACGAAGAGCTCTCTCCCCCTTGACTCCCAAAGCTGGTTGCATCGGGCATGGTAATCCTTGAAGCTAAGTCCCGACCATTCCTACGACGTCCAGACCGATGACCGTTGCGTGGTTGATTTCCGCCTATCTGGTTTTGGAAGACAGTCGGACCCATTATCCGAGAAAAGTAATCTCCGAACAGAATTTCCGGACCTAAGAGCTCTGAGACCGAAGTTGCGATGGTAGCATTGTCTTCAACAATCTGAGGACCCATCCATTAGAGATACACCAAAGAGGGTTCATAGAACGTGTCTCCTTCACCCCAGCTTCTGCCTCCGCCAGTATATGCACCGTTCTTGTACAAGGATCCTTCAGCAAATCGCAAATGTTGGTATTATAAGTACCCCAATCTGAAGCTGACCTACTTTAGAGGAATTCTTAGTATCATTTTGGGATAAACCAATGGGCCAGGACCTCACTAGGATAAACCTGATATTCCAGGACTGAACTGGAATTAAACTTAGAAAAATCCAGAAGCTCGCCAGGTCGAGTCGTACGGATGGTTTGGGCACATGAGGTCCCTAGCCGTACGGCTATGTTGGGCACCCTCAGCCTCTATAAATTGAACCCCATGCTGATCATTTCAAGGGGGGAGAAATATTTTGTGAGTTGAAACTCTGCCAGTTTGAGAGCAGAAAGTGAGTAATATACATATTTGAGTGATTAGAGAGGAAGATAGGCCATAACCATAATAGGTGAAGCCTCCTTCTCCCTATCTTCTTCTTCATATCAAACTCTCTTTTATCTTTGTTCATATTACTTGTTTATCTTGTGTTATTTCTTCTTGTTCTTGCAAGTCTTGTCCATTTTCAAGCACTATATCTTTATATTATACAAGTCTTAGCCTTTCAAGCTATATATATTATGATTATATATGTATATGATCCAAATCATGAGGTGATTCAAGGTTCCCTTCACACCTAATGTGTGATTATGGGGTAAAACCTAAAGATGATCATGGTTTGTTACATTTTCATGTTGATTTTGTTTTATTTGGCCATAAGAGTCATGATTGGGGGATAAAGTTCCAATCTTTATCACCCCAACCATGATCTAGCCATAAATCACCAAGTATGGGGCATAAAGATTTGATCTTTATGTTATATTTGTGTCCCTAAAGGTTTAATCTTATATAATAAGTCCATTTTGGTGGTAAAGTTTCAATCTTTATCCACCAAAATAGTCATTTTGGTTTAAATGCCATGTTCATCAATTTTTCATAAATTTCTCCAATGATTGCCTTTGATCACACCCAAATCTTTGTTTTTGGGGTCCTTTGATGATCAAAGTGCATAGGAATGAACTTTTCAAAGTCATAAACTGTAAATCAACATTCCAGTCCAGCTTCAGCAAAGATACTCTGTTTTGACTGAAACTGGATTGTTTTCTGATAAACTGTAAAAATGCCCTGGAGAGCCCTCCCCATCCGTATGGCTACTTTGGCCGAGGAGGGAATTTTCCAGTTTCTTCCTTTCCTGACCAGAAAGTTTGCCAAATAAACCTTTTCTGTTAAATAATTAACTGGTTTTGTCAAAACAGTCAGTTTCTCCCATTTTGAAAACACACACACACACACACAGTTTCGTTAACTAACATTAGGGAGACTCGGTCCTATCCGAGGCGACTTGGGTGACGTGAAACTCTTCCTAAGGCGTAACCTGACCTCCGAACTAATATAATCTCTAACCTTTTCTTTTGTTGGGTTAAATTAACAAAAGTGGCGACTCCGTTATTTTTTGGCATGTTAACCGCGTTTGGCCTTTCGCCCCCATAACTCGTCGCGTTTTACGCGTGGGGGCGGGATCCTTACAGTGGAGACTCCGATGGGGAGTTAAATGTTCTCAAACTTCTTTTTAGAAGCTTTGGGATGTGTGGGTCAAACTCCTGTCCCCCGTTTTTGTTAACTTTTGTGTTGTTTTGTGTGTGCTGTGTTTCTGTTTGAATTTTCTGGAGTGGAAACTGTTCTGGATGTGCAATAAACTGGGGCTTGATGATCATAAGATGAAAAACTGCAAAAAATAATTGCCAGAATTCTATATCCGTACGGCTATGTTGGGCAGGGAACAGAATGTTCCAAAATTTAACAATTTTGTGCAGGGCAGGAACATTCTGTGTCCCTTTGGCTTCTGCTTGTTCAGGTTCCAAATTTACAGTTTTGTTTGAGCACATTACCTTCTTCTTTTCTAGCCAAAACTTGGTTTTTGAAACTTGGTCATGCACAAACTTTTGGACATAAATTTGGGTTTTCAAAACCCCCCTTGTGCATAACCCAGTTTGTAAAAGATTTTTTGAATTCTTTGTTGTGCACAACTTGTTTTGAAAATGGTTTTCAAAAAGATCGTTTCTTGTAAAGTTTTGATTTCAAAGGATTCTTTGGTTGTGCACAATTTGTTGTACATACAAGTTTTGGCCTTGTTTGTTCATGTTCTTGCTTGATTACTTGTGTAAATAGCTCATTCATGCTTGCTCATTTTTGTTGATTATACATTGTTCATGATGATAAAACGAATTGATAATTTCTATTTTAACTCAAAAGGGAACATATAATGGCTTCACACTACGCGCACTTGACCTTGCACGTTCCAAATACCCTTTAAACCCGGGATGGATGCTACGATGCAGCTTGATTGGTGCTCTTGTGCCCTTCTAGCACGCACGGGTCCATTCCACCTCCCCTTCCGAGCCGAGTCAACCACACTCGTCCGTGACACACAAATACCGAGACCTTGGTTGGTTTTTGGTCTAGCTCACGTTACCACGTCCCTAATACGTATCTGAGATTAATTTTGGCCAAGTTAATGCCCGAGTCATGCCTCCTTGTGAAAGCAAGTGTGACCATGGTCAACTTTGACCCGGTCCTTGACTTACGCGTTAATGTTGACCGTAATTAACCGAAGTCATGTATTAAGGATAGGGTAACACCGTGTTGTCAAGCCCTAATGAATGGTCCATACTAATCATCCTTAAGCCCAAGGATAAGGTTCGAGAGCCCTCATCAAAGATGAGGTTGTGCCGGAAGTCCCTTAAGTCCCTAAGACAAATCTCGATCTTAACCGGGGCTTAATCATGATTGGAATGGATCGCGCATTGGGAACCTCGCAATGCACTAGACCCTAGGATCGTTCTTTCGGTCGGTGGAAGCCGCTTGCCCTATAGGACCCTCGCCCGGGACAGTCCATCCTTGGGGGTGTGCAAGGCAGGTGAAAAACGAGGGGTCTATAGGCGTACTGATGGCCTCCACTGATCCAGGATGTAGAATAGTTGCGAAAAAGAAGAGAAATCTTTTCCAACCAGTTAGGAATAAATGTGTTTTAAGTAAACATGAACATAATTAATAATAATGAACCGTCATGTTGCATGAGCCTAAACCCATTCTCCCAAACACCAACCCGAGTTGATACCCGAGTCTGAAATGAACCTCCCTCTCCTCCGCAGCTCGTAAGAAGTGGGTCAGAGTTTCGGGTCATCATCTGATTAGTGCCGAGTCTGACAGTTCATCAGCAGCTTCACTCAGACTTCTCCGAAGGGCTAGTCCGGCAGGAAGTAGTAGTGGGGGTGACAACGCAGCGGATCCGAATGGTCTTAGTAGGGAAGAGTTGGTACAAGCTCTAGAGGCCGCCAGGGCCCGGGAAGAGAATGTCAGGAAACGTCATGAGGATATGCAGAATAGGGTTATAGAAGCCATGAGGTAGAGAGGGGTAGCCATTGTGTTTGAAAACGACGGAAGTTTTGTGGAGATCACTGATGAAGAGGGAATTGAGAATGTGCAGCCCCGAGGATATAACCGGGTTCCGCCCCCTCAAGCTTACCCAAATGTGGAGACCTCACGTCCCGCATTCCAAGCCACCACTCACCAAAATGTGCCTACCACTCAAGCTTCATTTGTCCCGCCGGGCGGTTTTCCCATGTACCCGCCAGGGTTCAACTTATATGACACAATCCCAAGTAGCCGAGCACCCTTGGCTCCAGCTACCATTGGCCTGCCACCTCCAGCTTTTCCAACCACATCCCGAGAAGTGCCTTACCCACTTTACCACCCAATGGCCCAAATCTCTGAGGCTATTCCACCATATATCCCGACAAGTAACCCGGCACGAGGGTATGTCTACACCCATTTGCCACCTCAAAATCCTCCTCCGATGGTCCCATCCACCACTTCACCTCCCACCACAATGCCAGTAGCGAGCCAAACCGTGGGATCAATCAACTCAAGCCCACATGTGGACCCCCAGATGGGGTGGTTGGTAGAGAAATTGAAGCAAATGGAAGAGAGGTTTGAGGGGATAAACGAAAGGAAATCCTCCTTGGGGATCACCGACCCCAACAAGATTGTTCCTCTGCCTCAGAAGTTCAAAATTCCAGAGATAGACAAATTTGACGGAACTGCCTGCCCCCAGACTCATCTCAATGATTATACTTTAGCCATGAGAGCAAAAGGGTGTACCATGCAGTAAATGGCCGATCATTTCCAACTGTCCTTGAGAGAAAACGCCTTCAAGTGGTTCTTTCACTTAAAAGATGAATCCCGAGCAACATGGGATGCAATCAAAGAAGCATTCCTCACCAAATACCGGTCAAACCTAGAATGGGAAACCAACCGGGTTGATCTGCAAAGCACCCTGCAAAAGGGAGATGAACCAATAGGAGAGTTCTATAAGAGGTGGAATTATAAACTTGGGGAGATTTCCAATCCGCCCACAGAAGAAGAAGAATTGGACATTTTCCAATCATGTCTGAAACCTAAGCTGCGGGACTTGATCAGTCATCATTTTTACCCCAACCTCCGGGTAATGGTCACTGCCGGGTCTAAATTCGAGAAGACCCTCAATGAGCAATCCTCTACTCAGGCCAGTGGCAACTCCTACAGATATCGGCCCCCGACAGTCGGTAAAGGGAAGGAAGCTGTGGGAGCTATAAACAATATCCAAGAGGAGAATCCGAGACAAACTCCGCAAAAGGTCGGGAACTGGGAAAGGCGCCCGTATGTTAGATTCGAGGACTTTGGGATGCCCTTGGGAAAGGTGTTTGAGGGGTTAGTTAAAAAAGGCCTGGCCAAACCCCTGGTTAACTTCCAACCCAGAAACCCCGAGAGGTACCTTGACGAGAGCAAGAGGTGTGCATTCCACAGCTACCATGGGCATGACACTGATGATTGCCCTGTTGTAAAACGCATCATCATATACTTGATTGCCAAAGGGAAGCTCGAATGCCCCCGAAGTCCAAATGTAATCAACAACCCATTCCCCAACAACCATGGCATTAATGTGATTGCATTCGGGCCAGCTGATATGAATATGATTGAGTTTGGGGAGCCGACACCGACAAACCTTTTGGAATTCAATGTCCCGATGACTGAGATTGGGGAGGAATGGAAGGAAACCCTATGGACATATGTCCAGGAAGGAAACATGAAATGCCCATCTGACTCTAAGATTGCCAATGTGATGAGTGCGAGGGTCCCCCACCAAAATGCCGATGAGTTGATCGTAGTAACACTTACCGAGCATGAGCTAACGTTCGAAGAGTGCATGGAGGAAATGGAAAAGTCCATCAAGAGCACGTTGGACAGCGAGAGCCAGGGCTCAAATAGGGTTTATCATCCACACAATGATTGCTTCCATGTCATTGAAGCATGTAGTTCATCCACCGGCAAAAGGATAGTCAAGCAGGTGGGTATCCCTAACGGAAAGAATGGGTCCGAAATTGCAAAGACCCCGGGAATCACCAACTATGAAGGGTATCTCGCCCAAATGAAAGGTGCCATTCACTCTATGCCCCGTGAGGAGCTCCGAATCCTATGTGAAAGTGATGATGATGAGGTATCTTCAAATATGCCTCCCCGTGTTCCTTTCCCGAGATTGGAAGAAGAAGGCTTTCCGGCCTTAGACGACTTCTTATCTTTGCCACCGTTATCTCCACCGCCACCGCTGATTGATGGGTCCGTATTCCCGGATTACTACTGTTGCATGCTTACTTTGGAAAAACTCCGTGAAACCGTAGGAGTTGAGAGGAGTCAAAGCCACCACCCTATCTCTCTGGAAAAGATCCGCGAGTCGGCAAACACCCTGAAAAGAATGGTCATGGTGAATGAGTTAAGAAAGGAAGCATGGCCATATGGTACCCAAAACCCCTCGTCACTTGGGAAAGGGGCGGAAGAGGTTGACGACCCATTTGAAGTGAGTGTACTAACTCGATACGGGCAAGTGCACACGGAGAACCCTAGGAAACCTCCGCCACCAGAACACCGAACGCCTCCCCCTCTTGCTAGTGAGGCAAAAGCCCTAGATTCCGTAGAAGAGGATCCCGTCTTAACCCAACTCAAGAGGACACAAGCTAACATATCTTTGTGGTCCCTCCTCACTTCCTCCTACCCTCACAAGCTCAAATTGGAGGAATGCTTGGCCCAAACTATGGTACCTACCACAGCTACCCCCGAAGAGGTCGTGCAAATGATTGGAAGTGTTCAATATGGGAATGTCATCACATTCACGGACTTGGACTTGCCGAAATTTAGGGCTAACCACAATGAAGCCCTCTACATCACGGTGCAGTTAGACGAGCGCCGCCTCCCTCGGGTCTTGGTTGATAATGGCTCCGCCATGAATGTCCTCCCCGCTAAGATGATGGATCTACTTGGTCTAAAGACCACCAACCTAAGACCTTCCATGATCACCATTAAGGCTTATGATTCCACGGCCCGCTCAGTCCTAGGGGTGGCCATCTTGAACCTTTGGTTTGGAAAACAAATGATGCCAACCGACTTCCAAGTGCTTGATATTCCCATATCCTTCACTGCCCTATTGGGATGCCCATGGCTCCATAAAGTCAACGGGGTAGCCTCCACCCTCCACCAATGTGTAAAATATGTGCAGGAGGGTAATTTGACAACCATTTATGGGGACAGTGTTACTACAGAGGGAACCAATACCAACGGGATTCCCGTGTTAGAGATCAAACATGAGGAGAGCGGCATAGTTTTGACCGGATTCACTGAGATACCATCCAAAACCCATATCTGTTGTGTAGATCTTACATTCACCAAGGACAGGATTCCCCCTGCAATGAAAATGATGCGTTTGATGTGCTACCTCCCAGGGCTTGGACTTGGAAGGAAACTCCAAGGGACCCACAAGATTGTTGAGATCAAAGAGCAAAATATGCTCCATGGCTTGGGATACAAACCCACCCCCGAGGACCTTAGGATGGATAAGGAAATGGCTCAAAAAAGAAGCCAAGCCAGGGCTCAAGGGATTCCGTTTAAGGCTTCCAACCTCCGCCCTTACACTTTCGATATGAGCCGCTACTTTTTGAGAGGAGGGGTCCAAGCTGAGGCCCCAGAGCCGAAGGAGCCAATGGTGACCAATTGGGATAAGTTGCAAGAGGATCTCAAAAGATTCCGAGGATTGGCGGCTAACCCCGTAAGGAGGGAATTTTTGGATGCACCCAAGATGACCGGTCCTATCGAGACCACCATGAGTCACGAATACACCTTTAAGGGAGTGCCCGAGATGGTAAGGGAATTTGAAGCCTTGTCTATGATGGAGGCTGGCCAAGAAAGGGAACCCGTTTGGGGTTGAAATGGTAGATGCAAGTTTGAGGAGATAGGTCCCAAGCACGCCACCAAGGAAGTCATGGACGACGAATGGGATGGTGCGGTAATGAAAGAAATGTTTGGGGAGGAGTTGGTTGTGCTTGATCTGATTGGCCTCGAAAAGGAAATGATTGCTGTGATAGGAGATGGATCTCCTGGGATCTTTGACCCACGCACCTTGGTAAGCCCGATGGACATGCCTCTGAAGAATTGGGTGACCTTCTCTGGACCGGTGGCAAGCAAGGAGGAAATGACCACGAGGCTTGGACTGGTTCCCTGCCCCCTAGAGTCAAGTGTCATAGGACCCAATGTAGTCGAGTCCCCTCAATCTCTTGTCTTTGAATTTGAGTCTTCCTCCTCCGAGGGCCTTACGCCCGAGGATTATAAACTTGTAACCAACATTATATTCCCGTTTGCATTAAATGAAATGATAGACCTTTCCGAGTATTCCCTCATTGCCAACTTATTAGATGATAAATTAACTAATAATCTAAAAACGGTTAATAATGAATCACCTAATAATGCAGACACACTAAACGAACAAAACATTAAACAATCATTAAAGTAGGTTGCTGACCGAAAGGAAAGCCGTGCCCAAGCTGCCAAAGAGGTTTTAACTAAGGTGAATTTGGGGACTGAAAATGAGCCGAAAGAGACACAGATTGGTAGCTACTTCAAAGGAGCCTAAAGGGAAGCTTTGGTTGAGCTACTTAAGGAGTACATGGATGTGTTTGATTGGTCTTATAAGGATATACTGGGGTTGGATTCTTCGATCGTTGAACACAAGATCCCCGTGGATCCCGAGGTGAAACCTGTCAAGCAAAAGCTTCGGCGAATCAAACCGGAATGGTTTTTGCAAGTCAAAGAGGAGATTGAGAAGTTGCTCCGGGTCGACTTCGTAAGGGTGATAGAGTACCCCTCGTGGCTATCCAACATAGTAACAGTCACAAAAGCCAACGGAAAGGTCCGATGCTGTGTCGACTTTAGGGATCTCAACAAGGCGAGTCCCAAAGATGATTTCCCCCTCCAAAACATCGACATGCTTGTAGATACAACCTCTAGTTTTGAGGTCAAATCTTTTGTGGACGGTTTTGCCAGGTATAACCAGATTAAGATGGTCAAGGAGGACCAGGAGAAGACCGCCTTCACCACCCCCTGGGGGACCTTTTGCTACACCGTAATGCCTTTTGGATTGCGAAATGCTGGGGCTACCTACCAAAGGGCCGCAACCATACTCTTCCATGATATGATCCATAAGGAGATAGAGGTGTATGTCGATGACATGATTGTGCATTCCAAGGGCACCGACGGGCAACATTTGATGGACTTGAGAAAGTTCTTTGACCGGCTTAGGAAGCACTCCATAAGGCTCAATGTTTGCTTATAATAATATCCGTCCCTAGAGCTTGTTAACCACTAGTATAAAGGCTAAATGATCATGGGATGATCATGTTAGATTTATGGGTACTTGTTTGGAAAAAGGTACTGGACATGACCCGCGGTATGAGATTTATGTCATGGTCGATGTCATATATAAATCTCATAATAGTTATGGCATTTGAATCTTTAGACATGAAGTTATTATAGTCTTCCACTTGCTGAAGATTATGTTTGACATATTCAAACACTTCCTTAACACGATAGTTATAAAGGGTATGATTGGCATAATCGGATTTACGTAGGGAAGAATAATAAGATAAATGGATTTATCCCTCTTCGGAGAGATGTCAAGCTTGGGCCCCTCGAAGGAATGATGTTGGTGAAATGTTTGGCCAAACTCAAATGGATTGATTGGATCAATGTCATTTGGATTATCAACATATTCGGAATCGAGAAAGTATTGAACAATACAAGTTGACTTACTGACCATGACTTGTGTTCAATGACATCGTGGACAAAGGGATTGTGACATGTTCTAAAGGAATGTGAACTTGTATCTAGTTATACTATTTGGGTAGGTATGACGGTTTGCTAGAACCTAATCATATCTTATGGTTTCATGTTTGAACCCATTGCCAACTTAGTATAATCCTAGAGGGTCACACACAATAGAACGAATCTTAAATAAGGACTATATCGGAATATTGAGTCGAAGGACTTTGGAGGAATTTGGAAATTAGGGAAATCTGGGGCAGGTGTGCGACCGCACAAAAGGGTTTGGGCGGCCGCACAGCTTGGCTCAAAAAGTACCAGAAACCTTCCAGATAGATGTGCGACCGCACATGTGCTTTTGGGTGGCCGCACACCATGTCAGGACTGGTTTCCTGATTTGATTTGGAAAAGAATTTTGGACGGGTTTAGACACAAGTTTCCTATTTGGAATAGGTCTAACTTGTATATAAACAGCAAAATTCGGCCAGAATCAAAGCTAATGCTTTTGTGCAAATCTCAAAGAGTTTGATAGAGGTTTTATTTTGTTCTAAGACATCCTAGATTGAGGAACAAAATAATACACAAATAATATTCCATATAGTTCATATTAGTTGTGAAAACGTGTTTCACAATTTTGGTCTAGCAACCAAGATCAAGTGTTCTTGATATTCATTCGTGGTGTGGATACCGCTAGAGGGTGAAATTTATCATCTTCAAAGTTCGTGATTCTTACTATGTTCGTGATCAAGGTTTCAAGCCTCCATCGAATTCAAGGTTGCAAAATTAAAGGCATCAAGGGTTAGTATTCTAGTATTCATCATATTGTATTTGACTTAATCATATGAATGGATCTATGGGCTTTGGGTTTCATTAAATTTTAAATGCTTAATTCCGCTGCGCATGTTACTCCGAAACCCAACAGTGGTATCAGAGCCCCGTTCATGTTGATTATTTCAATACTTAGATCATGTTGTATGTATATAAATTATTTGTATGCCTAGCATGATATGAATAGTGGATTATATGATGTTTATGTGTTATATGATTCTATGTGGTTTATTGTTTTACAACTTTAATCGCACTATTGAATCGCACTAAAAATTATGTTGGATTCTGAATTGTTTGATTATTAATTTTTTATTGGATCAAAGTTTTAATAATCGGGGAAAACAATTTTGAGACAAATTTTCAAACTCTAAAAATCATTCTGATGCTACTGTGCGACCACACAGAAAAACGTGGGCGACCGCACAGTCTTTCTTGGGCGGCCACACAGTGATGGTCAGAAGCTGGAATTTTGAGGTAGGTCCGACCGGACCAAAGTAAGGACCCGGCCTGACCTTCTGGTCTGGGCTGGGGTTCTTTTGGGTCGCGGGGTGGATTTAGTTGGTTTGAATTCCTATTTGTTTTAGTCATTTGATTCTGAGTTTGATTCAAGGTTTGGATGGCTAATCTACGTTCATTGAGATTGTGTTTCCCAAACTTGATTGCAATCAAAGTTTCAAATATAAAACGAAGTTAGAATTATGAAGAGTTCATAATTGCTAAAATTGAGAAACAAAGTTCTTGATTCAATGATTGGAGATCCATGTGTAATTATGAATGCAATTGGCTACGTTCATCGAGACCATCTATTGCTTAGTTTCGGCCACATGGACTACTTTCTTGGTTTCTTGAATTAGTGCGGGATTGTGGTTGTCAATGGCTTAGTTCGACCGCACTTCTTGTTGTCTTGATTTGGAGATGATAACCAAAGTTCAAATAGTCTCATCCTCATAATTATAGAGAAACTAATGACACATAAATGTTGTGCTTAAATTAATAATGATTAATTTAGTGGCTAAACTTGATGCTTAACATGTTTATCTTGTGTGCTCATAAATATGTTGTATGCTATATGGTAATGAACCTTCAAGAAAGTTTTAAGTCCTCTTGCCATGCCATGATTAAAACACTTGTTAGTGCATGGGTAATTTTAATGTGGGTTCGCCCTAGCGAGGTACATTGACTTTATTCATGTATGAGCAAGATGGATGATGTGGGCACGCCCTAGCGAGGCACATCAACTATACGTTTAAAATGATTGGACTCAATAAGGCGTCAAAACAGTTTTGGGCCTAGGCAAAGATGAGATTAAACATGCTTTTGAAATTGGATCCCTAAGAATCATATTGGATATGATTGACAAGAAATTGTCTACCTAATTAATTTAATTTTGAGCGGTGCATCAAAGCGTACTTGAAATTAAATTAAAGTTAGATCTTAGCCCAATTTAAAGGAATCTCAGAAAAAAGGACCTAAGAGTCATATTGGATATGATTGACAGGGTTGTCTACCTAATTAATTTGGTTTTGTGTAATCCGCCATAGCGGACTTAAAATCAAATTAAAGTTGGATCTTAGCCCATTTAAATTATATTATACATTGGATGTATAAGAAGGTTATATAATTTAGTGGGAGTATTTTTTATTTTATTTTTGAAAATACATCATTTATCTCTTTAATGAGATTGGTACTTGTAAAATTTTGGAAATTTTGCATGAGTTGTAGATGACAACTAACTTAAAATCGTTGCGATCAATCCTTGATAAGGATATGCTTCAAAGAGAACGGTACAAACTTCATGGATTGGATTCTAAGCCTAAGAATAGTTCTAAGGCAAGAAGATGGGTTGTACATTCTTGGTGGGCCTATTCCTAAAAAACCCAATACCGGGAGTAGACAATCACAAGAATCATGAGTATGATTCTAGGAATGTGAATTGTCTCATGCTCGCGATTATGTGCTCAAAACTCCAACAAAGTTTGGAACTTGTGAAAGCCTATTGGATAGGCTTGGAGTTGAGTTACATGTCTCAAAGAGCAATCTGAGCAAGAGAGGTATAAAACCATTATTGCATTCACTTTTTGCAAAAGGAGTAAAGGGCAATATGTGGAACCTCACATGCTTAAGATAAAGGCTACGTAGAGCATCTTGAGAAACTTGGTTGTCCAATTGGATTGGAGCACGCCACGGATCTCATTCTTGATTCGTTGTCCAAAAGTTATAATCACTTCATGATGAACTATAACATGCTTGGAATGAATAAGAATCTCTCCGAGTTGCATGATATGCTGAAAACTGCGGAGATGAAGATAATGGAGAAAGGTTCTCTAATGCTCATGGTTCATGATGGAAAAGGAGGCCAAATGCCAAAGGAAAGGTAAGACAGACTTGTCAAACCTAAAGGAAATAATTGTGGTTAAAATAATAATTCTAATTGATGCAATTTGGTAAAAAGGCAATTGGATTGACCATTTAGAATTGTAGTCAAAACTTTGGACGATCAACAAAAGAATGGTAGTGGGACTACCACTCGGGATACTTATGTTATAAATTAATCTTTTTAACTTTAATTATTGGGTATTGGATATCGGATATGGATCCCACATTTGTATAAATGTGCAATAATTATTAAACTGAAAGACTACTCATAGTAAAGGTTGATCTATGAATGGTAATGATGCAATGGTTGCAACATTGTTCGTAGAACACTTGTAAAGTGACTTAACTAATGGAGTAGAAAATACTATTTTGTTATAAGATAATGAAGGATATTTATTTCTTATTTGGAATAAGAAAAGTGTTTTATTTATTATGATTTACTTAATTGTGTTATCATATAAATAAATTTTATATCCTAAATCTTGAAGAACGAAATAATAACTGAGGTTATGACATAAATAATCAAATTCTTTATGCATTATTGTTTTGATCAAATAAATGAGAAATGCATATCTAAAATTCCATGGGATGGAGTTTTAAAGTCATATGATTTGGAATCATATTATTTATGCAAACTTATTTACTTGGACCAAGACATCTTTTACTATGATTAGTAAAAGCTAATATCTTAGTCGACCTAATACATTTTGATGTATATGGTGCATTAAGTAGCAATGCTAAAAGAGAATTTTGGTTGCACTTGGTAAAATTATTCAAAGATTCTGATTCAATCAAGATGATGAACAATTAAACCGAGAATTTGACAGTCATCGTCAAAATTGTGAAATAGTTTCACAATTAACTTCACTAAGAACACTTGTAACGACCCAGATTTTCATAAAGTAAACAAATCCATAAAAACATGGAAATACTAACAGTTGTCTTACAAAATCCAACTTAAATAGCCCAACGGCTAGTCTCAACCATCAATTCAACCATAAATGCGGAAGCGAAATTAAATACTAAGTCTTCAAGCCAGTACAACCACTAGCTAAACAAAATAAACCATAAGGTCTTAATATAACTGACACGGACAGCTTCATCTAGCGATCTGTCTACTTCTTTAAGTCGTTACCTGAAAAAGATTATTAGAGAAAGGGTGAGCGAACAATGCTCAGTAAGTTCATACGGACTTCTCTGATAGCTAAGGAGAAGTGACCGAAAGAACGGACTCAATTGATAATTCCAAAGATCAGATGTTATTTAAAATACTAACTGCATATAACGAATACAGTTAACTATTCAAAGATTGGTGGTCCTATTTCCATTCCGTCAATTCCAAGTTCCAAACACCTTTTCAGGGTGTCACACCTTTTCAGGGTGTTAAGTGAATAAGAGACCTTACACCTTTTCAGGGTGCTCCCTTATTTAGAGTTATCATGATAATCTAGAATTCCACAAAGTCTAAGTTACACATAGTTAACTAGACTTATTTCCATTAGTCTGTTTCCTAGGACCGTTTCCACATTAGTCCTTTTCAGGGACTAGTTAGTCCTTTTCAGGGACTATACAGCTACACCTGTTGCAATTAGATATAGCATACTTTCCAAAATAGTGTTCCCTAAACGAGAGCACATGTAAATTCAAATGTTCTAAGATTCCCTACGACCAAAACACGTCATAGGTAAGATATACAACAGACGTTTATCAACGTAGAGTTCAAGCGCTATGGACCATATAGCATTCATGAAAGAATTATAGAGTTCCAATGAATAAAGAATTCAAGATACTTACGAACGTAATCCCTTACCTTGCTAGCGTTGACTTCTAGCGGGTTCTTTGCGTACAATCTACAATCACGCAAAGATACTACTTTTAGGACATGAACAATATTTATCCCCGTCCCCAAATTCCTTTTTCTAACTTTAACCTTTTGAGTTTACTTCTTAAACTCCTTCTTAAGGTTCTTGCTTTAGTTTAGGGTTTATAACTCACCCTTCATAACTTTCCCAACATGTCTTTAGGTTTACGTAAAAGTCTACTTCCAATCCATGTGTCTCAAGTTGACTTTATTTCATGAAAACACTATTCACCGCGTTGACCTTACTATTCCCAGTTGACTTTACTATTCCCAGTTGACTTTCACACATTAAAACACCTTAAACAACACACACAAAACCCTAATGCACAAACCCTAACTTGTGACACACTCACATCACACACACACACACACACACGGCACATACACACACTGCACACACACGAACACACACACTGCACACACGCATAACACACACACTGTACACACACACATGCACAAACACACACACAAGGACACACACACACAGACACACACACGGGGACACACACACGCACACCCGACAGCCGCCAGCCGCCGCCATCGCCAGCCGCCGCCGCCGCCATCGCCAGCCGCCGCCGCCGCCATCGCCAGCCGCCGCCGCCGCCATCGCCAGCTGCTGCCACTGCCGCCGCCGTGTCGTGGTGGTGGTGGTTCACGCATGCATGTCAATACTAATCCCCACTTTTCCATTAAAGATGTTTTCAAAAGTTAACAATAAACCCTAGTTTATCAATTTAGGGTTAGGGTTCTAAGTTTCGTTTTATAATTCCTAGGCGATACCCAACCCAAGAATAATTATTTAGGGGTGAGAGAATTACCTTCGAAGGGGGTTGAATCTTCTTCTTCCTCCTTTGCTCTTTCTCCTCTTTTCTTCCTCTTCCTCTCTCTCTCGGCTCTCCTCTCTCTCCGCCTCCTCTCTCTCTATTTCTCTAGGGTTTTTGATTGACACAAAATAATTGGGAGAGAGTTAAAGAGTTGTTTAAATACTTAGGTTTCCTATTCCAAAAAGGTTTTCCAAAGTTGACTAGATTGGGCCCTTCTTATTAGCCCAACTCATTGATTATTTAATGAGCCCGATCTAAATATTCATTATAAAAGCACAACTAATAATAATAATGGGCCAAAAAGGCCGGTTATTACACTCTTTCCTCCTTAAAAGGGTTTGGTCCTCCAAACTAAACGTACCTTAAGCGGCGAATAACTCGGGGTTTGCTTCTCGCATCTCACTCTCGAGCTCCCACGTCGCTTCTCTTTCTGAGTGATTGCTCCATTGAACCTTTACGTAAGGAATCACCCTCTTCCTCAGGGTTTGATCCTTACGATCCACTATCTCTACCGGTGCTTCGTCATAACTCAGGTCGGCACGCATCCTCAGTTGCTTGTACTCAATTGCATGGCTTGGGTTAGGAATATACTTCCTCAGCATAGATACATGAAACACGTTGTGAACTCCTGCTAAAGCAGGCGGTAAAGCTAACTTGTATGCCACGGTCCCAACTCGTTCTAAGATTTCAAATGGTCCCACATATCTCGGACTCAGCTTCCCACGGATTCCGAATCTCATCACTCCTTTGGTTGGCGAAATCTTCAGAAAGACATGGTCGCCCAGTTGAAACTCTAAATCGCGTCTTCGATGATCAGTATACGATTTCTGTCGGCTTTGCTCGGTTACTAACCATTTTCTAATTTGTAGGACCTTGTCGGCAGTCACTTGCACAAGTTCTGGTCCGGTTATCTTTCTCTCACCAACTTCGTCCCAACACGTCGGTGATCTACACCTTCTCCCATACAATGCTTCGTACGGTGCCATACCAATGCTAGCATGAAAGCTATTATTATAAGCGAATTCTACTAACGGCAAGTGTTCATCCCAAGTTCCTTGCCAATCCAATGACGTAGCTCTCAACATATCCTCCAGCGTTTGAATAGTTCTTTCTGATTGCCCATCGGTCTGCGGATGGAAGGCTGTACTCATTGTCAACTCGGTACCCAACGCTCCTTGCAGACTCTTCCAGAATTTTGATGTAAACCTAGCGTCTCTGTCGGACACAATCGAGACTGGTATTCCATGTAATTTTACAATCTCATCTATGTAGTGTTTTGCCAACTTTTCCAGTGAATCGCTTACCTTTATTGCCAGGAAATGAGTAGATTTGGTGAGTCGGTCAACTATCACCCATATTGCGTTATACCCTTTCAGCGTCCTTGGCAAACCTACTACTAAATCCATCGCGATATGCTCCCACTTCCATTCGGGAATAGGCAGTGTCTGAAGCAATCCTGCTGATCTCTGGTGTTCACTTTTCACTTGCTGACATACTAAACATCTTGAAACAAACTCAGCTATTTCTCCCTTCATATTGTTCCACCAGAATAATTCCCTTAGATTCCTATACATCTTCGTGTTCCCAGGGTGTACAGAAAATCTCAAACAATGGGCTTCTTTCAAAATTTCCCTCTTGATATCCTCATTATTAGGTACGCATACTCTAGACTGATACCTCAGGATTCCATCTTCTCCTACACGAAATTCCTTCGCCTTCCCATTAGCTATACTTTCCAGTACCTTCCTTAATTCCTCGTCTCCTCCTTGAGCTTCTTTAATCCTATCCATAAGCGTTGGCTAGACGCTCATTTGAGCCAAATACCCTTTAACCTCAACCTCCAGGTTAGTAATCTCCAAACGATCCCAAACATTCTTCTCCTTAGAAATCAATGTTGCTAGCGTCCCGCGATTCTTTCTACTCAACGCGTCTACCACCTTATTAGCCTTGCCAGGGTGATATAAGATCGTACAATCATAGTCTTTCAGCAATTCTAACCATCTCCTCTGTCTCATGTTGAGTTATTTCTGCGTAAAGATATACTTAAGGCTCTTATGGTCCGTGAAAATCTGACATGTAACCCCATACAAGTAATGTCTCCAAATCTTCAGGGCAAATACCACAGCTGCTAATTCTAAGTCATGTGTAGGGTAATTCTTCTCATGGTTTTTCAACTACCTGGATGCATAAGCTATCACCTTATCATTTTGCATTAATACGCAACCTAATCCTTTAAGTGAAGCATCACTATAAACCACAAATCCTTCGGTGCCTGATGGTAGTGCAAGAACTGCTGTAGATACCAAACGTCGTTTTAATTCCTCGAAACTTGTTTCACATTCATCAGACCAAACGAACTTGGCTCCTTTCTGCGTCAACTTGGTTAGTGGTAAGGACAACTTAGAGAACCCTTCCACGAATCTCCTATAATAACCTTCCAGTCCCAAGAAACTCCTTATCTCACTTACTGACGTTGGTCTCTCCCAATTTACAATGGCTTCTATTTTTGTTGGATCCACAGTGATCCCATCTTTCGACACTACATGCCCTAGAAATGCCACTTCCTCCAACCAAAATTCACACTTCTTAAATTTGGCATACAACTTTTGTTCCCATAGGATTTGTAATACTAACCTCAAATGTTCCTCATGTTCCTCCTTAGTCTTTGAGTATACCAAAATATCATCGATGAATACAATCACACACGTATCTAAGAACTCTTGAAATATTCTATTCATTAGTTCCATAAACGCTGCCGGTGCGTTAGTCAATCCAAACGGCATCACCACAAATTCATAATGACCATATCTAGTTCTAAAAGTAGTCTTTGCTACATCTTCCTTCTTTACTCTTAGCTGGTGATAACCAGATCTCAAATCTATCTTGGAGAAGTAACATGCTCCATGAATCTGATCGAACAAGTCATCAATCCTCGGCAACGGATACTGGTTCCTTACCGTCACACGATTCAATTCCCTATAGTCGATGCACAACCTCATCGTCCCATCCTTCTTCTTTACGAATAAGACCGGTGCGCCCCATGGCGAAACACTTGGTCGAATCAATCCTTTGTCCAGTAATTCTTGTAGTTGCTCCTTCAATTCTTTTAGTTCTAGGGGAGCCATTCTATACGGTGCCCTCGATATTGGTGTAGTTTCTGGTACCAAATCGATGGAAAACTCAACTTCTTTTTCAGGTGGTACCCCAGGTAAATCTTTTGGAAATACATCCTTGAAGTCCTTGATTAATGAGAGTGATTCTATAGTGACCTCTCTGGCGTCAGTGGCACTCACGTACGCCAAAAATCCTCCACATCCCTTCCTTAGCATCCTACGCGCCTTCATAACCGAAATGATGTTCGATGGAGCCTTAGGTCTCGTACCTTTAAAGCAACACTCTTCTCCAGAAGGTAGTTTGAACTTAACCTCCTTTCTAAAGCAATCTATATGAGCATGATAGGCTGCTGACCAATCCATCCCTAAGATCACATCAAACTCATCCATCTTCAAACTAATAAGGTCGACTTCGAATTTCCTACCGTTCAATTCTACAGGGCATCCCTTATATACTGAAGTAATAGAAATCGAATCTTTAGTCAACGTATCTACTACTAACGAATGCTCTAGTACTTCAGGGACCAATTTCATTTTACTTGCTAGATGAGTAATTATCACAGAATGAGTAGCACCAGAATCAATCAACGTACGAACATTACGAGAGTAGAGTTGTATCGTACCTGCCACGAGATCATTAGTGGCGCGTGCATCCTTAACTGTCATAGTGAAGACACATCCATTACCTCTACCTTTTCCCTTATTGTCGTCCTTTACTCCTTTGGCCTTGTTGTCCCTCCTTGGTTCCGGGCACTTCCAATGGGGATGTCCCATCTTGTCACAATTGTAGCATTTCTTCTCCTTGTACCAGCACCCTTCAGTCTTATGCCTCCCGTCACATACTTGGCATTTCACATCTGAGCCTTGCCCTTTGGCATCTTCTCTTTTTCCATCTCTACGGCTTCCTTGACCTTTATTAGGTTACTTGTTATCCATACCATCTTTCTCACGATCATCACTCGTCTTGCGCTTGTTATCCTTATTCTTATTCCAGCTTCCTTTGGTAGGTTCCTTTTCAGCCGTCTTCTTCCTTTCATCCTTCTTGTTCCGATAATTGTCCGCTTCAGTTTCCACGATCTTAGCTCGGTCCAACACTTGATCGTACGTTGGCAACATCAGTGGGGTAATTCTGTAGCGGATTCGGTCACTCAGACCAAGTTCGAACTTCCGGGCCTTTTGCTCATCATTATCGAAGAACGCCGGAGCAAACTCTAGCAATTCTGTGAACTTCTCGCAATACTCGTCCACGGTCATCCTTCCTTGGGTTAGAGTCATGAACTCTGCCACCTTAGCGTTTCGAACGCTCATTGAATAATACTTTGCATAGAAAATGCGCTTGAATCCATCCCAAGTAAGCGCAGCATCACCACGAGCCGTAGCAGCTCTCTTCTCTCCTTCCCACCATTTCAGGGCTTGTCCCTTCAGCATGAATGTGGCGAACACCACCTTTCTTTCTGGAGTACAATCCAGAGTTTCGAAAACTTTCTCCATGTCTTTCACCCAGTCTTCTGGTTTCTCACTCTTAGAGCCCGAAAATGACTCTGGATTCCGTTTCTGAAAGAGTTCCAGCGGATCCCTCATAGGAACTTGTGGGTTCTGCTGTGGTTGAGTCAATGCTGTCATAACTTGCCCGATGCCGGCCACGGTTTGATTCAAAGTTCTAAACAAATTCGCCATATCAGGGTCAACTCGTCCCTCGACGTTAGCGTTTCTTCTGGATCCTCTTCCAGCCATCTGAATAAGATTATTCTTAAGTTAATATCGTAGGGGAGAACGCATTATTTACATTACACATGCATGGCTACTAAGTCTAAATACTATTATACATAGGGCCGTCCCCAAAAGATAAAGTTTCCATATTAATTCTAGTTCTAGTCATTTACTAGGCTACATTCATTCATTAGAGGTCAATTCACTAGACCCATTACTATACACAATTGGCCATCAAATCCTGCCAATTACTTCTACAGTTAACTACTACTATGAAGTCATTCACAGTTTTGTTTCAGTCATTCCATTAGACCAAAACTAATTCCACTTGGCCGTTTTCATGAGCCATACTTTCTAATTAAGGTCTTTTCTCGACCCACACTTCTTGTTCTACTAGATCACATTCCATAATTAGACATAACGGATAACAAAGGTCAATTGCTAATGAATAACTTCAATACTTTTATTAAATGAAACTTCCAAAATCCAATAGTTAAGAAAGAAAGAATTCCAACTAAACTTCTAACTATAACTACTTACTAATACTATGAAAGAAATAAAAGAATATCTAACTTCTACTCTTTCTTCAAAGGTTTTCATTTTTCCTTGGCCTTCCCCTTGGTCTTCCACTAGGGACCTTGGGTGCCTTCTTCGAACCTCTTGGCCTCCCTCTAGGCCTACGAACCGGTACCTCCACTATCTCTTCATCATCTTCCACGAGAATTGGGGCAGCTTCATCGCCATCTACCTTAACCTCCACTTCCTTGACCATTACATGTTCCTCAATTAGCTTTCCTGCCCTCTTTCTACTCTCTTCCATTAAAGTTGCTGCCATCTGTGGGTCTACCTCCTTCAATGCAAAGTAGTAGCTTCGTACATCATCACATAATATATCAGCCCACTCTCTAAATCCCATTAGTTCTTCCTTTCTTTCCTTCAATTCTTTACTAGTGTCTCTTAGTGCTTTTTCTGCAAGCAGCCACTTGTTCAAAGTAATCCTTCCCTTAGCTTGTTCCTTCTTCAGAGTCTTATTCAGCTTCCTTATCCGAAGAGAGTACCTCTTAACCACTTTGGTCACGTTCTTGCCTAACGAGTTCATCTTCAAGTTCTTCTCAACTCCGTTCATGACCTATAACCATGACATTACCACAATTAGTGACCATAATCTTAATGATATAAATGATTACCAAAATATCTTTTAAGCACCAACACAATACATCACTGTATTACTTAAGGTTCATTCATAAGTATTTCTTAGGATCCCTAAATTGATTCCAGATTCTTTCTCAAAATAGAAGGTTCCCAATTTAGAAAGTTTCCCAAAATAGAAAGTTTCCTAAAATAGAAGGTTTCCTAAAATAGAAATTTCTACCTTAAGCAATCCTAGTACTCCTAGAATGCTCAATCAAGCCTATTCAATATCAGAGTTTCCCTATCCCTTAAGTTCTAAAACCTTAGCTCTGATACCAACTGTAACGACCCAGATTTTCATAAAGCAAACAAATCCATAAAAACATGGAAATACTAACAGTTGTCTTACAAAATCCAACTTAAATAGCCCAACGGCTAGTCTCAACCATCAATTCAACCATAAATGCGGAAGCGAAATTAAATACTAAGTCTTCAAGCCAGTACAACCACTAGCTAAACAAAATAAACCATAAGGTCTTAATATAACTGACACGGACAGCTTCATCTAGCGATCCGTCTACTTCTTTAAGTCGTTAACTGAAAAAGATTATTAGAGAAAGGGTGAGCGAACAATGCTCAGTAAGTTCATACGGACTTCTCTGATAGCTAAGGAGAAGTGACCGAAAGAACGGACTCAATTGATAATTCCAAAGATCAGATGTTATTTAAAATACTAATTGCATATAACGAATACAGTTAACTATTCAAATATTGGTGGTCCTATTTCCATTCCGTCAATTCCAAGTTCCAAACATCTTTTCAGGGTGTCACACCTTTTCAGGGTGTTAAGTGAATAAGAGACCTTACACCTTTTCAGGGTGCTCCCTTATTTAGAGTTATCATGATAATCTAGAATTCCACAAAGTCTAAGTTACACATAGTTAACTAGACTTATTTCCATTAGTCCGTTTCCTAGGACCGTTTCCACATTAGTCCTTTTCAGGGACTATACAGCTACACCTGTTGCAATTAGATATAGCATACTTTCCAAAATAGTGTTCCCTAAATAAGAGCACATGCAAATTCAAATGTTCTAAGATTCCCTACGACCAAAACACGTCATAGGTAAGATATACAACAGACGTTTATCAACGTAGAGTTCAAGCGCTATGGACCATATAGCATTCATGAAAGAATTATAGAGTTCCAATGAATAAATAATTCAAGATACTTAGGAACGTAATCCCTTACCTTGCTAGCGTTGACTTCTAGCGGGTTCTTTGCGTACAATCTACAATCACGCAAATATACTACTTTTAGGACATGAACAATATTTATCCCCGTCCCCAAATTCCTTTTTCTAACTTTGACCTTTTGAGTTTACTTCTTAAACTCCTTCTTAAGGTTCTTACTTTAGTTTAGGGTTTATAACTGTTGGGTTTCGTAGTAACATGCGCAGCGGAATTTAGCATTTAAAATTTTGAAACCCAAAGCCATAGATCCGTTCATATGATTAAATCAAATACAACATAATGAATAAAGGAAAAACTAACCCTTGATGGCTATCAAATTTCTCTTGGTCTTTGATGGAGATTTGAAGACTTGATCACGATCACAAAGCTTGAACACGAACTTTGAAGATGATGATTTTCACCCTCTAGCGGTATCCACACTTCGAACGAATATCAAAGGAACTTCTTTGATCTTGGTTGCTAGACCAAATTGTGAAACACGTTTTCACAATGAATTTGAACTATATGGAATTTTCTCTCTTGTGTATTATTTTGTTCTTTGACCAAGGATGTCTTAGAACAAAGTAAAACCTCTCTCAAACTCTTTAGAGACTCACAAAAGGCTATCACTGAAGTTCTGGCCGAACTCATCCTTTTATACACAAGCAAGACCTATTCCAAATAGGAATCTTGTGTCAAAAGACATTCCAAATCGAATTAGGAAAGTGCCAGCCGACAGTACTGTGCGGCCGCCCAGAATACACTGTGCGGTCGCACATTTATCTGAAACAAACTGGTACAAATCTGAGCTAAGTGTGCGGCCGCCCAGTCCACACTGTGCGGTCGCCCACTTCCCCAGAATTTCCAAAATTCCAATTTAGTCCTTTTAAAGATTCGTTCTATTGTGTGTGACCCTCTAGGATTATACTAAGTTGGCAATGGGTTCAAACATGAAACCATAAGATATGATTAGGTTCTAGCAAACCGTCATACCTACCCAAATAGTATAACTAGATACAAGTTCACATTCCTTTAGAATATGTCATAATCCCTTTGTCCACGATGTCATTGAACACAAGTCATGGTCAAACAGTCAACTTGTTTTGTTCAATACTTTCTCGATTCCGAATATGTTGATAATCCAAATGCCATTGATCCAATCAATTCATTTGAGTCCGGCCGAACATTTCATCAACACCATTCCTACGAGAGACCCAAGCTTGACATCTCTCCGAAGAGGGACAAATCCACTTAGCTTATTATTCTTCCCTACGTGAATCCGATTATGCCAATCATACCCTTTATAACTTCCCGGTTAAAGGTAGCGTTTGAATATGTCAAACATAATGTTCATCAAGTGGAAGACTATAATAACTTCATGTCTAAGGATTCAAATGACATAACTAATATGAGATATATGTTCGACATAGACCATGACATAAATCTCATACAGCGGGTCATGTCCAGTACCTTGTTCCAAACAAGTACCCATAAATCTAACATGATCATCACATGATCATTTAGCCTTTATACTAGTGCTTAACAAGTACTAGGGACGGAGATTATTATAAGTAAACATGAACAATAATAATAATCAAAACATCTCTTTATTGATATGAAATAAATGATAACAATTACAACGTTTATTAAACGTGCCTAGGGCACCACTACCAACAATCTCCCACTTGCCCTAGGCCCAATCTCCCATGTATCTAATACCCATGGACCTAACATGACCATCATGTTTAGCTTGTGGAAGTCCCTTTGTTAGCGGGTCCGCAACATTGTCATCAGTAGGTACTCTGCATATATTTACGTCTCCCCTATCAACGATCTCTCGAATGATATGAAAACGCCTAAGTATGTGTTTGGATTTCTGATGTGCTCTTGGTTCCTTTGCTTGAGAAATAGCACCATTATTGTCGCAATAAAGGTCTATTGGATTAGCAATACTAGGAACCACTTCAAGTTCAGTTATGAACTTCTTAATCCAAACAGCTTCCTTTGCAGCATCCGATGCAGCAATATACTCAGCTTCTGTTGTAGAATCAGCGGTTGTACTTTGCTTGGAACTCTTCCAGCTTACAGCTCTACCATTTAACATAAACACAAAACCCGATTGCGATTGGCTATCATCTTTGTCGGTTTGGAAGCTTGCATCCGTGTAAGCATTTACAACGAGATCATCTTCCATTCCTCCATAGACCAAAAACGAGTCTTTAGTTCTTCTCAAGTACTTAAGAATCGCTTTTACAGCTATCCAGTGATTTTCGCCAGGGTCGGATTGGTATCTACTTCTCATGCTCAAAGCATAAGATACATCCGGCCTAGTACAAATCATGGCATACATGATGGACCCAATTGCCGAAGCATATGGAACATCATTCATTTTCTCACGCTCATCGTTTGTCATAAGACATTGAGTCTTGCTTAGAGAAACTCCATGTAACACGGGCAAGGTGCCTCTCTTAGAATTTTCCATACGGAATCTTCTAATGACCTTGTCAATGTATGTACTTTGGCTTAAACCAAGTACCCTCCTTGATCTATATCTATAGATCTTAATGCCAAGAATATATGCGGCTTCACCCATATCTTTCATTGCGAAGCACTTTCCTAACCAAGTCTTTACAGACTGAAGTGTAGGAATGTCGTTTCCAATGAGCAATATGTCATCCACGTATAAATTAAGGAATACCACTAGGCTCCCACTAATCTTCTTGTATACACAAGGCTCATCTTCATTCTTGATGAACCCAAACTCTTTGACCGATTCATCAAAACGGAGATTCCAACTCCTAGAAGCTTGCTTCAATCCATAGATGGATCTCTGCAACTTGCATACCTTAGAATCTTGTTCAAAACCTTCTGGTTGTGTCATATACACATCCTCTTAGAGTTTTCCATTCAGGAAAGCGGTTTTGACGTCCATCTGCCATATTTCATAGTCATGATATGCGGCAATGGCAAGCAAAATTCTTATAGACTTGATCATTGCTACGGGTGAAAAGGTCTCATCATAGTCAATACCATGAACTTGCCTATAACCTTTCTCTACAAGTGTAGCTTTGTAAGTATGCACCTTCCCATCCATGTCAGTCTTCTTCTTGAAGACCCATTTGCATCCTATGGTTTTTACACCTTCGGGTGCATCAATCAAATTCCAAACTTGATTGTCTTGCATGGATTGCAATTCGGATTCCATGGCTCCAAGCCACTTATCCGAATCAGGAAAAGACATCGCCTCTTGGTAGGTTGACGGTTCATCATTCTCAATGATTTCTACGTCATTACTATCCGTTACGAGAAATCCATATCTCTCGGGCTCGGATCGTAACCTACTAGATCTGCGAATTACTTGTGTATTTTGAACAGGTTCCACAACTCTTTGTGGTTCTTGTTCTTGTTCTTGTTCCACTATTGGTTCAATGTTATTTTCTAGGTCTTGAATTTCTTCAAGATTTATTTTACTCCCACTGATTTCTTTGGAGAGAAACTCTTTCTCTAGAAAGACACCAGTTCGGGCAACAAACGCTTTGTTGTCCTCGCGGTTGTAAAAGTAATATCCTCTAGTTTCCTTAGGATATCCCACGAAAATACATTTATCAGATTTGTGTGCAAGTTTGTCTGAGACAAGTCTTTTGACAAAAGCTTCACAACCCCAAATCTTCATGAAAGATAGACAAGGCTTATTTCCGCTCCACATCTCATATGGAGTCTTTTGAACCGATTTAGTTGGAACACGATTTAGTGTGAAAGCAGCGGTTTCTAGGGCGTAACCCCAAAAGGATATTGGAAGATCAACTTGACTCATCATTGATCGAACCATGTCTAACAAAGTCCGATTCCTCCTCTCGGACACACCATTCCATTGTGGTGTTCCAGATGGAGTCAATTGTGAAACTATTTCACAATTCTTTAGATGATCATCAAATTCTTGACTTAAGTATTCTCCACCTCGATCTGATCGAAGTGCTTTTATACTTTTGCCAAGTTGTTTTTCTTCTTCATTTTGAAATATTCTAAATATCTCAAATGCTTCACTTTTATGTTTCATTAGGTAAACATACCCAAATCTACTATAATCATCAGTGAAGGTTATGAAGTATTGAAATCCTCCCCTAGCATTGCTACTTAATGGTCCGCATACATCGGAATGTATCAACCCCAATAAGTCTCTTGCCCTTTCACCCAACTTGGTAAAAGGTGTCTTAGTCATTTTTCCAAGAAGACACGACTCACAAGTATCATATGACTCGAGGTCACATGAACCTAAAAGTCCGTCCCCATGGAGTTTTGAGATACGCTTCTCATTAATATGACCAAGACGGCAATGCCATAAATAGGTATGATTTACATCATTAGGTTTAGAATTCTTATTTACATGATAGACATTGTCATTATTTTCATTCTTGACATCCAAGATATAAAGGCCATTAAATGAATTAGCAATACCATAAAGCACATCATTTAAATAAATAGAAAATTTCTTATTCTCAATAAGAAACTTAAAACCTTCATTATCCAAACAAGAAATTGAAATAATATTTCTGCTTAAATCCGGAACATAATAACAATTGTTCAAAACAAGAATTAATCTGGAAGGTAAAGTGACTTCATAAGTCCCTACGGCTAATGCAGCAACTCTTGCTCCATTCCCCACACGTAGATCTACTTCACCTTCTTTAAGCAGTCTCCTATTCTTTAGTCCCTGCACATTTAGACAAATGTGAGAACCACATCCGGTATCCAATACCCAAGAATCAGTGGTAGAAAGGAGAATATCTATCATATAGATACCTGAAGTCGACGCAACCTTCCTGCTCTTCTTCTTCTTTTGCTCTTCCAAGAAAGGCTTGCAATTACGTTTCCAATGACCAATTTCTTGACAATGGAAACAGATTGCATCCTTTTGTGAATCGAGTTTTGCCTCAGAAGCCTTGGCAACCTTTGCCTTGCTTATTTTGGGTTTGATAACTTTCTTACCCTTTCCTTTGGCATTAGCCCTCTTCCCATCATGAACCAAGAGCACGGGAGAACCTTTCTCCACAATTTTCATCTCTGCAGTTTTGAGCTTCCCATGCTACTCAGAGAGATTCTTATCCATTCCATGCATGTTATAATTCATTACAAACTGATTATAACTTTTAGGCAATGAATTAAGAATGAGATCCGTGGCTAGCTCCAATGGGATTGGATAGCCAAGTTTCTCAAGGTGCTCTACATAACCTTTCATTTTAAGAAAGTAAGGACTCACTTGTTGCCCTTCATTCATTTTACAAGTAGTGAATGCAACAATGGTCTTGTACCTCTCTTGCCTAGCTTGCTCTTGAAACATGGTTCTTAACTCCACGCCTATCTCATAGGCTTCCAAATGTTCCAAACTTTGTTGGAGTTTTGAACACATAGCAGCAAGCATGAGACAACTTACATCTCTAGAATCATTACGATGTTTCTTGTAATTGTCTCTTTCTACCCTAGGGGCAGTAGGCGGTGGTTCAGCGGGGAGAGGCCCATCGGGAATGTACAACTTATCTTCTTGCCTAAGAACAATTCTTATGCTACGGATCCAATCCATAAAGTTGGTACCATTCTCTTCGAGCTTATCCTTCTCAAGGATCGATCGCAACGACATTGATTGAGTGTTATTAGTCATTATCTACAAATATGCAAAATTTCCAAAATTTAATAAGTACCAATTTTCATTAAAGAGATAAATAATGTATTTTCAAACAAAATACTCCCACTAAATTATATAACCTTCATATACATCTAATGTATAATATAATTTAATTGGGCTAAGATCCAACTTTAATTTAACTTTTGAGTCCACGGAGGCGGACCGCTCAAAAATAAATTAATTAGGTAGACAATCATGTCAATCATATCCCATATGATTCTTAGATCCTTTTATGAGATTCTTTGAGAAATCCAATTTCAAAAAAAACTTGTTTAATCTCATCTTTTGCCTAGGCCCAAAACTGTTTTGACGCCTAATTAAGTCCAACTATTTTAAACGTATAGAAACCATTCAATTTAACGCACCTTGCGGAGGCAAGCCCACATTAAATTAATGAACCTCATCTTGCTCATACATGAATAAAATCAATGCACTTCGCGGAGGCGAACCCACATCAAAATCACCCATATATAAACAAGTGTTTTAATCATGGCATGGCAAAGAAGGACTTAAAACTTTCTTTGAAGGTTCATCACATATAGCATATAACACATTTATGAGCACATAATATAAACATGTTACACATCAAGTTTAGCCACTAAATTAATCTCCATTAATTTAAGCATGATATTTATGTGTCATTAGTTTCTCTATAATTATGAGGATGAGACTATTTCAACTTTGGTTATTATCTCCAAATCAAGACAACAAGAAGTGCGGTCGAACTAAGCCATTAGGCAACCACAATCCCGCACTAATTCAAGAAACCAAGAAAGTAGTCCATGTGGCCGAAACTAAGCAATAGATGGTCTCGATGAACGTAGGCCAATTGCATTCACAATTCCACATGGATCTCCAATCATTGAATCAAGAACTTTGTTTCTCAATTTTAGCAATTATGAACTCTTCATAATTCTAACTTCGTTTTATCTTTGAAACTTTGATTGCGATCAAGTTTGGGAAACACAATCTCGATGAACGCAGATTAGCCATCCAAACCTTGAACCAATCTTAGAATCACAAGACTAAAACAAATAGGAAAATCAAACCCCAAAATCCACACACAAACCAACTACCCAAAACCCATTCCAGATCAGCAAGTCTGGACTGGTTCTGTTACTGGTTTTGTTGAATTTTTTGAAAAATTCCAGATTCTGTTTTTGACCAAAATCAGACCTTCTGATCCCTTTGTGCGGCCGCCCAAAAAGATCTGTGCGGTCGCCCAAAAAATGTGCGGCCGCCCAGAATCTTCTGTGCGGTCGCCCATGGCCATCAGAAGGTGCAGAATTTTCAAGTTCGAAAATTTTGTCTCAAAATTGTTTTTCTCCGATTATTAAAACTTTGATCTAATCAAAAATTAATAACCAACAATTCTGAATCCACCATAATTTATTTATTGCGATTGAATCGTGCGATTAAAGTTGCAAAACAATAAACCACATAAAATCACAAAACACATAAGCATCATATATTCCAATATTCATATCATGCAAGGCACATAAACAATTTATATACACATAACATGATCTAGGTATTGAAATAATCAACATGAACGGGGCTCTGATACCACTGTTGGGTTTCGTAGTAACATGCGCAGCGGAATTTAGCATTTAAAATTTTGAAACCCAAAGCCATGGATCCGTTCATATGATTAAATCAAATACAACATAATGAATAAAGGAAAAACTAACCCTTGATGGCTATCAAATTTCTCTTGGTCTTTGGTGGAGATTTGAAGACTTGATCACGATCACAAAGCTTGAACACGAACTTTGAAGATGATGATTTTCACCCTCTAGCGGTATCCACACTTCGAACGAATATCAAAGGAACTTCTTTGATCTTGGTTGCTAGACCAAATTGTAAAACACGTTTTCACAATGAATTTGAACTATATGGAATTTTCTCTCTTGTGTATTATTTTGTTCTTTGACCAAGGATGTCTTAGAACAAAGTAAAACCTCTCTCAAACTCTTTGGAGACTCGCAAAAGGCTATCACTGAAGTTCTGGCCGAACTCATCCTTTTATACACAAGCAAGACCTATTCCAAATAGGAATCTTGTGTCAAAAGACATTCCAAATCGAATTAGGAAAGTGCCAGCTGACAGTACTGTGCGGCCGCCCAGAATACACTGTGCGGTCGCACATTTATCTGAAACAAACTGGTACAAATCTGAGCTAAGTGTGCGGCCGCCCAGTCCACACTGTGCGGTCGCCCACTTCCCCAGAATGTCTAGAATTTCCAAAATTCCAATTTAGTCCTTTTAAATATTCGTTCTATTGTGTGTGACCCTCTAGGATTATACTAAGTTGGCAATGGGTTCAAACATGAAACCATAAGATATGATTAGGTTCTAGCAAACCGTCATACCTACCCAAATAGTATAACTAGATACAAGTTCGCATTCCTTTAGAATATGTCATAATCCTTTTGTCCACGATGTCATTGAACACAAGTCATGGTCAAACAGTCAACTTGTTTTGTTCAATACTTTCTCGATTCCGAATATGTTGATAATCCAAATGCCATTGATCCAATCAATTCATTTGAGTCCGGCCGAACATTTCATCAACACCATTCCTACGAGAGGCCCAAGCTTGACATCTCTCCGAAGAGGGACAAATCCACTTAGCTTATTATTCTTCCCTACGTGAATCCGATTATGCCAATCATACCCTTTATAACTTCTCGGTTAAAGGTAGCGTTTGAATATGTCAAACATAATGTTCATCAAGTGGAAGACTATAATAACTTCATGTCTAAGGATTTAAATGACATAACTAATATGAGATATATGTTCGACATAGACCATGACATAAATCTCATACAGCGGGTCATGTCCAGTACCTTGTTCCAAACAAGTACCCATAAATCTAACATGATCATCGCATGATCATTTAGCCTTTATAATAGTGCTTAACAAGTACTAGGGACGGAGATTATTATAAGTAAACATGAACAATAATAATAATCAAAACATCTCTTTATTGATATGAAATAAATGATAACAATTACAACGTTTATTAAACGTGCCTAGGGCACCACTACCAACAATAACTCACCCTTCATAACTTTCCCAACATGTCTTTAGGTTTACGTAAAAGTCTACTTCCAATCCATGTGTCTCAAGTTGACTTTATTTCATGAAAACACTATTCACCGCGTTGACCTTACTATTCCCAGTTGACTTTCACACATTAAAACACTTTAAACAACACACACAAAACCCTAATGCACAAACCCTAACTTGTGACACACTCACATCACACATACACACACACACACACGGCACATACACACACTGCACACACACGAACACACACACTGTACACACGCATAACACACAGACTGTACACACACTCACGCACAAACACACATACAAGGACACACACACACAGACACACACACGGGCACACACACACGCACACCCGACAGCCGCCAGCCGCCGCCATCGCCAGCCGCCGCCGCCGCCAGCTGCTGCCACTGCCGCCGCCGTGTCGTGGTGGTGGTGGTTCACGCATGCATGTCAATACTAATCCCCACTTTTACATTAAAGATGTTTTCAAAAGTTAACAATAAACCCTAGTTTATCAATTTAGGGTTAGGGTTCTAAGTTTCGTTTTATAATTCTTAGGCGATACCCAACCCAAGAATAATTATTTAGGGGTGAGAGAATTACCTTCGAAGGGGGTTGAATCTTCTTCTTCCTCCTTCGCACTTTCTCCTCTATTCTTCCTCTTCCTCTCTCTCTCGGCTCTCCTCTCTCTCCGCCTCCTCTCTCTCTTTTTCTCTAGTGTTTTTGATTGACACAAAATAATTGGGAGAGAGTTAAAGAGTTGTTTAAATACTTAGGTTTCCTATTCCAAAAAGGTTTTCCAAAGTTGACTAGATTGGGCCCTTCTTATTAGCCCAACTCATTGATTATTTAATGAGCCCGATCTAAATATTCATTATAAAAGCACAACTAATAATAATAATGGGCCAAAAAGGCCGGTTATTACAACACCATTCTAAATGATGTGTCTACGTGGAAGTACAAGAACCTTATTGGATATGGTTCATTAGCTGATAAAGTCAAATTGATCTTCCATTATTAATTTTGGGGTTATGTATTACAAACCGCTATAACTACACTAATTTGAGTTCCATCAAAAGAGGTTAAATGGTGAAAGAAAACTCGGTTTGTCTTTCATAAAGATTTAAGATGATGAGACCTTTTGGAAATGAGCTGTCTGGGATACACTCATATTTAAATCTAATAAATATATTTTCATGGGATATCCTAAAGAAACTTGAGGATAAAATTTTACTCATAAGAAACAAATGGTTTGTTGCTTATGATGATACTTTTCTAGATAAAAGGTTTATCTCTAAAAGAATCAGTGGGAGTAAAACATATCTCGAATGGTTCGAGACCCAGAAAATAGTATTTAACCTATGATGGAAGTTGAACAATTTTTCACAAGGGGTTGTGAAAATCCGTTCAAGATATACAAGTACTTGCACACATGATAAAATACAATCTATTAGAAGAAATATTGGATATTTCAAAATAGAAAGTATTGAGGTAAAGTTCATTTAGAATGAAGTATTTACCACCTATCAAAGATGCAATATCAACTCCACATTTAGATTAATGGCTTGGAGTCATAAAATCTAAAAGGCAATTCATGTATAATAATCAAGTTTGGAACTTGATCATTCTAACCTAAGGTGTAAAAACCAAAGGAGATGAATGATTTTTCTTGGAGAAAAACTTACATGGGTAGCAAGAAACTTATTAGAATTTTCATAGTCACATGTTCATATTTGGAATATGAAAATTAACAAAATGATGTCAAAACAAGCGTTCCTCAACGGAAACTCACTTAAGGATGTATTGGATACAACATAAAGGTTTTGATAGTCAAGAAAATTCTAAAAGGTATGAAGTTGCGAAGATTCATTGGATGGATTGAAGCAAGCTTTTGGGAGTTGGAATCTCCGTTTTGATAAGTCATAAAGTTTGGCTTGATCAAGAACGAAGATGAATCTTGTATATACAAGACGATTAGTGGGAGCATGGTGCCATTCCTTATCTAATATGTGGATGACATATTGCTCATTAGAAACGACATTCCTACACTTTAATCTGTAAAGATTTGGTTAAGAAAGTGTTTCGCAATGAAGAATATGGATGAAGCCGCATAAGTCATTGGCATTAAGATCTATAGAGATAGATCAAGGAAGCTAAATGGTTTGAAGCCAATGTACATACATTGACAAAGTCATAAGAAGATTCCGCAAGGAAAATTCTAAGAGAGGACATTTGTCAGTGTTATATGGAGTTTCTCTAAGCAAGACTCAATGTCCTAAGACAAAAGATGAGCGTGAGAAAATGAGTGAGATGCCATTTGCTTCGGCAATTGGATCCACCATGCCATGATAAGTACTAAGCCGGATATATCTAAATGCTTGGAGCATGACAAGTAGATATCAATCCGACACCAGTGAGATTCACTAGGTGGCTGTAAAAGCGATTCTTAAGAACTTTTGAAGGACTAAAGATTCGTTTATGATCTATGGAGGTATGGAAGATGATCTCGGATGCATGCTTCCAAACCGATAAAGATAATAGAAAAATCGCAATCGGATTTTGTGCATATGTCAAATAGTGGAACTGTAAGTTGGAATAGTTCCAAGCAGAGTACAGTCACTAATTCTACGACTAAAACTAAGTATATTGCTGCATTGGATGCTGCGATGCAAACTGTTTGGATTAAGAAGTTCATTGGAGAACTTAAGATGGTTCCTAGTATTGCTAATCCAATAGACCTTATTAGTAACAATAGTGGTGCTATTGAATCAAGCAAAGGAACCAAGAGCACATCCCAAATCCAAACACATACTTCGGCGTTTTCTTATCGTTCGAGAAATCGTTGATAAGGGAGACGTAAATATATGCAAAGTACCAAGTAATGATAACGTTGCGGACACGCTAACAAAGGAACTTCCACAAGCTAAACATGATGGTCATGTTAGGCCCATGGGTATTGGATACCTAGAGATTGGGCCTAGGGCAAGTGGGAGATTGTTGGTGTTGGTGCCCTAGGCACGTTTGTTAAACGTTATATAAGTTATCATTTTATTCATGATGATAAAGAGATGTTAAGATTATTTATTGTTGCTCATGTTTTCTTATAATAATCTCCGTCCCTAGAGATTATTAAGCACTAGTATAAAGGCTAAATGATCATGGGATGATCATGTTAGATTTATGGGTACTTGTTTGGAATAAGGTACTGGACATGACCTGCGGTATGAGATTTATGTCATGGTCGATGTCATATAAAATCTCATATTAGTTATGCCATTTGAATCCTTAGACATAAAGTTATTATAGTCTTCCACTTGATGAAGATTATGTTTGACATATTCAAACGCTGCCTTAACATGGTAGTTATAAAGGGTATGATTGGCATAATCGGATTTACGTAGGGAAGAATAATAAGCTAAATGGATTTGTCCCTCTTCGGAGAGATGTCAAGCTTGGGCCCCTCGAAGGAATGATGTTGGTGAAATGTTTGGCCAAACTCAAATGGATTGATTAGATCAATGTCATTTGGATTATCAACATATTCGGAATCGAGAAAGTATTGAACAATACAAGTTGACTTACTGACCATGACTTGTGTTCAATGACATCGTGGACAAAGGGATTGTAACATGTTCTAAAGGAATGCGAACTTGTATCTAGTTATACTATTTGGGTAGGTATGACGGTTTGCTAGAACCTAATCATATCTTATGGTTTCATATTTGAACCCATTGCCAACTTAGTATAATCCTAGAGGGTCACACACAATAGAACGAATCTTAAATAAGGACTATATTGGAATATTGAATCGAAGGACTTTGGAGGAATTTGGAAATTAGGGAAATCTGGGGCAGGTGTGCGACCGCATAAAAGGGTTTGGGCGGCCGCACAGCTTGGCTCAAAAAGTACCAGAAACCTTCCAGATAGATGTGCGACCGCACAGGTGCTTTTGGGCGGCCGTACACCATGTCAGGACTGGTTTCCTGATTTGATTTGGAAAAGAATTTTGCACGGGTTTAGACACAAGTTTCCTATTTGGAATAGGTCTAACTTGTATATAAACAGCAAAATTCGGCCAGAATCAAAGCTAATGCTTTTGTGCAAATCTCAAAGAGTTTGAGAGAGGTTTTATTTTGTTCTAAGACATCCTAGATTGAAGAACAAAAAAATACACAAATAATATTCCATATAGTTCATATTAGTTGTGAAAACGTGTTTCACAATTTTGGTCTAGCAACCAAGATCAAGTGTTCTTGATATTCGTTCGTGGTGTGGATACCGCTAGAGGGTGAAATTTATCATCTTCAAAGTTCGTGATTCTTACTATGTTCGTGATCAAGGTTTCAAGCCTCCATCGAATTCAAGGTTGCAAAATCAAAGGCATCAAGGGTTAGTATTCTAGTATTCATCATATTGTATTTGACTTAATCATATGAATGGATCTATGGGCTTTGGGTTTCATTAAATTTTAAATGCTTAATTCCGCTGCGCATGTTACTCCGAAACCCAACAGTGCACTTTTGGGGTTTCTCGTGGAAAGGTTTTGGGGTCAATGGTCACTGAACGGGGTATCGAAGTTGATCCCCAAAAGGTTAAGGCAATTGTGGAAATGAAGCCACCTCGCACCCAAACAGAGGTAAAGGCCTTCATGGGAAGGTTGCAATACATTAGCCACTTCATAAACCAGCTTACTCCCACATATGAGCCCATCTTCAAATTGCTAAAGAAGAATGCCGAGGTTGAATGGAATGAGGAATGCCAAAGGGACTTTGACAAGATTAAGGCCTATCTCGTCCACCCGCCAATCCTATGCCCCCCGCACAAGGATAAGCCACTCTTGCTCTACCTAACAGTGACTGATACATCAATAGGAGCAATGTTGGCCCAAGAAAAGAAGGATTCAAAGGTAGAGAATGCCATCTACTTTATGAGCCGCAAGCTACAAGGGAGCGAGCTCAACTACTCTCCGATTGAAAAGACTTGCGCCGGATTGGTATGGGTCGTGAGAAAGTTGAAGCATTACATGCATGCCCATCCAATACAGCTCATCTCCAAGATAGACGCCATCAAGTGCTTGTTGGAAAATCCATCCTTGTCTATGAGACTTGCCAAATGGTCTTTCTTCCTAGCTGAGTATGATATCAGTTATGTGTCAAGAAAGGCAGTCAAAGGAAGGGTCTTAGCGGAATATTTGGCGGACTTCCCTAGTAATGAGGAAAAGGAGCCCGAGCCGCAATTCCCTGATGAAGGGATTTTTGCCCTCGAAGGGGAAAATAGGTGGCAATTGTTCTTCAATGGTGCCGCCAATAAAAGAGGAAATGGCATTGGACTGCTCTTGGTTGACCCAAAAGATGAGCACACCCCCATCGCCATCAAGTTGAACTTTGGTGTAACTAACAATGCCACGGAATATGAGGCATGCACGGCCGGCTTGGAAGCAGCCCTAGAAAGGAATGTGAAAGAATTGGAGGTATACGGAGATTCGGCTTTGATCATCAACCAAGTCTCCAACAAGTGGAAAACACTGGACCCTGGTTTGCAAAAATATCATGCCTACATGGAAGAGCCATGGCACAATTCAAAGAAGTTAGCTTCCACTACTTGCCGAGGGACCGGAACCATTATGCCGATGCCTTAGCTACTTTGGCCTCATTGGTAGAAATCCCCGAGGGAAAGTCAATAAAACCTTTCCGAGTTGGGAGGAAAGAAAATCCGGCATACTGTTATGAGATTGAGGCCACCTCAGAAAAGGTGGAGGAGCCATGGTACAACCAGATTTACCGATTCCTTAAGGAAGGAGAAACTTCCTTCATGAATAAAAAAGGAGAATATGTGGATGGGGTAAAAACTAAAAGCATGGCGGCACTCAAACGGCTAGCATCCCACTATGTCATCTTGGGGGACATCTTGTACAAAAAGCGCCATCAGGGCCTTCTCCTTAGGTGTATAAGCATGGAAAAGGCAAAGGAGCTCATGCAAGAAGTTCATGGCAGAGTGTGTGGTCCTCATATGAATGCGAGGGCATTAATGCAAGTCATCTTACGGATGGGCTACTTTTGGATCTTAATGGAGACTGATTGCATACAATTTGTGAAAAGGTGTGACAAGTGTCAGCGGTTATCTAACCTCAACCACCTACCACCTCACCATCTCTACTGTATGACCACACCATGGCCTTTTTCAACATGGGGCATTGACATCATTGGGAAAATTTCCCCACCCGGGAGCAATGGACACGAATTTGTTTTGGTAGCCGTGGATTACTTCACAAAGTGGGTAGAGGCTAAATCCTATAAGGTCCTCACTTCCAAGAAAGTTGCGGGGTTTATAAAGGAAAACATCATGTGTTGGTATGGGGTCCCGAACGAGGTCGTCACCGACAATGGCTCGCACTTCGAAGGTGAATGTGACCAATTATTGGGAGAGTTTCGAGTCACTCGCCACAAATCCTCCCCATATAGGCCCCAGACCAATGGTGCAGTGGAGACCGCCAACAAAACGCTCGAAAGGATTATTAAGAAAATGGCAACACGGGGAAGAGATTGGCCCGAAAAGCTACATCTAGCATTGTGGGGCTACCGGACCTCGGTTAGAAGCGCCACTGGGGAAACCCCTTTTTCCTTGACTTGTGGAATGGAGGCCATGCTCCCGGCCGAGCTGGAGCTACCGTCATTGAGAATTTTGTTGGAGAACAAAATCCATGAGGTTGATTGGCTTCGGAGCCGGCGTGATGAATTGGCCTTGTTGGACGAACGTCGTCTGAAGGCAATGGAGCACATCCGCGCCTACCAAGGTAGAATGGCGCGAGCTTTTGATAGAAAGGTGAAGCCCCGACAAATTCGGGTAGGAGATTTGGTCCTTAAGGAAAAACCCCCCGGGAGGTCTAACCCCGACGAAAAATAGGAGCCCGTGTGGATCGGTCCCTTCGTGGTACAGGAGATCTTCTCGGGAGGTGCAATGAGGCTTGCGGACTTGGATGGCAACCCATTCATGCACCCGGTCAACGGTGATAAGCTCCATCGTTACTTTGTTTAAAAAAAAAAAAAAAAAAAAAAACCTTGTAGGTGCTAAAAGAAAATACCCACCTAGATTGAAAACCCATTTGGGCGGTCTAGAGAAAAAACAGGGTCGCACCCAAAATTTGTAAAAAGTGAACTACGATGACCTGAGCCCCTTAGTCTCATTTGTAAGAGGGGAACGTAGGTAGCCAATTATTGGTCCGGTCTAAAAAATGAATAAAAATCAAATTTGGTTTTGAGCAAAAACTCCATGTAAACGCAAATTGGCTTCATAAGTAACCATTTTCATTACAGTTAAAACACTTCTTTGATGAGTTCAAGCACTGTCTACTCTCGGCTCAACTGACATGCTTAAGACATAATTAAGACACATAAAATGAACTAATGTGTCTGCAATGGCAATGGGTGGATACATGGAAATGTAGGACTATCACTGTTCCTCGTCCCTCCACTTCTTCTTCTGACTTCTTCGAGTCTTCTTTTTCTTCACCTCAAAGATGTCGACCTCCCCCCTTCCATAATCGGGTATCCTCCCGACATCCTCAACCAGCCCGGTGGCCCTCAAAGCCGTATTGGTAATGGCCCGAGCTCGAAGATCTTCCATTCGTTCCCCTGCCCTAGGCATCGCAGCAATTCTTCTATCAGCCAAGGCTTGATAGTCCTCGACAATGTCTCCAGTAATGTTATGGCCACTCGCCACGGCCTCGGTCTCCTTCAAAACCCTGCTAGGGTCATGAGTCCCACCAAGAATAGCCACACGCCTCTTTTCAATGAGCCTCTGAGTCTGTCCCATAGTCTGTTCATACCAGTCCAAGTAGACCATGGTTAGAACCATGCTGGCTGCACGCCCAAGAAGTACCCGAACCGGAAAGAGGGAACAAGTCCACAATCGGGAAAGAAGTGAAATAGTATAGGAATCCCACAGAGACAAGGGCGAAAGCCTCAAATGCTCTGGGTTAACACCAGACCACTCCAATAGTAGAGTCTGCAGTAATCCAAACTGACGACGGACCAAAGGAGGGATGTAGTAAGATGATCCCAAGAGTCCCGGTACCCGAATAAAAGGGGAATTATCCTGATACTCCCACACCGAGCTGATACACCAATGTGGGACTGACCAACGAATCTCGACAGTCGTGAGGTGAGCCATGTAAGCCTCCCAGTCACTCTGAGTGAAGTCCGAGAGAATGCCTCTCAAGGAATAAGACCACGGTCTGTGAGAGATAGGAGCCTCGGGAATGGCCATCAACCTCTCCCTCAACCACAAAGTGAGTAAGGCGGGGCTACCGCTACGCATGAAGCCATCTCCCAAAGCCAAGCGATCCATGCCATGAAGGGTCTCGCCTAAGATCAAGGGGACAATATCCTTCCCCGCACGGCACTCCTCAAGGACACTCAGTAAAACCCTATGAAAAGTACCTTTGGAGCCAACCATGTAGAAAAAGGCAAGAATGCACAAACCAAAAGCATTCCAAGAAGCCTCATCCGTGCGATCCATTAACTTCTCGGGGAGATCCGAAATGTCAATGAAAGTATGATTAAGAACCATACATTGGGCCTTTTCCAAAGGAATGTCGAGAAGAGAGACCAGCCTTTCGACACATATGGTGTCATCAACTGAGGGGAGAGCAATGACTTTCGTGTCCATGCCGCCTACTAAAGCCTTGAAATCCTCATAGGTTGGAGTGATTTCGTTGTAGAAGAAGCAATATACATGTCTCCTAACATCCCAAAAGGATGCAGCGGCTCTTAATAGCTCAAGATCCGGGATGAACTCCTTGAGGGACCAAAGAGATTGGAGGCCAACTTTGGACTGGAAAACTCCCTTGTAATTCCTCATATGGTACCGCATCCAAAGCCTAAGGTTGCCCTCAAAGCATTCTTGATGAATTTTGGACAATTTTGGTGGTTTTTCCATGAGAAAAGGCTCTATGGAGGAGAAAGCTTTCGAAATGAAGGTGATGAACTGATTGATGAACCTCAGACTGTGGCATTTAAGAAGATGACCAGGCCTGGAACAAATTTGAATGAAAAAGGAGTGTTTCCTCCCCTAGCCGTACGGCTACTTTAGCCCTGCCAAAATTAATGGTTTCTTGTTGAAAGTTAGCTTTGTGGTCCTTCCCATTCAAAGCCCCTTGTCATAAATACCCTCGAAAAATGCCCTTCTTGGCTCATGCAACTTGAATTGAACCTAGAAAAATTAGGTTCCCAATGAAAATGAAATTGGGCAGTCCCTAGATGGACGTAAGACCAGCTTTGTTAAAATTTGACCCGGCCGTACTTCATAAGCCCAGGTTAAGAATGTAATTTAGCCCGGCCGTACTTCGTAAGCCCAGGTTGAAAATGTGAGTTAACCCGGTCGTACTTCGTATGCCCTGGTTAAAAATGTGGAAATTAACCCGGCCGTACTTCGTAAGTCCAGGTTAAGAATGAGAATTAGCCCAGCCGCGCTTCGTAAGCCCAGGCTAAGAATGTGAATTTGATCTGGCCGTGTTTCGTAAGCCCGAATCAAGAATGTGAACCTTGTAAAATTAGCTCGGCCGTACTTCGTAAGCCCAGGTTAAAAATGTGAAATTGTGCCCTTGGGCAGTCCCTAGATGGACGTAAGACCAGCTTTGTGAAATTAGCCCGCCGTACTTCGTAAGCCCAGGTTAAGAATGAGAATTAGCCCGGCCGTACTTCATAAGCCCAGGTTAAGAGTGTAAAATTAGCCCGGCCGTACTTCGTAAGCCCAGGTTAAAAATGTGGAAATTAACCCGGCCGCGCTTCGTAAGCCCAGGTTAAAAATGTGAGTTAACCCGGCCGTACTTCGTAAGCCCAGGTTGAAAATGTGAGTTAACCCGGCCGTAATTCATAAGCTCAGGTTAAAAATGTGGAAATTAACCCGGCCGTACTTCGTAAGCCCAGGTTAAGAATGAAAATTAGCTCGGCCGTATTTCGTAGGCCCAGGTTAAGAGTATGTAATTTAACCCGGCCGCGCTTCATAAGTCCAGGTTAAAAGTTTGAACTTGGGAAGTTAACGTGGCCGTTCTTCGTAAGTCCAGTCAAAAATTCAAAAAATTGTCCTTTGGCAGTCCAGAATGACAAAAGTCCATTAGGCTCCGTGAAATTCGTCCTTGGCCGTCCGGCATGACGTAAAACCATTGGATTTAGTTGACCCGGCCGTACTTCGTAAGTCCAGGATGAAAGTTAAGATGTTATCGCCTCGGCAGCCCTTGGTAGGGCGTAAGACCAGTATAGTCATGATTAGGTTAAGAAAACCTTTGTCCCCGAGAGTGGCCAGGTTAGAGAAAACCTATCAATGTGTCCCGGCAGTCTGTGATGACGTGAGACCAGTTTGTGTAGTCGACCCTCCGCCATGAGATAAGTTAACTAGTTTGTGTAGTCGACCCTCCGTCATGAGATAAGTTGACCAGTTTGTGTAGTCGACCCTCCGCCATGAGATAAGTTGACCAGTTTGTGTAGTCGACCCTCTGCCATGAGAAAAGTTGACCAAATGTCCCGGCAGTCCTTAGTAGGATGTAAGACCAGTTACCCTCAAGTCGACCCACTCTGATAGAGCCAAGTCGATCGAGTCCAGCCTCTAAGCCATGCCCATTATATGAGCCTCTGAGCCATGCCTATTCCTCGAGTCGACCATCTCTGATAGAGCCAAGTCGATCGAGTCTAGCCTCTTAGCCATGCCTATCATTTGAGCCTCTGAGCCATGCCAGCCCCCTTTAGTCAACCCCCTCCGAATAGGGCCAAGTTGACCAAGCCCGGCCTTCGGGCCATGCCTGTTTAGGAAAGGATGAATAGATATCTACCTAAGGCCCATAGGTTTGAGTAGCCTTAAAATCTCTCACCCGAACTACGTTAGTCTTGATTCCCTCGAATAGGGATACGTAGGAATCCTATACCTCTAGGTCCAGCCATAGAACAAATCGACCAAGCCGTCCTCCCATCGGATTGGGATGCTTATAGGTTTGAGTAGCCTTAGAATCTCTCACCCAAATCGGCTATGCCGTCCTCCCGTCGGATTGGGATGCTTATAGGTTTGAGTAGCCTTACAATCTCTCATCCAAATCGGCTATGCCATCCTTCCGTCAGATTGGGATGCCTATAGGTTTGAGTAGCCTTAAACCCTCTCACCCAAATCGGCTATACCATCCTCCCATCGGATTTGGATGCTTATAGGTTTGAGTAGCCTTAGAATCTCTCACCCAAATCGGCTATGCCATCCTCCCATCGGATTGGGATGCTTATAGGTTTGAGTAGCCTTAGAATCTCTCATCCAAATCGTCCAAGCCGTCCTCCCATCGGATTAGGATGCTTATAGGTTTGAGTAGCCTTAGAATCTCTCACCCAAATCGGCCAAGCCATCCTCCCATCGGATTGGGATGCTTATAGGTTTGAGTAGCCTTAGAATCTCTCACCCAAATCGGCCAAGCCGTCCTCCCATCGGATTGGGATGCTTATAGGTTTGAGTAGCCTTAGAATCTCTCATCCAAATCAGCCAAGCCGTCCTCCCATCAAAATGGGATGCTTATAGGTTTGAGTAGCCTTGTAATCTCTCACCCAAATCGGCCAAGCCGTCCTCCCATCAGATTGGGATGCTTGTTTTATCGACAACCCCGCTTTCTTCAAAAGCGACGTTGCCGAGGGGCTCTGTAAGTACCCCAATCTGAAGCTGACCTACTTTAGAGGAATTCTTGGTACCATTTAAGGATAAACCAATGGGACAGGACCTCACTAGGATAAACCTGATATTCCAGGACTGAACTGGAATTAAACTTAGAAAAATCCAGATGCTCGCCAGGTCGAGTCGTACGGATGGTTTGGGCACATGAGGTCCCTAGCCGTACAACTATGTTGGGCACCCTCAGCCTTTATAAATTGAACCCCATGCTGATCATTTCAAGGGGAGGAAACGTTTTGTGATTTGAAACTCTGCCAGTTTGAGAGCAGAAAGTGAGTAATATACACATTTGAGTGATTAGAGAGGAAGATAGGCCATAACCACAATAGGTGAAGCCTCCTTCTCCCCATCTTCTTCTTCATCTCAAACTCTCTTTTATCTTTTTTTTTTTTTTCAAGCTATATATATTATGATTATATATGTATATGATCCAAAACATGAGGTGATTCAAGGTTCCCTTCACACCTAGTGTGTGATTATGGGGTAAAACCTAAAGATGATCATGGTTTGTTACATTTTCATGTTGATTTTGTTTTATTTGGCCATAAGAGTCATGATTGGGGGATAAAGTTCCAATCTTTATCACCCCAACCATGATCTAGTCATAAATCACCAAGTATGGGACATAAATATTTGATCTTTATGTTATATTTGTGTCCCTAAAGGTTTAATCTTGTATAATAAGTCCATTTTGGTGGTAAAGTTTCAATCTTTATCCACCAAAATGGTCATTTTGGTTTAAATGCCATGTTCATCAACTTTTCATAAATTTCTCCAATGATTGCCTTTGATCACACCCAAATCTTTGTTTTTGGGGTTCCTTTGATGATCAAAGTGCACAGGAATGAACTTTTCAAAGTTTTGTTGTTAATCATAAACTGGAAATCAACATTCCAGTCCAGTTTCAGCAAAGATACTCTGTTTTGACTGAAACTGGACTGTTTTCTGATAAACTGTTTTCCAGTTTCTTCCTTTCCTGACCAGAAAGTTTGCAAAATAAACCTTTTCTGTTAAATAATTAACTAGTTTTGTCAAAACAGTCAGTTTCTCCCATTTTGAAAACACACACACACACATGCACTTTCGTTAACTAACATTAGGGAGACTCGGTCCTATCCGAGGCGACTTGGGTGATGTGAAACTATTCCCAAGGCGTAACCTGACCTCTGAACTAATAGAATCTATAACCTTTTCTTTTGTTGGGTTAAATAATTAACAAAAGTGGTGACTCCGTTATTTTTTGGCATGTTAACCGCGTTTGGCTTTTCGCCCCCATAACTCATCACGTTTTACGCGCGGGGGCGGGATCCTTACAGTTATCCGCGGGTAAATTGGCCGGGATAGGTTGATCAGAAAAGGGAATCTCTTGGACTTGTCTGAATTGATGAGAAATCCGTTGGCCTAAATCAAAAGTGGTAAAACGAAGCCCGGCTAGCCATATGAAGGAGTGGCCCACACTTGTGATAATGTACCTGCTCAGGCTCTAATGCGGAGGCACCCACAGGATGTCCGCCGACCTGATCCGCTAGAAATGTCCAACCCACTCTTTGACAGTAGTGCAGTTCTGCCTATTTAAACCTCGCCTTGGAAGCATGGAATGGGTATAGTCTGGATCTGACACCGGGCGAATGATTTTAAGATGCTCCTGGAGCCATATCTACAGCAGAATGGGGCTGCCTGACGTGAAAGCATTACCCCTGGGATAGTAACCATCCAATCCGTGCAAGCTTTCTTCCAGAAGGACAGTTCACATTGCTGGCACCACCTTTGTAAGAATCAACAATATCCACCATTCTTGAATCAATAAAGCCGTCATAGGAAAAGAAGAACAGTTCCGTAAAGAGGCACATGACCAGAGCAAAGTCCCTATGATTATAATACTCCGGGTTGTGAGGGGCAGCCTCACCGTAGAGTCCGGGAAAGCAAGTAATGTCGAAGTGGGTCCTATGGAGAAGCCTCCTTGAAAACCCGAGATCAAAGTCGAAAATTTCTGTGAGCCACCGGATAGGGGTCTTGCGAGAAGTGGGCATCATAGCCCCACCACGAGTTGTATTTCCCGTGATAGCACAGAATTCCTCAAAAGTAGGACACAATTCATCTTGAGTGAAATTAAACAAGTGGGTACCTGTCGACCAAAAGACGGACGCACCTCGGATCATCTCCCACTGAATGGGAAGCCTCCTTAAAGCGAAAAGAAGCTTAAAGTGAAAAGCTTCTTCCAATGTCGCTCGTGCACTCTCTGAATAGGAATTCACCCAACGGTTGAGTCCCTCACGGTATTCCTCAATGCTAAACATGGTTGGGCCGAGATGAGCCATTTGAGAAGGGAAATAAGGTTGGGATTGCAAGGAAAGAAAGAAGGAGAAGATGTTTGGGATGAAAAACAATGAAGCTCCCCTCCCCTTTTATAGTATTCCAAAGATAGGGTTCCAGCCTATCTCCCTCGAAATGCAACCCCCATGCTTGGATAAGGCACGAATTCTAAGAAATCTCCAGGAATATGATCAGAGGAGTCGTACGCCTCCTCTCCAGCCGTACGCCTCCTACCCCTGCTCCTGCCAAATTGTATCTTTTTCACGTTTCCCTAGGTGGAGAAGCCCATCCTTGTTTTGATCCAATTGTAGCCCTCTCTAAACCGGGTTTGATTCATTGTTGGTCATTAATCATGAGTCGGTGTCATTTAATAAGTGCGTTAAAGCAAAGGATTAGCGTCTCGATTTCAAAACAAAAGAAAGCTTGTGCTCGGTCAAAAATGATCCAAATTTTATGCGTGCGAATCATATCCGCCACTGCATGCAAAGCTAACTTGCAGGTCACAGCACACAAGGTCGGTCTTGTCATCTCTCCAGATGCACGAGAGACTTCAGTCAAAGCTGAAACAGTGCCACTGGATCACGCGAAGCGATGGTTCACGGCGAAATGAAACGCAAAAATCTCATCACACAACATCTTAAAAGCCGAGGGATTTGGACATAGCTCAGAATGCAACGTATCCTTTGTTGAATGTTTTATGAATTGTCATCTGTTATTGGTCTCCTCTTGATGTTGAGTCGTACCCCCCTTTGATTGGCACGAAGTGTCCGACCTTCGATGAGTCGTTATTATTTCCCCTGGTAGTCTCCTAATTTCGAGATGTACCCATTTTCTCGGATTGTACCTCGCATCAATCCTCGAGCAATTGTTGATTTTAAAACCTTCTCTTGATATTGAGTCGGGTCTTCCCAGAACTACGACTCAGCTTGATTCCCATGGAGGGATACATAGGCAGTTCACACCGTTGAACTCAGTCGCCCGTTCTCACAAATTGTTGGTCAATACCAATCCCCAGAGTCAGAAATACGACTCATCTTGATGTTGAATTAGGTCATCTCCCGGATTCTGAGATGTACCCCCCACCCCCGCTCCGATTGTACCTTGCGTCAATCCTTGAGTATTGTTGATCTTGGTCTTCTCCGATGTCGAGATTACCTCCTCCAGAACTGAGCAATGTCGTACGTTCTCCATTTATGTTTTCCATCCCGAACTGCGCAATGGCGTATGTTCTCCATTTATGATTTCCGTCCAGAACTGCGTAATGTCGTACGTTCTCCATTTATGTTTTCCATCCCGAACTGCGTATGGTCGTACGTTCTCCATTTATGATTTCCATCCCCAGCAAAGAGACAACGCGTCTCAATGCGACCCCCTGCATTTTAAATTTCAATAAACCTGAACTATGATTGGTCTAATTCTCGAAAGAGATACGTAGGTAAGCCGGGAACCCGGGACCGACCATTGCTTGTGATTGTTTGATTGTTTGTTTGAGTTAGAACTACGGAGGCTTGATTCTCGAAAGACATACGTAGGAAGTCCTACTTTGGACCCAGCCGTTACACCCTAGATGAGATTGTTTGTCTCTTAGTGAATTGTAGAATCCCCTTTACATTACAAGGAGATTCGACGAGGGGCTTTGTAGATACCCCGATCTCGCACCCCTTATCAAACCCCTTTTAATCGGTCTAAACCCTAAAATTGACCTAAGCCCTCGATTTGGCTATGCGGGAGTGCCGTGATCTTTATCGGTGCATCGAATGGATTAACGGACTTCAAATTCATGATCAGAGCAAAAAAAACGAGTAAACGAGCATGTACTTCATTTTTTGAGGTGCGGGACCCAAAATGGGGCCCGCACCCTTAGAAACTGCTCGTTACCGTCCATTCTGTGCATTAAAAATATATTATTGCCATTCCTTGCTTATGAAAATATTTCACATATACCGGTGTGACCAGAAAAATATTCTGAACAACTTTCATGTTGGGCCCGCGGACAACCGAGACACTAGAGCGCGCACGACGGAGCAGTTGCGGAGCGGAAAGCCGGAGCTAGAGAAAATGTGCACAAAGACACGCCTGGACCAGCCCAAGACTGTCAAGTGATTTCATGTGATTGGCCAAAGAAAAATAAAAAGAATTAAAAATTCAAGATTGGGCTTTCAAGGCAGGCGCACGGCCGTGCTCTTTAAGCTGCACGGCCGGCAACCCTATATCTCATAATATTCAGCTTTTTCCCCATTTTTCAACCTAGGTCATCAACCCCCTACCACCCTCTCATCACACCTCCATCACCCCCCATCACCACAGCTCGGCTCCCCCCTCCTCTACCCCTACCTTAGGGGTAATTTGGTCCAAAAAACCACATCCCTCCTCCCTCCAAAAACCCCCCTAAAATGGCTTAAAGGGAGAGACCCTCACACACAATTCACACAACTTTCTAACACACTTCACTCCATATTTAGCCTTTGCTCTCTCTTTCAAGCAACCAAAATACCCCCAAATCTCAGTTATTAAACCACCACTACACCACCATAGAACCACCACAAGACACTCACTAAACCCAAGTCAAAACACTCACTCAAACACTCCTTCAATCAAGGCAAACACCTTAAGAAAAAAAAAAAAAAGTCTTCCCTTGAAATCAAAGGAAGCACAAACTAAGTAAACTCTTCATCTTGTAATCTCCTTAAATGTAAAATGTAGATGATTATGTAGTTTATTTTGGGGTCTAGCCACTTTGTTAGGCTGGACCTCCATTTGATGTTCCAAGATACAATGTTGATGTTCTTGTTGTTCTTCTTTCTAAATGATGATATACCATGATTAAATACTCAGATAGTTGTTTTTTTGTGTTGTTAGTATGTAGATCTATGTATTTCCAAAGTTTCATGCTCATACCATCTCATTTGAGTGAGTTTCCATGGGTGTTTTCATGCCATTTGTATATTTCCAGCAGACTGTCCATCTGCAGCTTTCTGTCTTGTTGCTCTGTTTATGTATAGCAAACGTGGTTTTTGGTCTTAGATTACAAAAGATATTTTGTTCTAGACAAACATAGGAATATGATAACGTAAATAGTATATTTTTCCCGTGAGCAAAGACTTGTCTTTCCATTTATTGTTTGAACTCTTGATCTGCAGATCTGTGTTTGTTCATCTCTGACATGAAAATGTCAGAGGTGTTTTTGTGACTTAAACCTGCTTGATGGCTTTGAAACTTTCCAGATCTAAACTTTGATATGTTAGGAACAACTTTCATGTTAAGTGTTTTCCATGATTCACCCGTTTTCATGATGCAAAAAAAGTGGATATTTCATGGATGTATAAAAATCTGTCAGACTTGGCTGTTGAAAGTATGATCTGTCATGCTTCATTTGAACACCATAACATGCTCCTAAAATCAAAGGAAAAATCATGGTAGATGCTTGATGTGTTAGGAAGTTTTCATAACCTTTACTTTCCAGATTGAGTGAGTACAAGAGCAGGTACAAAAAAGAGAGATGGACAGCAGTCCCTAAAATGCTTGGGGACGGACTTTTGGACGTTTATTTGTTATGGGATTTGTTTCCCTTTTGTATACCATTGTAAATATTAATCCCCCACCCCTTTGTGTGTTTCCTTTACTGGATGCGAATGCTAAACCATTTTCAAAACCAAGTGAGAGTCCACCCAAACCGACTCTCATTTGTGAATTAAAGCAAACAATCCTAGATTAGGAAGACTCCCATGTATATATTAATCATCATTTTGTTAGGGAATAAAGGCAAGGTATTAAAGGAATAAAATGAATCTAAGTGGCATGCATACTAGAGACCATCACGGGCGAGGAAAGTGCTTAATCCCTTATCTTTCTCGTAAATTAGCCCTCGAACCCACTTTCTCTAAACAAAAGGTTTTATCTTCGTTTTTCCTAAAATAAAATGAGGTGGCGACTCTTGACTGTTTTGATTCCATCTAGAGGAAACCATTGTGTGGGAACCAAAACTGCATTAGCACGAAACGGACCCGAATCGCTTTCATGAGCGATCATTTTGCGGTTTGGCTTCGAGCGCGTGTAAGATCATGGCTTGCAACACAAGTTATTTAGTGAATTCCATACATAAAATCATAAGTATAATGTTAATATAAAGTGTAGTCAATAATAAAATGTGTAGAATTCCTTAAATGTAATTTATCAATTTATGATGGGCAAAATGGTAAATTAACATTGCTAAAGCTTGAAAGGATGTGGTCCCTAAATGAAGTGTCACCATGTTTACTATTTAAAGGCCTCTCCATCAAGCCTAAAACATACTTCATTCTTACTTTCTCTCATCTAAATTACTTTATAATGTTGGAAGACTTTTGAGAGATTAAGAGACACTTATCATTTAGAAGAACAATTCTCCCTACTTGTTCTTCATTTCTCCCTACAACATTCATAATGGATTCAACAGGTATTATCTCGCTTCCGCCTTCATCTTCTTCCTCAATCTTATTCTGAATATGAGTGTGGCATTCAGGAATCTTAAATTGTTCCAACAATTGGTATCAGAGCCCGCTCATTATTTGGTTTGAGTTTGAGTTCTTTTTGGAAAGCCTTAAAACGCTTTTGATTCATTCTTTCCAGTTGAACCATCAATTTTTGATGTTGTTTAGAAGCACTAATTCATTTATATAGTGCTGATATTCATCATATAAGTATTAAAGAAATGGTTTAAAAGTTTTGTTCACTAAAATGGTTCAAGTTTGACTATCCCTTCATAACATGGTTTTATGTTTTCGTGCATACCATGTGGATCTACTTACTTGATTCCATTAATTTTAAAAGCAAGATTATCCTAAATAGCATGGTTTTATGTTTTAAGTACATACCATGTGGATCTACTTGCCATTCATTGATTTTGGGAAAGTTTAAAACAAAATTCAGAAAGTGCAGAAAATGACCTGCTCGGCCGAGTCTTATGATCTACTCGGCCGAGCACACATGAAACGGCGCCAAAATAATGACATCATCCGACCGGATCTTTGGTCGAGTCCGGTAGGATCTCTTGAATAACCCGGGCAGGTCTTTGGTTATGCCCGGTCGGACCAAGACTTGCACGGTCGTGCATTTGTTTTTGCACGGTCGTGCATTGAATGTCAAAAAGGCAAAAGTTTCTGATTAATGGTGCTCGGCCGTGTCCTTTCCTATGCTCGGCTGAGCAGCTCGGTCGTGCGTTTTGTTTAGCGCGGCCGTGCACTATATGTCGAAAAACAAAGTTTCTTTGAACAGTGTTTGCTCGGCCGTGCACTTCTCTATGCTCGGCCGAGCAGAAACTATTCACATGTTTTGGAATTTTTAAGTTTCTGCACTACTTTGTTTTCCTTTTTTTTTTTGAACAAAACATACATTTTTTCAAACCTTAAAGTCTTGATTAATTATATGCTTAAATAATTTTATTCATTATTTAAATAATATTATCGCCTAAGTGATTAACGTTATTTAAATGCAAAATTATTAAGTGTTGAATGTTTAAGTTAATATGTGAATGACTTGAATTTTCCAAAGAAGATCTTGACATTTGACTAAACTTAAGCATTCATGTGATGACAAATAAAATGAGCATTAAGTTGTTTTATTAAATGCTTAAGACTACCCAAATGAAGATTATGCATTTAATCAAACGTTGTTCAAATTACTTATCATCTAAGGCAATTATTTATGAGTCAATTCGCAATCCAAAGATTAGTTTTGATGTCATGTTAATTACCTTATTGATGGATTTTATTGATATAATTAATCATTTATTCATTATATAGTTTCTTATTTATGTTTTGTTTTCATTCTTTTGCTCTCAAAAATCCAACAGAATTACTTATTGCTTCATCCGTTATTACTGCTATGAGTACCGTGCCGATGCTAAATGGGACTAATTTTAAAACTTGAAAAAATAAAATAATTATGATCTTAGGCTATATGGAGATAGATCACGCATTAAGGGAACCGTTTCCTCTTCCTCTCTCTAATATAAGCACTCAAGAACATTGCTTAAATGTTGAGAAGTGGGAACGCTCCAACCGCGTGAGCCTAATGATCATGAATATTGTTGTCCCGGAGACCATTTTGAAAGGTGTCTCCAAGGATGTTGATGCTAAAACATTCCTTGATATTCTTGAGGAACGTTTGGCATCTACCCCTTCTCATGGGACAAAGAGAAGAGGGAAAGAAATTGCGGTTGCAAATAAAAAGAAGCCTAAGAGATCATCCAATGATCATAAAAAAAATAAATGCTTCTTTTGCAAGGACCTTACACACATGAAGTACGACTGTCCTAAGTATCACGCTTGGCGTGCTAAGAAAGGTATGTCATTTGGTCTTGTTTGTATTGAGACTAAATTGGTTTCAATTCCTACATAAACATGATGGTTGATTTTGGTGCAACAACTCATCTAAGTGTGTCTATGTAGGATTGCCTGAGTTACCGAAGAACCAGTGAAGATGAGAGATTCATCTATATGGGAGCTGGGAATCCGGTTGAAGTTATAGGCATAGGGACTTTTAGGTTATTGTTAAAGTACTGATTATTATTTTGTATTAAATAATACTTTGTTGTACCGTCATTAAGACGAAATTTGATATCTATCACAACATTGAACAAAGAAGGATATTTTGTTCATTTAATAATAAAGTGTGAGATTTATTTTAATTCCAAAGTTGTTGGTACTAGTACTTTGTCAAGTATTTTTCTTTTACTTGACATCATTCAAACAATAAATGAGTCCTATAACAATAAAACCAAAAGTAAAAAGCAAAAGTTATCAAGTGAAAATTTTATTCCTTATGGCATAGGCGTTTGGATCATATTTCTTAGAGGAGAATTGATAAGCTTGTGTCTAAAGGGATCTTGACCATACTTGATATTCTGGAAGAGACTTTTGCATTAAATGCCTTAAAGAAAATGTACAAACATTAAAAAAAAAGTATTCTCGAGAGCATCAAGTGTTCTAGAACTAATATATATGGATAGTTGTGGACCATTCACTACCCCTTCATAGAATGGTCAACAACAATTTATTATGTTCATAGAGAACTACTCTCATTATGAATACATTTATTTACTTCATGAAAAGTCTCAATTTGGACGTTTTTCAAGTCTTATAAGACCTAAGTTGAAAGTCAACTTAGAAAGACTATTAAGAACGTTAAATCTGATCATAGTGGTGAATACTATGATTGAAATAACGGTTTTGGGGAATTACGTCCGGGTCCTTTTTGCTCGCTATCTAAAAGAATGTGAGATTGTCACTCACTACACTATGCCGGATTCGGCCTCCATGAATAGTGTAGATGAGAGACGTAGTAAAATCCTTAAGGATATGGTAAGAAATATGATTTCTTTACCTTACTCATTATGGGCGATACATTGAAAAACTGCAAATTTAATTCTCAAAAGAGCTTCCTCTAAAGTTACTAATAAAAACCCTTGTGAATTATGGACAATTTAGAAACCGTCTTTAAATCATCTTCATTTATGGGGTTGTCCAGTAGAAGCTAGGCCTTATAGGCCTAATAAGGGCAAACTGGACGCTAAGACTATTAGTAGCTAATTTGTGGGGTATGCCGAGAGATCTAGGGGATATAAATTTTACAACCCAAAAACTAGAACATTTTAAAACGAGAAAATGCTAGGTTCTTTGAGGATGTTGAATTTAGTGGGAGATTATGAGTAATATTTTGAATTTGAAAAAGGAAGAGGCATTCTTTTCATTACCTCTTCCCATAAGTTCCAAATTTGATATCATGATTTTGTACTTGATATTCAAAGAAGAACATACAATTCAAAATTATGATTTCCGTATAAATATTGAACAACATGTAAATGTTGATCACAAGGATGAAATTCAACAACCTCAAAATCAGGAAGAACTGGTTCTCTTAAGGAGATTCAATAGAGTTAAAAGGAATGTAATTCCGGATAATTATAAAGTGTATCTTGCGGAGAATGAAGGACACTTAGGTTTAGTAGGAGATGAGCCTCTCACCTTCCATGAAACCATTAATAGTCCTAATTCTCATAAAGTGAATTAATGTCATAAATAAAGAGTTGAAATCTATAAGGATAACAACATTTGGGATCTTGTCCCATTACCTAATGATGTGAAACCTATTGAGATTAAATTAATTTTTATGACCAAAAGGATTCACAAGGTAATATGGAAAGATATAAAACTCATCTAGTTGCTAAAGATGTTTACTCAAAAAAAAAAAAAAAAAAGGAAGACATTAATTATAAAGAAATACTCTTTCCAGTATTTTCTAAAACTCTTTTAGGATCATTATGGCACATATGGCATATTATGATCTTGAGTTTTATCAAATGGATATAAAGACAACTTTCTTTAATGGAGACATTGAGGAATCTATGGTTGATTTGGATCAAACTAAGCAATTAGTTTGTGAACTTAAGAAATTCATTTGTGGGCTCAAACAAGCTTCTCATCAATGGTACTTAATCAAGTTATTCTTTCATTTGGTTTTGAAACGAATCTTGGTAAAGATTGTGTATACCATAAGTTCAGTGGGAGTAAATTTATAATTTTGGTCTTATATGTGGATGATAATTTTGCTTGCTAGTAATGATATAAACCTTATTAAGGAAACTAAGAAATTTCTTATTTGAAATGAAAGATCTTGGTAAGGCATCTTTGTATTAAGAATCCAAAATTCACCGTGATCGCTCACGAGATGTTTTAGGATTATCACAAAGACCTATATGGAAAAGGTATTACAAAGGTTAAGCATACAAAACTGTAAACCACATGACACCCCTATTTTAAAGGAGACAAGTCTAGTCTCAAACAGTGTCCTAAAAGTAAATTTTGAATCCAAGTATATGGAAAATATCCCTTCTTTGCATCAGCAGTAAGAAGCTTAATGTATTCGTAAGTCTTACATTTAATGTTGGGATGCTTGGTCAATACCAAAGCAGTCCAGAAGAGAACATTAAGTAGCAGCCAAAAGAATGATAGAAGTATTTATAAAACACTAAAGAACTACTTGCCTATATTTTAAGTCGGGTCATCTTGAGATCATTAGGTATTCTGACATTAGTTAAATTATATGGCTGCATAAGTTTATTAAAGGGACTGCGAATTGTCAACAAGTGTCGAAAGACCGCTTAAGTTTTAAAGTGACAATCGGACGGTAGTCTTATAACAACAAGAGTTAAAGAAAGTCTAAGCATATAGACATTAAGTTTCTTGTTGTGAAGGAAAATGAACGAAAGAAATACAACTTATAGAAACAAACTCTATTTAGATGATCCATTTATGAAAACGTTATCATCTTCAGTGTTTCACGAGCATATTGCTCATATGGGTGTAACAACTTTTGATAACATTTAGTATAGTGGGAGTTTGTGTTGTTCTTTCATTAATTGTTCTATTATTTAATGTTTTGATCTCATTTGGTTAAGTTGGACTAGTTGGAAGAATATGGATTTATTCATTATGTTCCATGCTACACATTTTCCATCATTTCCGATGGAGCCAAAGACACTATTTTTTGGCTTGGGAATATGATGGAATAAAGTAAAATGAGTCACTAAACTGTCTGCGCTTCTTTGTGATGAAGCAGCAGTCAGTCCATGCAATTTTCGACGCAATTTTCATCATGGGTCATCTGGAAACAACCTCTCTGTGCTTTAATACAGGGGCAAGGCTGCGTACATCCGACCCCCTTACCCCACCATAGGTGGGAGCCTTTGCGGCACTGGGGTAATGTTGTTGTTGTTGTTGCTACACATCTACACTTTTGATCTATGTCATTTAGTTGGATTTGTATACGTGATTACTGTGGGTTTAGTTGCGAATCAATTACAACGACTGCCCCTTTAGTCCTTATACTTGGATGACTAATGGACGAGATTGTTATAAATGACAATAAAGTGCGCACATTTGGGTTGTCATTTGTATTATATTTATGTTTTAAAGGAAAGACTTGTTTTGCAACCCAAGTGGGAGATTGTAAGATCATGGCTTGCAACACAAGTCATTTAGTGAATTCCATACATAAAATCATAAGTATAATGTTAATATAAAGTGTAGTCAATAATAAAATGTGTAGAATTCCTGAAATGTAATTTATCAATTTCTGATGGGCAAAATGGTAAATTAACATTGCTAAAGCTTGAAAGGGTGTGGTCCCTAAATGAAGTGTCACCATGTTTACTATTTAAAGGCCTCTCCATCAAGCCTAAAACATACTTCATTCTTACTTTCTTTCATCTAAATTACTTCATAATGTTGGAAGACTTTTGAGAGATTAAGAGACACTTATCATTTAGAAGAATAATTCTCCCTACTTGTTCTTCATTTCTCCCTACAACATTCATAATGGATTCAACAGGTATTATCTCGCTTCCGCCTTCATCTTCTTCCTCAATCTTATTCTGAATATGAGTGTGGCATTCAGGGATCTTAAATTGTTCCAACAGCGCGGGCTCTCTCTCACAGTTGCACATGACTAATTAAAAAGAGGAACTCAAACAGGGTTCATCTCAAGGTCACCTTCCAGCCAGCAAATCCATATTTCCTTTTCTGGACAATCAATTGCTTGTGAAGATCAATAATGGAGTTTCTCTTTTTAATTTTGGTCAACCTCATTCTGAGCTGTGGGTTTTGGGTGATGATTTTAATGCCATCCTTTCTCCTGAAGAAAAATGAGGGGTGCGTATTTCAATTTTCATCATATCCAAATCTCCCATGATGCTATGGATCTTCATGTTTTGGTTTTATTAGTATCAAGGTACTTCGTGAGAGTTTAGACATGTTTATTGCCAACTCGGAATGGTCTTCCCTTTACCCTAGAACCAAGTTAATCATCATCCATTTTTTTTATCGGACCATAGACTTATTATGATTTCTTTTAATATTTTTCTCTATTAAGCCCTAACAATTTATAATAGAGGGGATGTGGGCTATCCTTTCATCAAATTCCTTGTTCAATCTATTTGGCTGTAGCTCTTCGACTTTCCAAATTACAAAAAAAACCTTTTAAATCAATCCATTGAAAAAAACAAATAAATGTCTTACATAAAACTCCTAAAATGACCCCCTTTCAAAGAATTATATTTCTATGATTACAAATCAAGCCTTGTTTAGCCATGAACAATATAAAAAGGTAGAAGTTGTCACTGAGTTTCTTAATAAAAGGGATTGGCAAATCAAAATGTTAAGAGAAAGACTATTGGTTTAATTAAAAAAAAAAAAAAAAACCCCAAAAGCCTAGATCCGTTCAAGATGATTAAATTAATACAAAGATAAATTTAGATTACTAACCGTTTTGGTGGATCTTCTTGTTCTTCGCGCCTTTAAAACACGATCACAGGAACACGCTTCCAATCACAATATCACGAACTTGAAGGAGTTGAGACCAACGCCCTCTATGTGTATCCACACGCGACCGAATATCTAGAACAAATTTTTAGATCTGGATTTGCTAGATCCAACAGAACCAATTTCTATTATGAAGGCTATATGAAAACTAGGGTTCTTGTTTTATGGAAGAAAAAGACTAGCTTTTTCTCTCTTGGAGGTCCGCCCCGTACTCCCTAAGGTCCTACCGGGTCAAGTACATGGTCCTCCCGGATCTCCCTTAGGGTTCGACTGGGTATTCTATGGGGTCCGACCGGACCTATGCTCCAGAACCTGTTTCCGAATTTTCCATTAAAATCTCATTTTAAGGTCCGTCCCGAAATTCCAATTTAGCCTTTTCTTGATTCGTTCTTTTGTGTGTGACCCCATAGTATTATATTAAGTTGGCAATAAGATTAAAACCATTTTAACGTTATAAATCATGAGTGGACTCTAGCAAGCCATCATGACTACCCCATAGTATTATATCACAATCTCTTTGTCCGCGATGTCATTGAACGTAAGTCATGGTCAATATATGTTCAGTTCTTGCATATCATACGTAAGTCATGGTCAATATATGTTCAGTTCTTGCATATCATAAAGAGATACAATTTAAAATATATTTTTTAATAATATGTTGGCATAAAAGTATAAAACAAATAAATACTAGTGTTCTTCCTTGGTTGTGTCATATTTAAATTTATCAATGTTTTTAATGAATGAGTTTTATTCCCTTTCACAAAAAAATAAAATGAATGAGTTTTATTCTATTTCACATTACATATAATAAATTATTTTTTATTGAAAAATACGACATTTATTTTGAGATAAATAAAATAAGACTAAAACTCATGTGCGGATTGCCATACCCGTCTCATCCATGAGACGGGTCGGTTTTTGACCCGCCCGCCCGACCCACGAACCTGCTCCAGGACCCAGGGGTCGAACCTGCCACGTGGAAGCCTCTCATAGGCCAAAATTTTATTTTTTTTTTTTTTTTTGCTTTTTTAAAATTTTTATATATATTTTTCTTTTTTTTTTTTTTTTCGGTTTGTCAAAAGTAATAGTTACTATAACTTAATGTAATGACTGTATTCATATAAAGTAACAGTTTGTATACATAAAAGTAATACATATATACAGAAAAGTAACAGTGTTTTTTTCTATGTTTTCTTCGTTTGCCAAAAGTAATACTTATTACAACTAAAATGTAACGAACGTGTTACTTATATGTAATTATGTTTATACATAATTGTAACACATATGTATAGAAAAAGTAATAATTCAACCATTTACATTTTTAGAGCTAAAAACACTTGATTAGTGTTACATGTAAAAGTATTACATTATCTATAGAAATATGTTATAATTTCTTTTATTAAAGTGTTACATTTACTTGTACAAACAATTACATTCATATATGAGTTGTTACTTTTCAAATGTTACTTTCTTTCAAAAAATTAAATCAAAATACACAATATTTTACATTTTTTCAAAAGCATTATTACATTTCAGTATAAATGATAATTACATTTAGATATTGTTTGAGTTACATGTAATTATAGTTAGTATTACATTTGAAAAAATGGGTAAAACTTGCTTTTGTTTTTGTAAAACAGGTGTTACATTTACTTATGAACAATGTTACTTTATATGTATACAGTCATTACATTAAGTTATGGTAACTATTATTTTTGGTGAACGGCTGAAAAGCCGAAAAAATAATATAAAAACTCAAAAAAAACCAAAAATAAAAAATAAAAAAAATTGGACCTCTGGGAGGCTGCCACGTGGCGGGTCATGCCCCATGGGCCATGGGTCGACCCGTCTCATGCCTGAGACGGATCCCCTTGTTCTCATGGGAGACCACCTCATAAAATAAAAGACAAGTAATATGATAATAATTCCCAAAATTTAGAAAATGTCATTATAAATCTCAATTTTGTTATGTTATGTATAAATTACTATTGTTGAGGTTTTGGAGAAAAATTCTCCTTGAGTAGACAATTTCGAGAGAGGGCGAATTAGAGAGATCAAATTTTGTTGCATAATCCATCAATTTCATCCGAACGAACACCATAAATCTTTCCGGAACAATCTTCTTCTCTTCTCAATCAATCAGGTACTTCGTCACGCTTCTCCATTTTTAGTCAGTTTTGTTTAATTTTGTGTTTTCATTTTTTCTCTATCTTTCTCTAGGAAACAATTTATTGATAATCTAAATCAGATTCCTCCTTCATGGCGTATCCTTGATTATAAACCAATGTTTATGGGCAAATTTAGCGTAGCCGAAGATGGAAATTGGGGGTGTTTTCTAAACCTAATTATTTGATTGATGTAGGTCTGGTCTGATTCCTTCGGTCATGTTTTGTTGATATGGCTACGGCAGTGTTGTATTACTTGCAAAATGTGTGGCCTTTTTCTTGGTTGAAATATGATGATTTGAGGGTATCAGATGATTTAGTAAAGAAACTGTCGATTCCTGATCACACAAAGCAGTTTGTGTTTGCCATTCGAGAACCCGAGTCACAATCACTGATATACATACTGTGTGCACAAAATTTATCTGAGAGGTCAAGTGTGGATGCTGAGTATCTGATTAGAAGTGTTAGACCCGGAGCGGTTGTGGCTCAAGTGAGCGAAAGTCAGTCTCAAGAAATTGAGTTGTTTAGTAGTGGAGCCGATGAGAACTCCGTTCCGACTTCCTCGTTTCAGGTGGTTAAAAGATGCTTTCTTGATAAGATAAATAAAGAAAAGTATGAAGATGTGGCTGGGGGTTTGGTTTTAAGAGAGATTTTTGGGGTTGGATTTCACGAGCACTTTTTAGCTGCCAAGAAGATGGCTGAAGAAGTTGGGTCATCTTTCTTGTTGCTTGGATCTCCATGTGTACCATTACATCACAATGGTGTCAATGCCCCTCGTGAGGCTGATCGAGGGAACAAATTTCAGGCGTTAGCTTTACAACCCAATAGTTTGGTGCCTCAGAAATTATTTTCTATGGGTCCATTGAGTTCTCTGACACCCCCTTTCGCCAATTACCTTAATTTGCAGTTGCTAAGTTCATTGGCGTTACATTTGAGTCAATCAAGTTCCTCCACAAGCACGGCTTCTGAAGATGTCCAGCCATTAGCTGATTATGAGCCTCCCCAGTTTGCTCAATCTGTTTACCCCTTACTTGTTGACTTGCACAACATTTTTCAAGATGTGCCGTCTATTGGAAAGGCTCTAGCTTATGCTCAGAAGATGCTCTTAAATGTGAATAAGGGAGAAATTGTGGGTACCGAACTCGTATCAGAAGTATACATTTTTCGTATAGCAGTTGAGGGATTAAGAATTGCTCTTAATAGTGCTGGTCGGCTCCCTATTAGGAGAGTGGAAAAGGGCCATTCAGACAATATGGAGTTTTATGATCTTCCTGATGAAGAGAAGTCACATGCTCTTCTTGCTCACGCGCTTCGAAGCCAGAGTAAAAATTTCAAATCTATAGTAGCTGTAGTTGATACGAGTGCCTTAGCTGGTATTAGAAAACATTGGAGAACGTCAATCCCTTCAGAGATCAAGAGTGTGGTTGAACAGCTGGTCACTGAAACTAATTTTGCAGATGATGGGGAAACCTCCAATTTTTCTAATGATAAAAAAGGGTCCTTAACGAGCAAACCAGTTGTGGCAGTTGGTGCAGGAGCAACCGCAGTATTAGGAGCTACATCTTTGACCAAAGTTGTTCCTACATCAACTTTTATGAAAATGGTGACGTTCAAAATTCCAACTTCATTGAATATAATGATGACCCAAACACAAAGAGTTATTGCTATTGCCATCAGCAAGATTGTTGGTTCTTCAAAAGTGGTGGTCGCACCGGGCCTGAAAACAACATCGGTCATGAAGACTACTGCTTCTGCTGAAAAAATTCGAGCTGTGGTTCATAGTGTCATAGCTTCTGCAGAGAAAACCAGCCTTTCAGCTATGAGAACTGCGTTTTATGAAATAATGAGGAAAAGACGGGTCCGTCCCATAGGTATATTGCCTTGGGTTACATTTGGATGTAGTGGTGCTACTTGCACAGGATTGCTTGTGTATGGAAATGGGATTGAATGTGCTGTTGAATCTCTTCCTGCTGCCCCCTCAATTGCCAATTTGGGTCGTGGTATCCAGAGTTTACATCAAGCATGTCAAGCGGTTAAGCAATCACAAAGTTCCAAATTACAACAATCTATTGAATCCTTGATGTACAGATTTAAGAAGGCAAAGCGTCAATGATGTGAGTTTTTTACGTTTCTGAAAACGTGTCAGAATGAGATCTTCAAGATTTTCTATGCATTTACTGTACATAAAGAATTTAGAGCAAGAGTTTAGAGATTTTACATTAATGGTCAGTCGATTATTTTTAAGCAGATATACAATGGTTATGCATAATGATTTTGGAAAATTGTGTTACCTCTGCTATTTTTTAAATTGGGTGATATTTCATTTCTATAGTATATATCTACTAGTTTCCAGCTTCACTGGAAAATAGTTTGTGTTTTGTTAATTGGGGCTTATATTTGACATAATGATTGATAGGTTGGAACATTGAACTTTAAAGTGCTCATCTTCTTGGCAAGTCTTGATATGTTTCGCAGATTGTTTTTATTTTTTAATTTGGAAGGTATATGGTGGTGGGTAATGGGGTGTGGAGAGACGGGAAAATAGCAAGTATATTCTGTTAGTGCATACAGTGTGTGGACCTTCTCAGGCGAATGATAGTTATGAAATTACATGCAAGACCAAGGGGTTTTGAAGATGTCTCAATTTTTTTTTTTTTATTATTTCTTGCTGATTTTTGATTTTGTACAAGAACAGAGGGTGGCTATTCTTTTGTTTCTCCGTTTTCTGTTGTTGACATAACTATCCTTGCTTTCTTGATAATCTTGTTTGCTGTTACTATTACTTGCAGTTATTTTTAAGTAGAGTAGCTCCTCTTTTAAAGCTCAAGTTATTAGGAATGTGTGTATATCATGCTTAATACTCTTCTTCTTTGCTCACAAACAAGGGCCAACTGCACATGAGAAGATTTGAATTCTAGAACTCGTACGCTATCCTCTATCTTTGGGCCCACCCTTTTTCTATTTTCGCGCTTACTTTTTCATGTAATTGTTACAAAAACCTCCTTATTCAGCTAGAGTGCTTGTTCTATTTCTCTTTCTCCTCCATTTGTTTTCATCAGCCTTCTTTTCCATAATTTAATTATTTTTTGCAGATATAACAGAATTGTTTGCCAATCTGTGTTTAAGCACGGACTTTGGCTGTCCGGGTGATTATTTTAGCTTCATTTGTTCGAATTCAGGTTGGATTTCACGTTTTTTTTTTCCCAGCTACAGTTGAAAATTGGAATTGTGCAGGTGGTGAGAAAGAGCCAGTCCAAGATTTTCTGGATCTCCAGTTACCTGGAAAACTACTCTGACAATTTGGCAATAATTGTGTGATATTTCACACCGGTGGGATATTGTAAGTTGGAGTGGAACTTAAAGTAACACAAATTACCATTGAATACCAATATCGTCGTTCAAGATTGGGTGGGCCTGTGGTAAGTAAAGATTTATTAAGTTTATTAAGAGGCACTTGTGTATATTTGCTACTAAAACTGCTTGGTGCCAACTCTCTCAAAACCTCTTTCAATACTCTTTATGTCTCATTTCAAATTGCAAAATTTGTCATTTTGGGTGTCCTATAGAAATCGCAAAATGCAAAATGTCAATTTTCAAGAAATATTTGTTCCAAAATGAATGTCTTTTTTGAAAATAACTTTGTTGTTAATTGTTTTCTACCAAATTTATCGACTAGTCTATTTATACTTGCAAAACTAAATATTTGGAAAGAGAATTAAAGGGTTATATATGATTTTTTTACCACTAAATCTATGTATATTAAAAGTCAAGGTAGAGCCTTTAGGTGGTGCCGTGTGGACAAGTTTTGGGTAACTCTTGCTTTTGGTGGTGCCATATCATCCATAACATTTTAATTAGGTGATTTTTCATTTTTCTCTTATTAGCTAATAGTATTAATTAATTGTAATAGTTACTATATTAGTTAACTATTACTATTAATAGTATTAGTTACCTTTTATAGTAACTATTATACTTAAGTTAAGTAATAGTTATCCTATATAGTTAACTATTATAATAAACTAATACTATTAATAGTATTAGTTAACTATATAATAACTAGTTAACTATATAATAACTATTACTATTAATAGTTTTAGTTAAATGTAAAAGTTATTATATAGATAACTATTACTATTAATAGTATTAGTTAATTGTAATAGTTAATTATATAACATAATTATTACTATTGGTAATATTAGTTAAGTGTGACAGTTGCTATATAAAGTAACTGTTATTAACAATAATACTAAAGAATTAGAATAATTACAATATATTGTAGCTATTACTATTATTAGTTTTTTTTTTTTGAAAAAAAATACTATTATTAGTATTATATTACTATATATAGTAACTATTAGTTTTAACTTATTATTTACGATAAAAGTTATCCCCTCCGTCTCAGGGTAAGAGTCATACTTTCTATTTTGGTACATCCTAGAGTAAGTCTTTTTCCTAAAATAGCAAAGAATCTTTACTATTCATCTCACTCATTCTCTCTCAAACTTTCCTTTTATACTCACAACACCAATCAATTTACTATTCCCTCCCACTCATTCTCTTTCTTACTTTACTTTTACACTCACAACTCTTAAATCACTTTCACCATTTCTTATTCTCCGTTTGAGAGGTAGGACTCTTACTCTGGGACGGAGGGAGTACAACTTAGGTAACCATTATCTTTTAATTTACTATTTATTTAAGCTCATAATTAAATGTTAACTATAATTAAAACATTATTTTCTCAATAAGTTATTCTTAACCAATACTATTAACCAATCTTACTATTTTATAATATAGTAACTAAAACTATTTCCGCTATTATTAAAAAAAACCACAAGTAAATTTATATATATATTTAAATTTATTTAAAATATTTAATAATTATATAGTGTAATTATAAATATCCACATACAAGAAAACACCCGTGCTTCGCATAGGTTAATCCCTAGTTGTATGAAAAGTAGAGATTTTCAGATGTCTCTTAAAATGTAATTTGAACATTCATTTAAGGACAAAGGAAGTAATAATTATCCATTAGCGGGACCTACTTATCATACTCACATCAACTAACCTACATACTACTCCCTTTGTCCCGAAAAGATAGACTCATTTTGACCTTTTGTGGTCAATAAAAATAAACTTTGACCAAATTTAATGATCGCAATAAAATTCTAATAATTGTTATTGATAAATCACTTAATGATTTATCAATTACAAATTTTAGAATTTCACTAGAATGATTAGATCGTTACCAATGTTTGGTCAAAGTTTATTTTTGTTGACCATAAAAAGTCAAAGTGATACTATCTTTCTGGGACAGAGGGAAATCTACCATACTTTTTCTCTTCTACATCACATTTTCACGTTTTATTTTTTTTCATTTTATGCAATAACGGTTTTGTACAGAGACGAAATTAGGAATATAAGAAATGGAACGATATCTCGGAATAGAGTACTTCAGAAGGAGTCTGAATCCTCTGTACCACTTTTGTGTGTCACTCCATGTACCACAAGTAATCTAATGGCTCACAGTTATTGAGATTTACATTATATTAATATTATCAAACATGTGAACGGCTAGATTACAAGTGGTATATAGAGTGGCACACGAAAGTGGCACAGGAGATCTCGACTCCTTCACGAGAGCTAATGGACCATTATTTCGGAACATAGGAGTACTTAAGAAGACCTTTGCGTAAAGCTTTTCTGTCCCACTAGTAGGTAACCCGTGCTTTGCACGGGAAACTAATTTGTCAGTTTTTTTTTTATTTTGTTTTTTTGCTATTTTTATTTAACAAAGAAACAAAATATTTTTGGGTATATAAGTATATTGTATATAAATTAAAACATTTCCTTACAAATTTAGCTTTTGTTGCATATAATTTGTGTTTATTATGATAATTAAAACTTGAAATTAAAAATGATTTATTATTATTATGTATTAACTTTTAATTCTATACATGATTGACTTAATAATATTAGCTATTGTCCAATAAATTATTTTTTATTATATATACACATTATAATTAGTAAATATAAAAGTCTATAGTGTACATATAATGTGTTAGTATAATAATAAATTAATTAACTAATAATATTAATAGTAATAATTTATATATCTAGTAACTGTTATGATTAATTAATACTCCCTTTTCTTAGAGTAAGAGTCCTACTTTGCTTACGCACACTTATTAAAAAATGGGTAAACATTGCAGGTGGGCTGAGAATATAGATGTCCAAAGCACAATTCATAGTGCAAGTGGACAATAAATAAGTTAGACAAATTCTTAGGTAGGACTGCCGCATGGCGTGCTGCGGGTCTGGCCCATGGGCCGACCCGGCCGACCCGCCCGGCTCCTTCCCCCTCTCCCTGAGTGACACGTGTCCTAAAAAAAAAAAAAAACCTCATCAACTTTAAAATGCTATATCTTGAGATTTATAACCCAGAAATTTTTTTAAAAAATACCGTTGTGTTCGTCTCGACGAGACGAATAAAACTACATAGGTCATGATATGGTTTGATTTTTTTTTTAAAACAATTTTTTACACATAAAAAAGTTTGAGTTGCTTGCCAGCTGAAATGTAACACTCTGTTCTGATAAAAGTAACACTTTCATCTTCAAAAAGTAACACTTTTTCTACTGTCAAATGTAACATCAATTTAAAAAAAAAAAAAAAAAAATGGGTTTGCATTTCAATTGTTACTTTCTCAATAAAAAATTGTTACATTTCATATATAATGTTACATTAAGGAATATAAACTGTTACAGTTGAGAAAAAAATGTTACATTCATTTTTTATAAAATGTAACATTAGTTTAGTTGTCAATCCTATGTTATTTTCGGAGAAAAAAAATGTTACATTTGAAAAAATGAGTGTTACATTCCTTTATAAAAAGTGTTACATTAATTTAGTTGTTAATCTTTATGTTATCTTTTATCTATTGTAGCAAAATTGTGGTACATTTTTTTTTTAAAAAAAGTGTTACATTTTGAATAAAAAAGTGTTACATTTTGTTATAATAAGTGTTACATTTGAAAAACAAAAGTATTACATTTCGTTATAAGAAGTGTTACTTTTGGTGGGAGGAAAAAAGGTTGTGGGGGCAAAAAAAAAAAGAAAAAAAGGGGGCATGGTCGGCGCGCCGCATGGGGTGCGGCCGCCGCACCAGAGACCTTCTCAATAAGTTAGTAAGTTTGGTTTTTTTGTAATTATAGAAGCATTAGAAAGAAAATATAGTCCAAAACACTATTCATCTTTTCTTATAATTTGTCAATTTGAGAAAGACTCTTTGGAATATACTAAAATAGAAAGTAGAACTCTAACTCTTAGACGGAGTGAGTACTGCTAATACTAAATATTAGCATGTATTGTATAATTATTAACTGATACTATTAATAATAGTTAATTTATATAACAATTATGGTTAATTAATAATATTATTAATAGCAATAATTAATATATATATATATATATATATATGATAAAAATTTTGATTAACAAATACTATTAATTAATAATAATTTTTAATTATTTAATAATTAACTCTAATTAAAAAATATAAAATATAATAATAGTTTATTATTATTAATTAATTATTATTTGCTTAATATTAATATTAGCTAATACTATAAATTACTACATAAGGTAACTGCTATAGTTAACTATTGTTAACTATTACTAATAATAGTAATAGTTACTATAATAGTTAACTATAATAGTTAACTATTACTAATAATAGTAATAGTTAATATAATAGTTACCCTATATAGTAACTAATAGTATTAGCTAATACTATTAGCTAAGAAAAAGAATTTGAAAAGTCACATATTTATGTTGGTAGGAATGATGTGGCATCACCATATGCAAGCTTTTCTATAGTTTATCCACATGTCAACACTAGAGGTGACCAAACGGTTAAAACCGCCGGTTTCCCGGTTATAACCGGCGGTTACGGTTTTCGATTTGTTCTAACCGGAACCTAACCGGGTAACCGCGGTCTCCGGTTACGGTTTTCCGGTTAACCGGTTAATCCGGTTTAACCGGTTACTTTCTTTTTTTTTTTTTTTTTTAACAAACAGTTTACCGTTTAAAAAAAAAAAACACAATTCATTTTTTAGCAGTTTATTTAACATTTTTTTAACTGTTTTTTTTATAAAACTCGTTACCTTTTAAAAAACTAACAGAAACTGTCAAGAATCTAACCAAAACTGTTAAAAAACTAACTGAAACTGTCAAAAACTAACTGAAACTGTCAAAAAACTGACTGAAATTCTAAATAAAACAATTTTTTAAGTAAAAAAAGGGACGGTGCCCTTAAATTTTATTAATTAAATTTAAAATTACAATGAGGGGGACAACCAATCCTTGCCCTTTTATAATTTAAGGGAGGAAAAAAATGGAGCCTTACCTCAACTAAACTATTACAATGAAATAAAAATAAACATATTCTAAAAATTAAAATAAAAACTATCTAAATTCCGTCCCCTTCCGAACTTCCCGTAGAGTCTTCCAAGTCGTATTGGTATTGTGGATCGGCTAAAGCTAAATCCTCTTCATAAGGCATATCTTGCTCTCTCTTTTCCGCTCTAACCCAATCACCAAGTAAGAGTTGATTTTCCAAATTTTCACAAGTTAGTTGGGAACGTCTTGCATCCAAAACATTTCCTCCCACACTAAATGCCGATTCGACCGCCACGGTTGAAGCGGGAGAAGCTAAGACTTCTTTTGCAATTAAAGAGAGTATGGGATAAGTTTCTTGCCTTTGTGACCACCACCTCAAAATATCAAAACTAATTGGATTTGAAGTGTTTTGTACAACTTCATGTCTAGTAGAGAAATATGCTTCCAACTTGTACGGAATGCTAGAGGTAGAAGAAGAAGAAGACATTCTAGGACGTTTTGAAAAATAAATATCATTAACAAAACCATATGGATCCTCATCCTCCTCATATTGTGTATCAACACCAATATCTTCATCATTAGGACTTGAGCCATATTGAGGAACATTTCCATGAATTGCACTATACTCATTATAAAGAGTCACCAAATCTTGTTTTGAATTTTCAACAACAACCGCCGGGTTTTCGTAGAATCCGTCCCCATCGGAGGTATAAATTTGCATAATAAAACGTTATTATGCGAACTAGATCTTTCAATTTAACACGGGGATCCAACATCTTTGTAAGCAAAAATAAGGACGGAATGCTATCAAAATATTTGAGCCATTTTTCCCTCATGGAAGCAATGCTTTGACATAAAATGTTGCATTTTTGTAAATTTTTAAAACTTCTAACTATTGCAACACATTGATCAAGTACCAAAACGGAAGTTGGATAATAAACTCCCGACAAAGCCAAAGTAGCGGTATTGAAAATCTTTAATAATTGACATAAATTAGTGCAAGCGTTCCATTGATAAGCAAATAGAGGAATATCATAGCCCATAGTAATAAAAAAATCCATGAGATGCTCTTTATACTCAAAACCATCAATTAGCATTTTATAGGTAGAATTCCACCTAGTCGGAACATCCATAGAAAAATATTTTTCGGGAAGACCCTTATTTAGTAAATATTTGATCCATTTTCTTGTAATTTTATTTTTTTTTTGCAATAAAAAAAAGAGCATCTCTAATGGGTTTAACATATTGCTCTAAAGCATCCAAGCCATCTTTAACACATAAATTTATGATATGACATAAACATCTAATATGAAAATACTTACCCCCAAGTGACGGTTGACAAATGAGCATCAATTCCGGTATACTAGCGGTATTAGCACTAGCGTTGTCGAATGAAATAGAAAATATTTTTTGCAAAAGACCATATTTTGCCAAAATGGCATGCAACTTTATACAAATATTTTCCGCGGAATGAGGTGGTTCAAAGCTTTCATATGCAAGTAATCTTTTTTGTAAAGTCCACGAATTATCGATCCAATGGCATGTAACACCCAAATAACTATTTCTTTGCCAATGATCACTCCAACCATCGGCACAAATTGAAACTCTTTGTTGTAATTTTGATAAAACATCAATTAAAAAATGTTTATATTCCAAAACCACTTTTTTAATATCGCGTACGAGAGTCGTACGTGGTACTTTGGAGGCGGCCGGATTTAAAGAAAGTCTAATAAACCGTTCATAAAAATCATCATCCGCAAAGTTAAAAGCAAGTCCTTTAACACACACAAATTTGCACAATTCTTTCCTATAAACGACATTATTAAACTTAAATAAGACCGAAGACGTACCTTGGGTGTTAGTTGAGAAAATTGTAATTGAGCTTGATCACTCTCAATCCCAACTTTCTCGGGATGTTTGCTATTGGTGTGGGCGTTCAATGTTCCATGCCCTCCACCTTTTGTGAACGGGTAAAATTTGGGACAATAGTTGCACACCGCTCGAAAATTTACAAAGTCGTCGGGGTCAATTTGTTCTTTTCGGAAATCGATAGTAAAAGTGTCGGATTTGGATTCTCGTGGTTGACGTTGCCCCCGACCACCTCTTCCCACGCCCCGAGCTCGGCCTCGGCCGCTCCTACTACCACTTTGACCAACATTTTTTTCAACATTCCCCTCACTTTCCACATGAGGTGAAACAAATTCTGGGTTATGTGAGGAAGAACCAATTTGTTCCTTGCCGCTCCTTCGAGATGAGGCCATTTCTTAAAAAAAAAAACTAACTGAAAATCGCTTAAAAACTGACTGAAAATGATGAAAAACACAGATTTTGTTAAAAAAACTAACTGGAACTGTAAAAAAACCTGACTGAAACTGTAAAAAAACTAACTGGATTCGAAAAAGTAACTGGAAAATGTTTTGAAACTGACTACAAATCACTAAAAAAACTGACTGAAACTGATGAGAAACACAGATTTTGTTAAAAAAGTAACATAAACTGTCCAAAAACTAACTGAAACTGTAAACAAACTAATTGGAATTCGAAAAACTAACTGGATAATGTTTTGAAACTGACTGGAAACATATAAAAACTGACTGGGATTTTCGGAAAAAATTGCAAATGTGATTTCGTTAGAAAACTAAGTTGAAATCGTTATAAAACTGACTGAAATTCTGCAAACTAACTGGAAATATGAGAGATTGTGAGAGACTTTGGAATTAGTAGAGAGAGAAAGAGTAGAGAGAATGTGTGGTACTAAAATGCTAGGAGGGAGGGGGTATTTATATGTTTGCAATTAGGGATGGCCAAACCGAACAGGAATCGGACCGGACCCGGACCGGAAAAGCCCGGAACCGGAGCAAACCGGGGAGGAAACCGGAACCGGACGAACCGGAACCGCAAGGCATCCGGGCCGGTTCAGGGTCACATATATGCCGAACCGGACCGGAACCGTAACCGGACCGAAAATCCCTTGTTTTTCAATAATTTTAAAGGGGGGACCGGACCGGACCGGAACCGGACCGAACCGGAACCGGAACCGGATTCTGCCAAACCGGAACCGAAACCGGGGTAAGCGCGGGCCGGTTCAGGGTCACCCTTTTGTCGAACCGGAACCGGTTTTGGGCATCCCTATTTGCAATGTTTGAATTTTTTTATTTTTTTTTGGCCGCCCAGTTAAGTCAACTAACGGCTAGTTTGAAAACTAGCCGTTTTTGGACAGTGGTCAGACATGGGGAAGTGGGGGGGGGGGTAGTGCAAAAAGGCAAAAGTAGCTGTTGGCCGGTTTAACCGCCGGTTTAAATTGCCGGTTTAACCGGCGGTTTCGTTAAACGGTTATAAACCGTCGGTTAACCGTCGGTTTACCGGTTTAGGAAATCTCAAACCTTAACCGGACCGGCTAACCGATGGTTCCCGGTTTTGACCGGTTAAAAATCGGCGGTTAGCCGGTTTCCGATTTTTTTTTGCCACCTCTAGTCAACACTATAACTCTCTTCACCAACTTTATAATATATATATATATATATATATATATATATATATAGATTTACATGATACCGAAAGTAGGTTTTAGTATATTTCTTGAACGCCAATCATGGTGCATATTCTGAAACCATGCAAATTGGATAAAAATTTGTGTGTGAAGGTCTCACACGTGAGACGGGTCTTGTTGAGAGTAAGTGGGTTTCCCCACCCTTGTTGAGAGAGTAAATGGGTTTTTCCGCTCCCTATGGGCGGGGCGGGGCAAGCTCATTTCCTCTCTCAACGAGACCCGTCTCACACAAAACTTCCGCTGCAAATTAAGGTTCACAAAATTTTGGGGGAAACTAGTTTCCCCCTAATGTTAAAAAAAAGATCGGTTTTGGTAAGGGGAAACCGACACACACATAGCGGCATAGCGGACCGGTATTGAAACCCACGTTTTGACCCGGTTTACTAAATTGGTAAACCTAATCGCAAACGTGCACTCTCTCAAAAACACAGTGCCGTTCTCTCTCTCTAAAACCGGTGAAGGCTACCTTTAACCTTCTAATCTTTTGTTCGTTTTTTACATTTTGAAGTAAAATTTGTTTGATTCTCATTGCGTCGTTCGTTAATTTCACTCTATTTGACGCAAACTACCGTTTGATTTAAAGCAAAATAACGAGGAAAAGCGTAGTGAAGCCAGGGTGTGATGGAGGTATGTATTGATTTCAAGTTTTTCCGCTTGATTCTCACTCTATTTTGTTCGATTATTGTATTGATTTCAAGCCTTTTTTGTTTAGTTTTTGTGATGCTTGATTAGGCATTTTGAGTTTGGTATTTGGTACTCAGCGATTTGAGCAAGCAAAAGGAGTCTTTGTTGAATAAAGTTGAAGACTTTCCGGGAATCAAACATGATCACATTGACAAGATTGTTGGGAGCAAAGACAACGAGAAAAAGAAGAGGAAGAAAGCTGGTAGTTCGACTGCAACATATATGTTAGACAAACTAGGTCTAGAAAGTGTGTTAATCAGTGAAATTGTAACGTTTTGTTTTGAAATACAAACTTATTATTTTTTAAGTCCAAACTTATTATTTTAAGTTATTAACTTGTTGTTTTTTAAACATGTGTATTAAGTTGTATTATAAGCTCATGTTCAAAGTGCTTGTTTCAAAGAAATTGCATGGTTATTATAATACCAAGTTTGTCTGTTAAAACACGAAGTTACACTACTAAAACACCAAGTGTAAATCTGATACAACAAAACTTGATTAACCACCAGGCTGCACTAATAAAACACCAAGTTACTGTACTAAAACATAAAGTTACTATACTAAAACACCAAGTTATATTATCAGCTGATGTTCAAAATGCTTATTTCAATAGAAATTGCATGGTTATTATAATATCAAGTTTGTATGTTAAAACACCAAGTTACACTACTAAAATATCAAGTATAGATCTGATACAGCATAACTTGATTATTATCAGACTGCACTAATAAAACACCAAGTTATTGTACTAAAACATAAAGTTAAAATACTAAAACACCAAGTTACAATACTAAAACAATACAAGTTACTATATTAAAACATCAAGTCACAACACCAAAACACCAAGTTACTATACTAAAACAACAAGTTACACCAAATCAATTATATTTCAATTTCAACAGTTTGAACATCTATATTTCAATTTGAGCAGCAAACGACCACATGATTCAAATTAAGTGTAGATTTGGTGTTTTTGAGCCAAATGAAGATTTACATCTCTTCCAATTGATCTTCATTATCTTTTTCAATCTCACTCTCCTTTGATTCAATAACATCTGTGATCTACTATCTCCATATCCATCTTCATCTTCTATAAGGAGAAAATCAATTTCAATAAGATCAATTAGCTCATTTGAATATCAATTTCAAACAGAAAAAATGCGATAACTGATGAATAAACTCTTAAGGATTCATACCTTTTTAATCGTTTTTTTGAAGCTCCTTTCGTCTGCAATGGCGACGGAGAGAGAGAGAGAGAGAGAGAGAGAGAGAGAGAGAGAGATGGCGGAAGCTGGGAAAACTCAGCCGAAAAAATCGCATATTTTACCCTATACTCCTGAACCGTGATTTATATATAAACCGGTTTCTCCTATACCAAAACCGGTCTTTTTTTAACATTAGGGGGAAACTAGTTTCCCCCAAAACAAACTCATTAATGTTTGGTGAAGAAAATGAATCCTGGTTGGCTTAGTTATGAATAGTGATCTACTCGTGATAAATATCCAATTTCATTTTAAAAGACATTAAAAACATTATACATTTCATATAATTTAGTTGCGAAAATTCATATATAATCATATAATCCTCTTTAAAAAAACATTTAGTTTTACATGTATAAAAGAGACTAGTGAAAAAAAAATGGTAATAAAAATAAGATTATGTTTTGAGGGAAACTAGTTTCTTAAGTTATAAAAAATTCACTTTTTAATATTAGTATTGTTTTTTCCTTCAAAAAAATATACAGTATATTAGTATTGTCTTTAAACCTTAAATCCTAAACCTTAAACTTATTAAGGATATTAGAATCCTTCTATAGTTAGAATTGTATATTTCCTAGACATTGTATTATTATCATACTATTGTAATCAATAATATTTGAGGCTTTCATATTCAAACCCTCTCTACTATGTATGATTGACTCTCACTATCTCTTTCTCCAATCTTTGATATAGAATCAGAGCTATGATCCATAATGGTACTTGTATGTAAAAAACCTCCCCACCCTACCCTAAACTTGCTTTTCGCCTCTCCTACTTCCCCACCACAATCCGCTAAACAGATCGGCTGCCATCCCCTAATTATCAAAAGCTCACGTACTTTTGATACTTTGTCAGTTTCTTGACTAACCACAATCTTATTAGGCCCATATATCTTGTAATAAGAAACTATCTCCCTCTGTTCTTTCTTTTATACAAAAACAAACAAACAAAAAAAATGTTTCTTTCTCCACGAAACTGATTAACCCCCAAAGTCTCCTCTTGCAACCAAAGAAGTCAAACCTCTCACTTTGAGTTTGCAAGACAAAACCCTTCTTTCTCCCCACAACCATCTTTAAGTTTAATCTCTGTTAAATCCTTTTTTTTTTTAAATCCTTTTTTTTCATCATTAGTCTTTTCTCCTAGTTTTTTCTCTCTACACCCATTTAACTCTATGAGGTGGTCTCCCATGAGAACAAGGGGATCCGTCTCATGTATGAGACGGGTCGCCCCATGACCCATGGGCATGACCCGTCAAATTTTTTTATTTTGGTTTTTTTTTAGTTTTTATATTATTTTTTCGGCTTTTCAGCCGTTGACCAAAAGTAATAGTTACCATAACTTAATGTAATGACTGAATACTTATAAAGTAATATTGTTCATAAGTAAACGTAACACCTGTTTTACAAAAACAAAAGCTCATTTTACCCATTTTTTCAAATATAATACTAACTATAATTACATGTAACCCAAACAATATCTAAATGTAATTATCATTTATACTGAAATGTAATAATGCTTTTGCAAAAATGTAAAATATTGTGTATTTTGATTTAATTTTTTGAAAGAAAGTAACATTTGTAAAGTAACAAACTCATATATATGAATGTAATTGTTTGTACAAGTAAATGTAACACTTTAATAAAAGAAATTATAACATATTTCTATAGATAATGTAATACTTTTACATGTAACACTAATCAAGTGTTTTTAGCTTTAAAAATGTAAATGGTTGAATTATTACTTTTTCTATACGTATGTGTTACAATTATGTATAAACATTATTACATATAAGTAACACGTTCGTTACATTTTAGTTGTAATAAGTATTACTTTTGGCAAACGAAGAAAACATAAAAAAAAAAAAAAAACAATGTTACTTTTCTATATATATGTATTACTTTTATGTATACAAACTGTTATTTTATATGTATACAGTCATTACGTTATGTTATAGTAACTATTACTTTTGACAAACCCAAAAAAAAAAAAAAAAAATTGGGCCTATGAGAGGCTGCCACGTGGCAGGTTCGACCCCTGGGTCCTGGAGCCGGTTTGTGGGTCGGACGGGTGGGTCAAAAACCGACCCGTCTCATGGATGAGACGGGTATAGCAGGTCTCACGGAAGTTTTAGTCTAACTCTTATACCCTTTTTCAACCAATTGTTTGTTTTTCTTCATCCAATTTTTTTCCTTTACTGCCAAAACAAACATAATCCAACCCAAGCTCAACCACTCTCTCACCGTCCCATCAATTCCATCTCAATTCATACCTCTTTGAACCAATTCACGTCCCCCGTATTTAATCCTAATACCACTACCCACTCAACATTTATCTAGCGAGAAATTTTTGAGGGAAACCAGTTTATCCATAAGGGCTCGTTTGGCACAGGGAAATCTAGGCTTAGGAATGGGTATTCGATTCCTATGTAACAATTAACTATGTTTGGTGCATACATGATACTGAATTAGGGAATGGGTTTTCGATTCCGATGGGTATCAAATACCCGTTCTGTAAGGTCATTTGAATCACACGATGAATAGTGGGTTTCTGATAGTGCGGTAAGCAGACTTAGCCAATTTCACCACAGTCTTCAGCAGCAGCATTTCTTCAAAATTTGAGGGGCTGATCTTCTAGGCCTAGCTAAACTAAAAATGGACTTAACTAATAAAGTCATAAAACTTCTTACAATAATACCTAAAGTCCATAAAAATAAAATAAGGTTATGGGATCAACTAAATCTAGGTAATAAGAGTGGTTTATAATATGCATACCCAACAATCTCCCCCTATTTGATTGAGACCATTACCTACTATAACAAAGACTAAATCATTGTACTTCGTAATAACATGTTTCAAGAAATTAATTTTATTAAGTTCACGCCCCAAGTCAATGCACACACAGTAAGTCGATGTCATAGATTTCTATCATCCTAAAAAAAGAAAATAAAAAGACTAATCCTAGAAGATAGAAACATTTTGATGCAGTTCAAAAAGATAAAATATATGAGAGATATGAACATCGTCAAACAACTCAAACATAACTGGTACTCTAAATCATTAAAGCATTGAAGCATGAGAGTACAAAACAAAAGAGAGAATAATAGTTGTGTTACAAACCCAAATAAAATTAAAACAGAAATAAAATTTTTCAAGGCATCCAGCCTAACAAAATAATCCAACGGTAAGCAAAAGGTGCGGTAGGTAGAACGGTCTGAGTAGCGGTTGATAGGTTGCGGTAGCTTCACATATCCAAACCAGGAATCTTTACCTTATCTTCAAACTCAGGAATAATGGGGCAGGTAAAGGCATTAGCAAGCATGTAATCGAAACTATTCACGGTCGGGAAATCGATGCTATTTCCTTCATTATTCTCAGCTTGTGAATGAACATTACCGTGACCGGCATCAGCAATTGGAATAGAACCTTCTGTGACTGCACTCCCAACATACTTCTGTACTGATTCTTCTAAGGTCTCCAATTTCTTTTCAACAACTTGAAATGAACCAACGACAGTGTTGGTCAGTTCCTCAATTCTGGTACCCTGATAGTCAAGTGGGGTTTTGAGAGTTGAAAAGGCAGCCTTGATTACTTCAAGCTTCTTCGCTTGATTTTCAGTAAGGGCTTCAAGGGAGGCCTTGATGGAAATATCAACTTCCTTTTCCATGCTGAACTTGATCTTTTTCAGTTCATGAACCAAATCAACTTTCACCATATCTAACTGCTTGTGAATTTCAATGAAGGCCTCAACAACTTCGCGCGAGAGTCCATGGTTAAGGGCATTGGTCTGGATGGTCAATGATTCCTTTAAGAAACAAGGAGTAACCAAGAGGTCAGTGGACAGTGCGGTCGATGTAGAAATAGCGGTCGATGGAAGTTATGCGGCAGCAGTAGAGGAAGAACTGGCATGTCCAAGAACAACATCTTTCACGGTCTTTGTTATGGCTAATGTCTCCCCCTTAATGGTATCAATCAACTTTGAGGGAAGAGAACATAGCTCCAGCTTTAAATCAGATTGAGAGGATTTTAGGTCAACGACCTCAGCGGTCAGCTGAGCAATAGCTGTCTGGTTGTCAGATTGGAGTTTTATCAATGCTTGGACTGTGGTAAGCAGAGCGGCAATATGGCTTGCGGTAGCTGGAACATCATCTGGATTAAATGTGACTGGAGGAGGAGAAGCATGAACAGGAGAGAGAGTTGGAGAATCAATGGGGGTGCGGTCGATGGTGCTGTCAGGATCATCAACCGTGGTAGCTTGTTGTGCGGCAGCATCAGGACGGTCGAAGGTGGGGCTGTCAACATTCATATCATCATCCTTGGCTTTGTCATCACTTTCACCTTGCTGACTATCACTATCATTAACCTGTTTGTCATCAACATCATCATTTTTACTACCCGCAACTTCAACTTTGGAGCCACTAGAAGCATCATCCTCAGTCTCCTCACTATCAGACTCATATTTCAAAGAATAAACTTGCCTTGAAACAGAGGGCTTCAGTTTTTTAACAACCTTTTTCAGAGTGGGAGCAACCTCAACCACAGCATCAGTATGAAGGGGAGGAGACCCAGTTGGAGTAAACACTGGTGAGACGGCAATCTTTGCTTTCTTAACAATTTTGACGGGGCTAAGAGAATGAGTTCTCTTTTTCTCCCCCTGGGAAGTTGCGGTCGCAGGAGTTTTGGATGGTTTGACTGATGGTGCGGTATGTTTGAGAGACTTGGATTTTTTTTGTATTTTAAGGGAGTTTCAATTTTATACCTACTTATTTAGAGAGACTTGGAGAAACCAAAACATTAGTACATAAATCATAAGGACAAGATTTTAAAGTTCGAGCATACCCATTTCTCCTCTAAGAAACCTAAATCTCTTGGAATCCAAAGCCTTGGTGAGAATGTCTGCAAATTTGATTGTCAGTACTCACATACTCTAGATGGATATTACCTTTTTCCACATGATCCTTGAGAAAATGGTATTTGATATCAATGTGTTTGGTCTTCGAATGCATGACAGGGTTGTTAGACACAGCAATGGTAGATGTATTGTCACAATAAATTGGACAATTTTCTTCGTTGATTCCGTAGTCGACCAATTGTTGTTTCATCTAAAGCACTTGGCAGCAGCAGCTTTCAGCATCTATATATTCATCTTCAGTGGTAGATACGGAAACTGATGCTTGTTTCTTTCTAGCCCATGAGACTAGTCGATTTCCAAGGAAATGACAAGTTCCACTTGTGCTTTTCCTGTCGATGGTACATGCTGCATAGTCTGCATCTGAGTAACATATAAGATCAAAATTTGAATCTTTGGAATACCAAAGTCCAAGGTTAATAGTCCCAAATAAATATCGAATAATACGTTTTACAGCAATAAGATGTGCTTCTCGAGGATCCGCTTGATAGCGAGCACAAACGCAAACACTAAACATGATATCGGGCCTACTAGCAGTTAAGTAGAGAAGAGAGCCAATCATACCTCGATACAAGGTTTGATCAACCTTTTTACCTTTTAAGTCTTTATCTAACTTATTTCCAGCAGCCATAGGAGTGTCGTATGCTTTTGCATTGTCAAGTCCAAATTTCTTTATGAGATCTTTTGTGTACTTTGCTTGGTTGAGGAAGATGCCTTCAGCACATTGTTTAATTTGTAGCCCAAGGAAGAATGTTAATTCTCCCATCATGCTCATCTCAAATTTTCTTTTCATTAACTTTTCAAATCGCTTACACAACAATTCGTTAGTAGAACCAAAAATAATACCATCGACATAAATTTGAACAAGTAAAGTATGATCATGATATTTTGCAACAAATAAAGTTGTGTCGATCTTACCACGCTTAAAACCTTTATCTAGGAGAAATTTAGATAGTGTATCATACCATGCCCGTGGAGCTTGTTTGAGTCCATACAAAGCCTTTTGAAGCTTGTAGACATGATGTGGAAATTTGGGTAAATCCGGGCGGTTGAGCAACATAGACGGTTTCTTGAAGTTCGCCATTGAGAAATGCACTCTTCACATCCATTTGATAAAGCTTGAATCTTTTGAAAGAGGCGTATGCTAAAAATATCCTTATAGCTTCAAGTCGTGCAACGGGGGCAAAAGTTTCATCGTAGTCAATGCCTTCTTCTTGTCTATATCCTTGAGAAACCAATCGAGCTTTGTTTCTTGTGATAGTTACATTCTCATCCATCTAATTTCTGAACACCCACTTTGTACCAATCACTCCTTGATCTTGTGGTCTTGGAACTAAGGTCCAAACTTTACATCTTTCAAATTGGTTGAGCTCTTCTTGCATGGCGACAACCCAACTTGAGTCTTGGAGTGCTTCATTAACTTTCTTGGGTTCAACTTGAGATATGAATGCGGTAAGTGCATCATAATTTGATCTTCTTGTCCGAACACCGGAATGTAGGTCACTAATGATATTCTAAATTGGGTGATCTCTAACCTCGGGTACTTCATGAGGTAAGTCCGGTTGAGTTGATGGTTATTGTAAATCTTTTAGCGGTACATCATTTGTGCCATCCCAATCATAGGTAAGTTGAGGGATAGGTTCTTCAACATTTATGGGTGTTTCAATTTCAACTCCGTTTGAGGTAGCATCAGATGCGGTAGCTTCTGGTGCTTCATGTGAGGTAGGTGGAGGTGCAGTTGAGGTAGATGGATTTCCTTGAGTTGACTGATTTTGTGGTCGACTTGTACCTGTCTCATTAAGCTCAACAAAATCATCAGCAACATTTGGAGCCAAATGTGGCTCAAGAAAAGAATGTTCATCAAATGTAACATGGACATATTCAACTATTTTAAGAGTGGTTTTATTAAATACACGAAAAGCTTTTGAGTGTTTAGCATACCCAACAAATAGTCGGCTTTAGGAGAAAATTTACCTCGATGTTCTTTACCGTTGTAGAGAATGTAACATTTGCATCTGAAAATCTTGAAGTAGGCATTGTTGGGGGTTCTTCATCTCCAAAGTTCATAAGGAGTTTTGTTATAGGTCCTGTTGATGAGGGATAGATTTTGAGTGAAGCATGCTGTGTTGACGGCTTCAGCCCAAAAATATTGAGGTAGCTTCGATTCACCAATCATCGTTTTTCCTGCCTCTATCAACGTTCTGTTCTTTCTTTCCACAACACCATTTTGTTGTGGAACTCCAGCAGCTGAGAAGTTGTGGTTGATACCGTGGTCGTCACAGTATTGAGCGACACTGTTGTTTTTGAATTCTGTTCCGTTGTCAGATCGAACACTTACGAGGTCGTCTTCTTTTTGGGTTTGGAGCTGTCTAAAGAGTGCGGTCAAAATGTCATAACAATCATCTTTGGAGATCATCATTTTGACCCATGTATATCTCGAATAATCGTCTACCATAACTAATGTATATCTATTGCCTCTGATACTTGCGGTAGTAACAGGTCCAAATAAATCCATATGTAGTAGCTACAAACATCTAGAAGTTGACGGAGTCGTCTTGCTGGAGAAAGACGATTTTGGTTGTTTTCCTAGTTGACATGCTGAGCAGTTTTTATCGTGGTGATCAGCTACCTTGGGTAGACCACGAACTAAATTTTCTCTACCGATCTTGGAGAGATACTTGAAGTTCAAGTGACTGAGTCCTTTATGCCAAAGCCAACTATTTTCGCTAACATTCTTTTCTAAAAAACAGATATTAGAAGAAATACAAGTAGAATTGAAATCAACAATGTAAACATTTTTCTTACGAATCCCTTTGAGCAAAGTGACGCCAGAGTTTCCATCTGATGGATGTGTTTTTACACATCAATATTGAATACATTCGTACTTATCTTGGAACTTTTCTTTGGGTATTTTTGTGTTTTAATGGCTGTTTTGAGTGTCTTTGAGTACAGGGAAAAGTGTTGAAAAAAGAGGAATTTTTTACTGTAAAAGTGGAGTAAGGACCTGATGGGAATTTTGGAAAATGTAAAGGCCAAGGGCTATACAGGAAATTATTAAAAGAAGAAGATTCCTGAGGAAAGAATAAGGGTACGCACGCCCCCTTTCCACCTAGTGCGCGCGCCCTCTGTGATCAGAATGAATGAATTTGGGACGACAACAAGGGTGCGCACGCTCCCTCCCATTTGGGGCGCGCGCCCTCATACGTCAGAATGTTTTGGCTTATCAACATCAAATAGGGTGCGCACACCCTCTATTGCCTGGTGCGCGCTCCCCCTTCTCCGAATCAGCTTTTGAAGACTTCCTCCTTTGTTTAGGATTGTCTTTCTTTTCCTTATTTTGAGATATTGTACCCTAGTATAAAAGGAATACAGTAGCAGCTATTAGGGGCGGATGATTTATTTTTCTTTGGGTTTTTTGGGAGCGTAAAAAGAAGACCAAGTATTTTCTTTTCATCATTCAAGATCCAAGATTTATGTTTTTTAATTTTATTACTTGTGTTCATTATGTTGAATATGAGTAGCTAAGTTTTTAATTCATGGGTTGGATCTAAAACACTATCTAGTTCTATGTTATAAACGTTTTTATTCATATTGATTTCATTCTAGTTGTTCAAAGTATTTTAATCAAGTTTCCAGGGTTTCAATAATTGAACTAGTCATTATTGGCCTTTTTAACAATTTAGGGTTTTAACTCCGCCATTGATTTGGGGATTAAAGCGTAGACAAATGCTTTGAGTAATATATCTATTTGATGCCGTGATAGAAATCAAGTGGGTGTAGGTTTATTTGTTCTTTAGAACGTAATAACTCTTTAAATAATTACATGGACTTGATTTGCGAAGTGTGATTAGATAGAGAGAAAAAGATTGTAATCCGACCGCCTCACCGTCCCAATCTTTATAAGAAGTGAACGAACCCTAGAATGAATCAGTAACTTTACTTCAAAATAACATAGAATGATGATAGTGTGAAATCCAACCCGTGAATCTATTTAATTTATTTACATCGTTGCTAGTTGATCATTGCTTTGTTAATTTAGTATTTAATTTCAGTATTTAGTAGTTAAATTAGTTAATTAAATCAAATCAAAAAACCCCTGGTTACGTTTGCATTAATTAAATCAACTTGTTTATCCACAAGTCTCTGTGGTTCGACCCTTACATTTGTATACTGCTGCTTCGGCACTTGTACACTTGCAAGGTATTTTTATTACACAGTGGATTTTATCCATCAAGTTTTTGGCGCCGTTGCCGGGGACTTGTTGTGATTTACAAGTTAATTTAATCGGTGTATGTTTGGTAGACGTTCATTGGATCCACAGTTGGTCCCTTTGAACGATAATATTGATAGACTTGATAGGGGCATTCCCTCTATTAGTGAGTCTGAATCTGAAGCTTCTGTCACCGAGACAGAGGTAGTTTAAAGTGAATTGGAAACTTCTTCCACCGAGGGAGAAGAAATTGAAGTAGTGATGGCTAACCCTTTAATGAAAGAATATGCTAGGCCCAAGGTCGACACATCGGTGTCGTGCATTGTCTTGACTGATGCAGCTAAAACCTATGAGGTAAAGGGCCATTATTTTAGTCAGTTGCCTAAGTTCCAGGGTCTTCCCGGTGAGGATTCTTTGAAATTTTTAAGAGAATATATGATGATTGTGTCGGGATTCCCAGTCAAGGAGGGAGTTACTGACGAACAATTAAGGATTAAATACTTTCCATTTGATCTTCAAGGGGCAGCCAAAACTTGGCTAATGTTACTTCCTGCTAGAAGTATTACTACTTGGGATGAGTTGCACGATATTTTTCTTAAGAAAATTTTCCCGCATGCCACTTTGGCCACCTTTAGACAGAAAATTATAGGATTTACTCAAGAGCAAGGTGAGCCATTCCATGAGGCATGGGATAGATTTAAAATGTTACAAGTGCAGTGCCCTCATCATGCTTTTCCTGAGGCCCTTTTACATCAAACATTTTATGGGGGTTGACTGCAGCTGACCAAGCTATGGTCGACAATGCAGCAGGTTGCTTTTTAGGAGCCAAAACTGTTGCTCAAACTCAAGATTTATTTGAAATGTTAGGAGCCAATTCTCAAGAAAAAGGCTCTAGAGGGAAACCTAGGGGAGTGCATGAATTAAGTGGTGTAGATGAGTTTGCTAGACAGGTAGCCTTGATGAACCAAAATTTGGCAAAATTTAACATGAATATGGGTTCATCAAGTGCTAATGTTATATCTGATTTTTGTGCTAATTGTGATCCTAACACTCATGCTACTAATGTGTGCCAAGTTGTTGCGCAGTGTGAGTCTGAACAGGTTAATGCAATGCAAGGTTATCCCCCCACGACAGAATCAATGTGGTATGTATTCTAACACCTATAATCCAGATTGGAAGAATCACCCGGGTAACCAAGGGAACCAGTTTCAACAAGGGCACTAGTTTTAACAAAAACCTCTCTATCCTCCTCCCCCACAAGGGAATCCAGAACAGCAACCCAAACAATCTTTGGAGGAGATGATGAGGTCTATTATGCAAGAGCAACAGCAAATGAAGATGATGATGAAGCAGCAGGAAGCTGTCAACAAAAAGCTGGAGACCCAAAGTGGTCAACTAGCTGAAGGGCAGCAAGGGCATAAACCGGGAACCTTCCCAAGTCAAGGGGAGCAAGCCAAGGCCATCATGACTCTCTGAAATGGCAAACAGGTAAGTAATGAGGTACTTTCTACTCCTTCTTCTTCTATACCCTCTGAGACTCCTGTGGAGAATGTTGTTGTTAAGAGTACTAATGGCATGGGGGAAATTCCTGTTACTGATTCTCCTACCCCCAAGCCATATGTACCTCCCGTACCGTTTCCTGGTAGATTTATGAGAAGCAAGCTGGATAAACAAATGTCTGATTTATATGACATGTTTTTAAAAGTGAACATTAATCTCCCATTGTTGAATGTCATCAAAATTATTCCAGCTTATGCTAAGTTTTTCAAAGAATTAAATTCCAGGAAACCCAACTATGGGAATGATGAGAAGTTGATTATGGGAGAAAGCGCTAGTGCTGTGGTACAACAGAACCTCCCACCTAAATTGAAGGACCCCGGAAGTTTTAACATTTCTATATCTATGGGGGACTCTAAAAAGGTGAAGGCAATGTTGGATCTTGGTGCTAGCATTAATCTGTTTCTCCATCATTTGTATCTTGAGTTGGGTTTACCTGAGCTAAAACCCACCACAATGACCTTGCAACTGGCCGATCATTCAATCAAGAGGCCATTTAGAATTGTGGAGGATGTTTTAGTGCAGGTAGCCAATTTAATTATTCCTGTGGATTTTGTGGTGCTAGAAACTGTGAATGGTGTTGGGAATAGTCAGGATTCTCCCATATTGCTTGGGCGTCCCTTTATGCTACTACTAACACCATCATTAATGTGGGTGATGGGACTCTATCTATGTGTGTGGCTAATGAGAAAATAGAAATATCTGTGTTTGATGTCATGCAAAGTCCCATAGATGATGAGTCTTGTAACTGTATGGATATTGTTGAGGATTGTGTGAGTGAAGTTCTGTGGAATGAGAGAGACTGTGAGGAGTTAGAGTCTTTGTTGTCAATTGGCGGTGAGAAATATAGGGATAATGTGGATGTTCAGCTGATGGCTGTGGAAAAGGCCGACGAACACCATCCTAGTGATGGCCCGTTGCACCCCCTAAGCCACTTCAATGAGAGGTTGGCGCCTTCTATTGTAACCCCTCCAGCTCTTGAGCTGAAAACCCTCCCCTCAAATTTAAAGTATGTCTTTCTTAGGGAGGGTGAGACTTTGTCAGTGATAATTGCCTCTGATTTGACCCTAGAGCAAGAGGCCAAGTTGATAAAAGTGCTTTGTGAGCACAAGTCGGCCATAGGGTGGTCCTTAGCAGATATTAAAGGCATAAGCCCCTCCATGTGCATGCATAAAATTAATCTTGTGGATGGTGCTAAGCCATCTAGAGAAAGACAGAGGAGGTTGAACCCTCACATGGAAGAGGCCGTTAGGAAAGAGGTTCTAAAGTTGTTAGATGCGGGCATTATCTACGCCGTCGCTGATAGTGAGTCGGTGAGCCCGGTTCAAGTTGTTCCAAAGAAATCGGGTTACACGGTCACCACTAATGAGAAAGGGGAGGAAGTGCCTACTAGGGAAGTGACTGGGCTTAGAATGTGCATAGATTTGCGTAAACTTAATGCTGCAACAAAGAAAGATCACTTCCCTTTGCCCTTTATTGATCAGATATTAGAGAGGTTAGCGGGACATGCCTATTATTGCTTCTTGGATGGTTTCTCGGGATATAACCAAATTCCCATTGCACCAGAGGACCAAGCCAAGACTACTTTTACTTGTCCCTTTGGCACATTTGCGTTTAGGAGGATGCCCTTTGGGCTATGTAATGCACCTGCGACCTTTCAAAGGTGTATAACCTCCATATTCTCTGATTTGATAGAAAGATGTGTCGAAGTCTTCATGGATGACTTCTCTGTATTTGGTGACAGTTTTGATAGATGCCTCGAGAATTTGACAATGGTTTTAAAACGTTGTTGTGAGACAAATTTGACCCTTAGTTGGGAAAAATGTCATTTTCTCGTGAGGCATGGTATTGTGTTAGGGCATCTGGTATCTAGTAAGGGGATTGAGGTAGATAAAGCAACAATTGGTGTGATTTTTAAATTACCTCCCCCTGTGTCGGTTAAAGGTGTACGAAGTTTTCTGGACCATGCGGGTTTTTATAGTCGTTTCATAAAAGATTTTTCCAAAATTTGTAAGCCTTTATGTAACATGCTCGCCAAGGATACCGAGTTCATCTTCGACCAAGAATGCTTGGAAGCATTTAATTTGTTGAAAGAAAAGTTAACTTGTGCCCCCATTTTGTCTAGCCCCAATTGGTCTCTACCTTTTGAGATCATGTGTGATGCGTCTGATTTTGCGATTGGGGCTGTGTTGGGGCAAAGAGTGGACCAATTACCTCATGTGATTCACTATGCAAGTAGAACCTTAAATGATGCATAACTGAATTATACTACCACTGAAAAAGAGTTTTTAGCAGTTGAGTTTGCTCTTGAAAAGTTTCGTTCTTACTTGCTTGGATCTAAGGTAATTGTCTATTCTGATCATGCTGCACTTAAATACTTGTTGAATAAAAAGGATGCGAAACCTAGACTTCTTAGGTGGATGCTCCTAATGCAGGAGTTTGACATAGAAATAAGAGACAAAAAGGGGACCGAAAATGTGGTGGCGGATCACTTATCTAGGCTAGAGAACTTTACTTTTGCTAATGTGATAGATGGTGCGATTCCGGTTAATGAAAATTTTCCGGATGAGCAACTATTTGCTTTACATGTTCATGAGCCTTGGTATGCGGATTTTGTGAATTTCATTGTTTCTAATATTATGCCACCACACTTCACATACGATCAAAAACGAAAGTTTAAATAGGATGTGAAGCATTACATTTGGGATGATCCTTATTTGTGGAAGATTTATCCCGATAAGCTTTTGAGAAGATGTGTCCCTGAGCATGAACAAGAGAGTGTGTTGCGTTTTTGTCATGAGCTTCAATGTGGTGGGCACTTTAATGGTCAAAAGACTGCTAGAAAAATTTTCCAAGCCGGTTTGTATTGGCCCACCATAATTAGGGACGCATGTGAGTTTAGTAAGAGGTGTGATAGGTGCCAGAAGACTAGTGGCATAGGTCAAAGAGATGAGATGCCCCAACACTTTAATTTAGTTGTTGATATATTTGATGTGTGGGGTATTGATTTTATGGGTCCGTTTCCCCCATCCCATGGTTTTGTTTATATATTGGTTGCGGTGGATTATGTGTCAAAGTAGGTGGAGGCTATTGCCACCCGGACTAACGATGCTAATGTGGTTCCAAGTTTGTTTGTGAAAATATTTTTAGCAGGTATGGAGTGCCACGAGCAATCATAAGCGATCAAGGAACACATTTCACCAACCGAATGTTCAACAATGTGTTGAAGAAATATGGGGTGGTTCATAAATTAGCCACATCGTATCACCCTTAAACCTCGGGACAAGTGGAGGTAAGCAACAAACAAATAAAAGGGGTCCTTGAAAAGACAGTGCGTCCGAATCGCAAAGATTGGGATCTAAAGTTGAGCGATGCATTATGGGCATACCGGACGGCATACAAGACTCCAATTGGCATGAGTCCTTTCCGGATTGTGTATGGGAAGGAATGCCATTTACCGGTTGAGATGGAGCACAAGGCATTTTGGGCAGTGAAAGAGTTGAATATGGACATGGATGCCGCGGGTGAGAAGAGATTTCTCACTTTAAAAGAACTTGACGAGTTGCGGCAAGATAGTTATGCAAGGGCCAAACTGTATAAAGAGAGAACTAAAAGATACCATGACAAGCATTTGAGGCCAAAAAGACTTGAGGCCGGGTATGAAAGTTCTCCTTTTCAACTCTCGTTTGAGGCTATTTCCGGGTAAACTGCGTTCCAAGTGGACGGGGCCATTTGAGTTGGTGAAAGTATTCCCCCATGGAGCAGTTGAGCTTAAGAATTTGAAAACGGGAAATTTGTTCAAAGTTAATAGACACCGGGTGAAACCTTATTATGAGGGGGTGGCTATTGATGAAGATGTAGAGGTGATCGAGTTGGTGGATCCAGAGAAGGCCAATTAACCCCCATGTGGTATTATGTCGAGCCAACGACTTTAAAACAAAGGCGCTTGTTGGGAGGCAACCCAATCAGGTATCATTTTATTAGCTTTCGTTTATTTCCGTCTATCATCATTCTTAACTTGGGAGCATGTTTACTTTTAATTCAATAAGGACATAGCATGTTCTAAGTTTGGGGGTGGTGGTATTGGTATTCATAAACTCAAAAAAATAATATTATTATTGCTTTCGTGTCTTTTATTTCTGGGTCGGTTCGAACTACGGTGACCTGAGCCCCATATTGTCCTAGGGGAAAAGTAGGCAACGAAAGTGCGGTCAAAAAGTTTGTCCGTGTCAACGGGTCTCTCTGAGTTTGTGGGTTTATAGGAGAGTGTAAATAGTGTCACCCTCCAAAAAGATTTTTATTTTTGAGTCATTTTTAACTTTTATAAAGGATATTACGCTTGTGTTTTGTTTTGTGGTGATGTGCAGATAAGCTATAGGCAATAACCATTTTGGAGCGGTGAAAATAGCTGAAAAAGAGAGCAGAAATCGAAGTTTTAAAGCAGACAAAGGGGTACGCACGCCCTCTCTAAATGGGTGCGCACGCCCTCTATCAATCTTAGAAAATCAAACCTTCTGATCAAAAGGTACGCACTCCCCCACACAAAGGGTGCGCACGCCCTCCCCTGTTCATCAAAACTGGTTTTCCTTTTGATTAGTGAGTGCGTGCGCCCCCCCTTCTGAGTTCGCGCGCTCCCTCTTGACGGAAAGCACACAGCTGGGCAGTCAAAAAGGAGAAAATCGGGCATATCCTCCCAATTGTTGAACCCTAGCAGCCCTCCTCTCTTTCTCTCTCTAGAAATCCTCCCAAACCCTCATCTCTCTTTCTACAAATTCTCACCCAATCCACCAAATTCAACCAAATTTCTGGCTAAATCATCTTCCCCTCTATAACCCTCCTCTATTCCAAGAATTTCAAGTATCAATTTCCATTAAATTCCGGGCAATAACAAGATTTTGTACAAGTTTTGAAAGAGAAGAAAAGTGGAATTTTGGAACCTTTAGGGTGAGAATTGAAAGGTGTCGAAGAAGGGAAAAACGATCGTTGGAACAAGAGCTCCCCGAGGGCACTACCTTCTACAATTCCGGCCAAACTCCGGCGACTTTTCCGGCGATTTTTCCGGTCAAGTAAGTTGACTTTATGAGTTGTTTTTATAGAGCCTTTCCTTGTGGATTTTGTGACAATGGGTAAAAGCAAGAAGAAGACACCCACACCCAATGTCTCGATGGAACCCCCTATGATAACACCAAATTTGTGAATGCAAAGGCGGAAGAATTTTGTAACAATTACAAGGGGAATAGTTTTATGGAGGAAAGGGAATTTGACTGGGAATCTTTTGGTATGAAGGAGGTATTCACTTTTTATAAATGGAAAGAGTTGGCTTCGGATCCGACAGCTCGGGGAATATCTACTGTGGTAAAACATTTCTATGCCAATGTTTTTGGGAGAGGGGACACAGATAATTCATTCGTACACGGTGTGGAGGTGGACTATACGAGTAGAACAATCAATCAATACTACCGTATGCCCGTAGGGATGTCTGAGGAGAAGTGTGCCTATTAGAAACTGTTGAGGGAGATGAATACGGTTAATAAAGTGAAAGAAATGCTTCCTACGTTCTCTGCGACTCTAGGGGTGAACATTGACCCCCCTAGAGGTACCATAAGGGCAACATTCTCAAGACTAGTGAGCTAGTGCCGGAGTTGCAGCATTTGCATCGTTTTATTTGCGAGCGGATAATACCCTCTTCACACAAGGGAGATGTCCATTGGCGACGGGCTGCGTTGATGCATGTGGTGATGCGTAGGGAGAAGATAAATACTGGGTTAATCATCAGGCAGGAGATGATACAGTTGACTCAGGGGATGGGGTCCTCGAGCTATAAATTTCCCATTCTAGTCACTGAGTTGGTGGAATTGGCCGGGTTCACTTTTGGGAGTAATATCAAGGATATCAAGGCCGGGGCTCCGATCACATTGAGGAAAGCCACCAACTTAAGGAGGGGATCCACTTCTGCAGCCGGGAGTAGTAGTCAAGTTGGAAAAGAGGTGGAGGAGGAAATGCATAACCTCAACCCGTATGAGGCGGTGTATTATTTAGCGGGTCAAGTGCAAAGTCACAAGGAGCAAATGAGGGAGTCCAGAAGAGAAACTGCGATGGAATCTTATTCCAACAACATGTGGCAGGCAAGGACGGATCAAAGGTTGGACAATTTGGAAGAGGTAGTCAACAGGGAGGCTACGGAGAACCAATATTTTCGACAGAGGATGATGGCCAATTTCTTTCCTGGTGAGCCATACCCCCTCAATTTGACCCTCATCAATATCCGCCCTACATGAGACCGCCAAACATGCAATGGACTGGCCCTACTTGGGAAGAGCAGCAAGCAGCGCAACCACCACAATTTCAAGGTGGTAGTCCTAGTGGTCCTTGGGATCATTTCTTTCCCCCGCCGCAGTGAGATGATTGAGGTATCCCTACTCTTTAACTAATTTTGTAGGATTTGTTGCATTAGGGGCAATGCAAATTTTTAAGTTTGGGGGTATGGGGTACATCTGCTTTGGTTATCTGCTATCACTTTAGTCGGATTTACTTAGTGTTTTAGTTTTAGTTTGTTTTAGGGTAAAAATTTGTTCTTATTGTATTTGGGGATGTTGGCCACGGTCAATGATGATCCGAGGGTTTATTTGAGTCATTATGGGTGCTATTGTTTAACCTAGAGTTGGGACTGCATTAACACTACTAAAGGCATGATTGCACCATCTCTCACTTACATTTTCTTTCCATGATCATGTTATCAAAATAAGAATAATTTATGGGATCACTTGGTGTATGTTCGGGGACCCTAGAACATCGTTGCATGGTTGTCAATAACAAGTCAATAGGTTATTCGGTATTTATGGCATTTCTTTCTCAACCTTTTTGTTGGCCTTATTTTGTCTATATAGTCACTTACATAAAATCATCGCTAGAACACCCGTTTGAGCCTAGTAATGGATGAAAGAATGGCACATTAAAGACCGCCGTTCACCTTCTTTTGAGACCCGATTTCCTACCCTTTTGCACTTAGAATAGGTTAAACTCACCTTGACGAGGAAGTGGATTAGGGAATGATGGGAATTTATGGTTAGAAATTGGGAGAATGATTTGGGGAATTATGGTTTATGGCCAAAGATATGAAATAGGTGTATGTAATGAAAAGAAAGGGCAAGCAAAAAAAAAAAGAAAGAGAAAAAGCTTGTCCCTTTAATGTATTGAAGTGATGATTTGGAAAAGGCCGCAGGAAATAGGGAATTGCGTCTCACCCCATGTAATTATATAAAGTTCAAGTTTGGGGGTGAGACGGTGTGGGAATTTGGTGAGCAGAGAGTTTATCATATTGTGAGGATATACATATTGTAGAAGACTTCTTAGTCCACTTTCTTAACTTCGTATGTCCTTACCTTCATTTGTAACCGTGAACCTAGCCTTGCACGTTTGTTGTGCTTAAATCTCTATGCCATACGTTCTTTCAATATCGGTAACCGGGTTGACAACTGTGTATACATGATTATGAGTGTCCTTGATTGGGTTAACGTGCAACATCATCATCATTTGTGAATTAAGAGCATTAACTTAAGTGATCCCATAAACTAATATTATTTTGGTCGCATTAATCACCCCATCACTCATCCTATCATGCTGCGGTAGAAAATCAAACGAGTTAGTAGTGTATATGTGTTGCAATTTGGTTTTACAATTGGTGCCCATTATTGACACTCGTGTGAGGAACCTGACACTTGTGGTTAACAATCCCCCATTTGTAATGAGAACAAGCCAAAAATTATTTTCTTTTGTTTTTAGTTGTGTTTAGTGGTAGTTGTTTAATTGTAGTGTTTGTTTTACTCGAGGATGAGCAAAAAGATAAGTTTGGGGGTATTTGATGGATGTATTTTTACACATCAATATTGAATACATTCGTGCTTATCTTGGAACTTTTCTTCGGGTATTTTTGTGTTTTAATAGTTGTTTTGAGTGTCTTTGAGTACAGGGAAAAGTGTTGAAAAAGGAGGAATTTTTGGCTGTAAAAGAGTGGAGTAAGGACCTGATGGGAATTTCGGAAAATGTAAAGGCCAAGGGCTATACAGGAAATTATTAAAAGAAGAAGATTCCTAAGGAAAGAATAAGGGTACGCACGCCCCCTTTCCACCTAGTGAGCGCGCCCTCTCTGATCAGAATGAATGAATTTGGGACGACAACAAGGGTGCGCACTCTCCCTCCCATTTGGGGCGCGCGCCCTCATACGTCAGAATGTTTTGGATTATCAACATCAAATAGGGTGCCCACGCCCTCTATTGCCTGGTGCGCGCTCCCCCTTCTCCGAATCAGCTTTTGAAGATTTCCTCCTTTGTTTAGGATTGTCTTTTTTTTCCTTATTTTGAGATATGGTACCCTAGTATAAAGGGAACACAGCAGCAGCTATTAGGGGCGGATGATTTATTTTTCTCTGGGTTTTTTGGGAGCGTAAAAAGAAGACCAAGTATTTTCTTTTCATCATTCAAGATCCAAGATTTATGTTTTTTAATTTTATTACTTGTGTTCATTATGTTGAATATGAGTAGCTAAGTTTTTAATTCATGGGTTGGATGTAAAACACTATCTAGTTCTATGTTAAAACGTTTTTATTCATATTGATTTCATTCTAGTTGTTCAAAGTATTTTAATCAAGTTTCTAGGGTTTCAATAATTGAACTTGTCATTATTGGCCTTTTTAACAATTTAGGGTTTTAACTCCGCCATTGATTTGGGGATTAAAGCGTAGACAAATGCTTTGAGTAATATATCTATTTGATGCCGTGATAGAAATCAAGTGGGTGTAGGTTTATTTGTTCTTTAGAACGTAATAACTCTTTAAATAATTACATGGACTTGATTTGCGAAGTGTGATTAGATAGAGAGAAAAAGATTGCAATCCGACCACCTCACCGTCCCATTCTTTATAAGAAGTGAACGAACCCTAGAATGAATCAATAACTTTACTTCAAAATAACATAGAATGATGATAGTGTGAAATCCAACCCGTGAATCTCTTTAATTTATTTACATCGTTGCTAGTTGATCATTGCTTTGTTAATTTAGTATTTAATTTCAGTATTTAGTAGTTAAATTAGTTAATTAAATCAAATCAAAAACCCCCTGGTTACGTTTGCATTAATTAAATCAACTTGTTTATCCACAAGTCTCTGTGGTTCGACCCTTACATTTGTATATTGCTGCTTCGGCACTTGTACACTTGCAAGGTATTTTTATTACACAGTGGATTTTATCCATCACCGTCCTTGATAAGACAATGAGTTGAAGTGAAGTGGCATTGCAATCCTTTGTCGCAAAATTGTGAGATTGAGAGAAGATTGTGTTTTAGACCGGTTAGTAGAGAAACATCGTGGATTGTTATTTTTCCTTTTCTGATGACTCCATAACCGATGGTCTTTCCTTTGCTGTTGTCGCCAAAAGTAACTGCTGGACCTTTTTCAGTGCGGACACTTTCCAATAGGTTGATATCTCCAGTCATATGCCTTGAGCATCCGCTGTCTAGATACCATACACTTGTAGCTTCATTGAAGTGACCAACCATTAGGCAGAGGACCTACAAAATAAACATTTAAGATCGAGGTCCCCTTTATTATTTTAGGTCCTAAAGATTAGCAGCTTTTGACAACCCACACTTGCCTCACAGAAGGTGGTTTAAACCTTCTAGGATTGGGTGTGAATCTTAAAAGATATTCAGCAGCCTTGTGACCATAATCATCACACACAAGAACAATGGTGGAAGCCACCCAACTGAGGGTTAACAAACTTCGTTGAAGTCTTCAGCACAACATCATTTACTAGTATGGATGAGGTCGCCTTTACAAATTTCATCCACTTGAACTTTGCCACCTTACCACTACCCGCGGTCACTGGTTTCCATGCGGTCGCCAGCTTCCTTGGTGCGGTCGACTGACCTCGCGGCAAGTACATGCGGTCGGGAGACTCAGCAACCTTGCTGGTGCTTGCCGCAGCAGCAGGTTCATCCATGGCAATACCTTTCAACTTTGCCTTGCCAATTTGTTTCTTAGGGTAGACATAATTGAACACTAGTTTCTTCTTTGGTTCTTGTCCTACACCCTTTGAAACATGATGTTTAGCCTTCGACTCTTCCAAAGTTTACTTGGTAAATATCTCATCTCTTTCACAACAAGATGCACATTTAAAGTTGTCACTAGTTTGGAATCCCAAGCCTTCTTTATCACCACTAGACTTTTGGGATTCTAGTATTTGTTCCATAGTGACACGAGAATTGGTCCACTCATTAGTGATCCGTTTAAGGTCATTTATCTCAGCAACCAATTCATCGTTTTTAACTTTAAATATGACATTTTGTTCTTCTAAGAAACGATTTCGATCAGTAAGAGCAGCCATGCTCTTGATCTGCTCCTTAAGGAGGGTGAGTTCAGATCTTAGTAGAGTTTTCTCCGTCTTAAGCTGGGAAATCTCTTCAGTTGAAAGTGCTAAAGCTTCCTTCATGCCAGAAAACTTACTAATTACATGTTCAGCTTTCAAGAACATCTTTTCTTGTTCGTCGGGTAAAATATCTAACTTGACTTGAGGAGTGGTAAGTAGAACTTCCTTCACTTTGGGATTGTGTAGAGCCTTCTTTGCTGCACTTACATCACATCTAAAAAATAGAAGATCGCCATTCTTTTGAACTGGAGTTAGGAATCCCTTTTCAACAAGCTCATCGGCCGTATAGCTTATCCGTTTAGGTTTTGCATTTGGTGAGCGACGATTTTCATTATCATCCTCATCATTGGAATGAACGACCAATAAAATGTGACCTTCTTTAGAGTCCTCGTCGCTTTCATCAGAATCTGACTCTATCCAGGTAGCTAACTCTTTTGTGGCAGAGACCTCTTCAGCGACCATTCCCTTTTGCTTTGAATATCTCGGAGTGAAGTTGCTTTTCTTCTTCATGTACTCGAATTTGGGAATTGGGCATTCTGATGCGAAATGACTAGGTTTCCTGCAATTAAAACAAACGAGATCCTCTTTCTTCTTAGAGAAGTTGGAGTACTCTTTCTTACTTGTTGAGCTGCTCCTTGAGAACCTTGCTGGAGCCTTGCTTGATGATCCGGGCCTTGCTGATTTTCTGATTTTCTGAACTTTTGAAATCTTTTCACGAACATAGCAAAGTCATCATCGTCCATATCTAGTAACTCAGATGTGGAGATTTTTGGATCTTCTTCTTCGACCATTTCTTCCTTTTTAGCGACCAGCGACAAGTTCTTTGTTTTTCCTTCCATCTCTTCAATGTTATGGAGCTTGATATCAAAAACCTTGAGGTTGGCATAGAGGCTTCTGAGTGACATATCATCTAGTAACTTGGTATCTTCGAGAGTGTTTCCTTTGTGAAGATATTGAGAACCAAGAGCGGCTAGAAAATTAACATTGATTTGTTTCTTGGTAAGCTTCTTTCCAAGTGCGGTGTAAGTACTCACGATCTCACAATAACGATCATAAGTAGCTCTAAGTGATTCACCGGGGATTTTAGCAAAGTTGTTGAATCTTCTTTGAATTACAAATATTTTGCTTTCTTTGCAATCTTGATCTCCTTCGATGTAGTCTTCAATTGCATCCCAAAGTTCTTTTGCGGTAGAACACTCCATGATTTGTCGATGCTGAGATGTACTCAAAGTACTTAGGAGTATGATCTTTGCTTTCACATCCATTCCAACTAGTCTTTTCTCGTCATCTGTCCATTCAGCTTTTGATTTCTTGATCGACGGTGTGTCTGCATTGGTTTCTGGATTCAGATTTTCTTTCATTGGGAAGTATGGTCCAATGGTAAGACAGTCGCCGAGTTGCTCGTCCATGGAGTAGAACTGAGTTAGAATGCTGTGCTTCCATACGTTAAAGTTATCTTCGTCGAACGCTGGAACGTGAGTAAAGTTAACCGTTGTCATAGTTTTCTGACTTGCCATTTTGAATCGGCACCCAAGTTGTTAAGCTTGAAAAACAAAAGTTTTATGAAGGTGTTTGCTATGATACCACTTGTTGGTCCCAAAGACACAACAAGGGTATGAAAAGAGGCTAGAGGGGGGGGGGTGAATAGCCTATTTAAAATTATCAACCCTTTTTCAAAATTCAACCTTATGCTTACTATTGAGTTTTGTGGTCAAGTAAAAACCACTAGTTCAAAGTAAAATGCACAGCGGAAGTTTTCGATAAAAACGAGGTAGAGTTGGTTTTGAAATCAAAACGACTAGGTAAGCAGATAATGCGGTCGGCAATATTGCGGTCGGCAATATTGCGGTCGCCAAAGATAATTGAACTGAAAAGTTGATCTGCGGTAAGGCAATGCGGCAAGCAGTGCGGTAACCTTGCGGTCGGCGATTTGCGGTAAGCAAGGTTACTGACTAGGAAGGTTGAAAAAAAGAAAGTTTGTGTCTGAGAATTTTGGCAAATGGATAAGTAGTCAGAGATAATAACTTAGGCAGTAGGTATGCAACAAACACAATTCACTATCGTTTGAATATCTGGAAAGATCAAAACACTAAACAACAAACAAAATTAATATGAACAGTAAGAACAATGCTGAAAGTAAATTTGCAGAAAGTAAATGACACAATGATTTAGAAAGGTTCGATCTGTTAAAAGATCAACGTCCTTTACCAAGATGGTCAGTCAAGGATTTTGAATAGAGGATATATTGATTCTTCTTGAGTACAAATTACAAAGATGAAGTATTGAATGAACACCTACTTTCTATGAAGAACAAATCCTAGACTTAGACCTGTGTATCCCTAATGATACAATCTATGTGATTGATCAATCGGGGTGTGTGTGTGTAAGAATCAATAGCTCTATGTAATCTATATGATTGGGAGCCTAATGAATCTTTAAGTGTTGCTGGGCTTGAGATTTGATGATCTTGAAGGTTGCTGGAGAACTTTGAAGATTTGAATGCGAAGGCTTGAAGATTCAAATGATTCTGGAAATCTTGAGTATGATCTTCAATCACCAAGTATTTCGACAGCAATTTCTCTCTTTGAATCTCAGCACACTTTCAATGAAGAAAGTAAGGAATATTTATAACCTTGGGTGAGAGAGATAGCTGTTAGAAGATGATGAGCTGGAGCATTCTTATTGGAGCTCACATCTTTGTCTTCTAGTTGCAGAAGTTAGTGGTCTAGATGTACTATCTTGTACGACCAAATTCAAATTTGAATTTGCAACGTTTAAATTAAACTTGTCTTTTCTTGGTTGTGCGGTAGCCAAGGTCTGCGGTCGATAAATGTCATGCGGTCACCTTGCAACATCATGGTTCACGTGGTCACCAAGATCGTGCGGTCGCCTAGTGCGGTCGCCTAGTACAGTAAGCAGACTTAGCCAATTTCACCACAGTCTTCAGCAGCAGCATTTCTTCAAAATTTGAGGGGTTGATCTTCTAGGCCTAGCTAAACTAAAAATGGACTTAACTAATGAAGTCATAAAACTTCTTACAATAATACCTAAAGTCCATAAAAATAAAATAAGGTATGTGATCAATCAAATATAGGTAATAGGAGTGGTTTATAATATGCATACCCAACAAAGACTCTTTTTTTTTTTCAAGGGATGGCTCCAATGAATCACGATGATCCATTTTCTTCCTTGGTCGTTGGAGGGGTTGTCGGCAGCATATTCCATGTCTTCCACGGGGAACTCGGGTTCCGTGTCATCGGGAAAGATGTCGCGAGGTCTCCACTTGGCTTGGTGTTGTAATTGTCGGATTCGTCTACTCATGAGTTGGGAGTTTGCTTTGGCCATCTCCTTCTGGTAATTTCCATTCGAGGTGTGCGGCCTTTGTGCATAGCACCCGGCGAGGGTACAATTCTCCATTTGGTGTAGCCGTCTTTGGGCTTCCGAAGCATGGACCTTTCCTTGTAGACGGTGTTCCAACCTTTTGATCTTGTTGTTAATGTGGACGGTTGTCTCGGACGTCAATTTAGATGTGGGGTGGGGTCCTTGGTCAATGTTTCCAATGGACAGAACCGCGAAGTACTTTTAGCATATTAAACCTCAAGGTGAAATTATAACCGGGATTTGAGAAGAACGCTTCATTAGCGGATTAGCCTTTTAGGAAAACTTGATCTTTTATTTTAAGAAAACTTGATCTCCATTTTTTTTTTTTGAAAGATTCACACGCATTTTTTTTTTACAAACTTTTGACAAGGCAATAATAACAATCTTATTAAGAAAACTGACAATAGATACAGAATGGTCACCACATGGCATCAACCGGGGAGTCAAGACTCCATCTAAACTTAACAGACATCTTAACTGACTTTTCTTAGGGGCTTATCACACATCCTAGCAATGGACTCTGACTTTTCCTATGGGGAGATTGATGGAAGGGGTTTCGAAACTCTGTCCTCTGCTATGGCAACCACAGCACCATTCATTTCCCAACCCGGGGCATTTAGCCCTTCAGACATTTTCTGTGCCGCTGATTATTTCCAAACGCCTTCCGTCACTCCGGCTTTGCTGATTTTAGGAACCACCACCTTGGACATTGATTTTGTCAACTTTTCCAAAACAGGTTTTCCCATTTCGGGATTAACAACTTCATCAACCAGGGACTCATTTTCCTTGGGGCAGACACCACTCCATTTTTCCTTCACATCAATCCCCAGGGTTCTGAACTCGAGGGAGGTCACAGGATTGGATTCACGAATTCAAGCATGTTGATACTCGGGTCGTTGGATGTATCGGGGGCGTGGGGGCGTTCAAGCTTTCCCTGCTCAATCAAACCTAGAATGATACGTTTCACAACAGAGCACTCGTCGGTATTGTGCCCATAGCAATTGTGGAAAGCACACCTTTTGTTAACATCGAGGCACCTCTCGTGGTTTTTGGGTTGGAAGTTGACAAGAGGCTTTGCGAGGCCTTGATTAACCAATCCCTCAAATACCTTGCTTATGGGCATTCTGAAATCCTCAAACCTTATGAAGCGGGGTTTGGGTTAGCGTTTGGATTTTCCTTTACCTTTTGACCGAAGTGTGGTGGTGATGAGAATTACCGCTGCTCGAGACAAGGGGTTCCTTATATTCCATTTGCTTTCTCTTTCCCAACAACCTACCCGACTGAGGTGCAACATGAGGATTCTGTGGAGGTGCGTGGGTGTAGGCATACTCATAACCTCGATTGCTTATAGGAATATACATCGGAGGCATGCAAAGAGCTTGTGGTCCAAAAGGTCTTGGATTGTAGAGCTTATACGGGCCATCATGGAATCTAATGGTTGATCGAGTACCCACATATAGTGACTGAGTTCTTGGGATTCGATTGGCGATCTCGAACCGGGAAGGGGTGTAATTAGGGAGATATCGTGGGAGTGATGGTTGAGGCATAACCGGTGTAAATGGTGAGACATGGGTGTTTTGAGTGTATTGTATTTGGGGATTCATGGGAGGTAACCCATAGGGAATGTTGGATCCGGGGTGAGGCGGAGTGTAGGGAGCTTGAGTGGGAGGTAAGCTTTGAGTGATGGTATGTTGAGGTAGAGAATGAGGGGACTCGGTATTTTCGCCTGATTGAGGGGGTGGAATTTGGTCGCAATTCAGAGGTTGGGTGACTTCGACCTCTTCCTTGTGGTCAGGAACTTCAATGAAGGACCCATCAGTCTGAAACAAAACCTTAACACCCTTCTGTCCCATTGACTTGACAAACTGATCCCGTACTTTTTCGTGATGTTTCCTGGTAATCTCTTCCCGAGCCCTGGAGGCTTCTAAAGCTTGGAGCAACTCTTCCTTGGTTGGACTGTCCTGATTATCTGCGGTATCACTCTCCCAACTACTTTCCTCTGAGCTGGTCATTCCGAGGTACCGGAGTGGAGAAGTTGTAGTGGCTGAGGAACTATCAGACTCAATGCTGAACAGGCGGTGACACGGTGCTCTTTTCCACTTCATTCTTGCTTCGGCGGGAAAAAAGAAGTAATTTAGACTCGAGTAAAAATTGGATGAGTGTTTGAGCCAAAGACGCACGTGTCTCTATTTTGGGATATTTGACCGGGTCAAAGTTGCCTACGTTCCCCTCACCACGAGGGAGGGGGTCCCACGCGATAAGAGGCTCAGGTCACTGTAGTTCGAACGGGTTTGGAATTCTAAGAGGAAAAGATGAACATGACTGACTACCATGGGGATAAAGGGGATCCATCCAAGGACTTGACTGACTTCCTAGGGGACTATTCCTAGGGATCTAACGGGGATCTTCATGGGGACCTAGGGGACAACGTCTAGGGTTTCAACGGAAATCTTAGCGGGGACCTAGGGGACAATGCCTAGGGTTTCAACGGGAATCTTAACGGGGACCTAGTGGACAACGCCTAGGGTTTCAACGGGAATCTTAACGGGGACCTAGGGGATAACGCCTAGGGTTTCAACAGGAATCTTAACGTGGACCTAGGGGACAACGCCTAGGGTTTCAATGGGAATCTTAACGGGGACCTAGAGGACAATGCCTAGGGATTTAACGGGAATTTTGGAGGATAACGATCCATCCAAAGATTGACGGGTGCCTCAGAGATCTTCCAAGGACTTAACGGGTTCCTAGGGGACAACGTCTGGGGATTTAATGGGAATTTTGGAGGATAACGGGGATCCATCCAAAGATTGACGGGTGCCTCGGAGATCTTTCAAGGACTTAACGGGTTCCTAGGGGACAACGCCTAGGGTTTCAAAGGGAATCTTAACGAGGACCTAGGGGACAATGCCTAGGATTTAACGGGAATTTTGGAGGATAACGGGGATCCATCCAAAGATTGACGGGTGCCTCGGAGAACTTCCAAGGACTTAACGGGTTCCTAGGGGACAACGCCTAGGGATTTAACCGGAATTATGTAGGATAACGGGGATCCATCCAAAAATTTAGCGAAGTGACGCTTGTTAGTAAAAGAATGCAATGTGTCAAAAACGAGAAGCAAAAACGGAGCAAATTCATGTAAGGTGAAATTAATTATCCGTTCAAGTTTACTTAAAACGCATTTTTTAATTCTTAAATGGTTGGAAAAGATTTCTCTTCTTTTTCGCAACTACTCTAAACCCTGGATCAGTGGAAGCCATCACTACGTCTATAGACCCCTCGTTTTTCACTTGTATTGCACACTCCCAAGGACGGACTATCCCGGGCGAGGGTCCTATAGGGCACGCGGCTTCCACCGATCAAAAGAATCAAACCTAGGGTCTAGTGCGTCACAAAGTTCTAATGCGCGGGCCATTCTTATCATAGCTAAGCCCCGATTAAGGTTAAGATTGACTTAATGCTCCAATAAAATTCCGGCATGACCTCATTTTAATGAGGGATCTCGGGCCTTAGCCTTGGGCTTAAAGATGATTAGGATGGGTCAAGCATTTGAGCTTAATGACGCGGTGTCAACCTATCCCTAATACATGACTTTGGTTAATTATGGTTGGAATTAACGCATAGGTCAAGGACCGGGTCAAAGATGACCTTGGTCACACTTGCTTTCACAAGGAGTCGTGAGCTTGGGCGTTAACTTGGCCATAATTAACGTTTGGACACGTATTAGGGACGTGATGACGTGAGCTAGACCAAAAAACCAACCATGGTCACGGTATTTGTGTGTCACGGACAAAGTGTGGTTGACTCGGCTCGGAAGGGGAGGTGGAATGGACCTGTGCGCGCAAGAAGGGCACAAGAGCACCAATCGAGCTGCATCGTGGTATCCATCCTGGGTTTTAAGGGTTTTTGAAACGTGCACAAGGTCGAGTGCGCGTTGTGTGAAGTCTTCTATGTTCCCTTTTGAGTCAAAACAGGAATTTCAATGCGTTTTAATGCCATGAGCAAGAGTATGTACAAGATATGGACAAACAATTTAAACAAGTAATTTGCACAAGTAGTCAAACAAAGGCATAAACAAGCAAGAAACAAGATTTTGTACATAGAAAGGTTGATTTTGTATATAGAAAGGTTGTGCACAACCAAAAGTCTTTAAAACCAATTTTTTTTATGCAAGGGGTCATGCACAATGAAGCGTTGAAAACCTAATTTTATGTCCAAAATTTGTGCATAACCAAGCTTTGAAAATCCGTTTTTGGCTAAGAAAATGAAGGTAAATGTGCACAAGTAGAGGCTGTAAATTGGAACCTGGACAAGAAGAAGCAAGGGGACCATCAGAATGTTTCTGCCCTGCACAAAATTGTTAACTTGAAACATTCTGTGGGCCCGGCAAAACCAGCCGTACGGCTAGGGCTGGAGTTCCGTTATTTTTTGTAAATTTTCAGCTTCTGATCATCAAGTCCCAGTTTATTGCATTTCCAGAACAGTTTCACTCCCAGAAATAAAAACAGAAACATAAAACACACACAAAAATATGCACAAAATAAAAAAACGGGGACGAGAGTTTGACCCACACAAAAGTGTTCCCAAAACGTCTAAAAAGAAGTTTGCAAACACTTTATTCCCCAGCGGAGTCGCCACTGTAAGATACCCGCTGGAAAAAACTAGAAGGTTTTCCCCTCGTGAATCAAACACGGCACTTTATGTTCAAATGTAAAACGGAGTCGACACGTTAATTTAATTTTAAACCCAAACTTAACGAAAAAGGTTAGAGAAAAAGGATTCGGAGGTCACGTTACACTTTGGGAAGAACTTAATCGAGGTTCACCCAAGGTGCCTCGGAAAACCGAGTCTCCCTAAGTTTGTTGACAAAAAATGTGCAAGTGTGTGTGTGTGTGTATTTTGAAAACGAGAGAGACCGACTTGTTTTTAGAAGGTGATTTTGGGAAATAAATTGTAGGCATGTTAATGCCCTCTTTTTTGATATTTTAAATAAGGGAGATAAACTATCCAAGTAAAATAAAGGTATTCATTATGGACGGGCTTTTACATAGCCGTGGAAAAGGCTAGCAAAGTCAAAAGGGACAATCTTGGTCACCCTATGCATCAAACCCATGTAAGAATAATCAAGACAAAGGTCAAGACCATGGTTTGAGCAATCATTGGAGAATAATAGCAATAATACTTTTACTTGGATAGAACCACAACTTGGGTGAATAAAGATGGTCAACTTTATCACCCAAGTAAGATAATCATTACAAGATTAAAATAAATAAAAGCTTTTCTTGAACAAATCATTACTTGGATGAATAAAGAGTGTGGCTTTATCATCCAAGTAAGATAAACAAGAAAAGACTTGAAATAAAGACTTTTAAATGGAAATAAACATTAAAGATTAAGACTTTAAATGTAACAAATCCCATCTCCATTTAGTTCATCATTTTAATGCATTATTGAAGTGCAAGATGAAGCTTTTAGGATCATGTGGGTATTTGGATCCAAGTTATATAAAGATTACATGAATAAATAAAGACTTGTAAATGTAAATGACTTGTAAATGTAAAGGCTTGGAATTAAATTGCATAAATGTAAAGACATAAAGTAAATTGCGTAAATATAAAGACATAAAGTAAATGACATAAATATAACAAGTACTCCTCTCCACTTAGTTCATCATTTTAATACACTATAAAAGTGTAAGATGAAACCATTGGGATCATGAGAGTACTTGGATCCAATCATTCACATATATAAAGACTACATTTTTATAATCAAGAAAATGAACAAAACTAAAATTCCAACAAGAAAAAGATGAAAATGACAATAAAGTAAAGATTCAACCTTTAAGCAAGATTGGGGTAAATCATTAATTGAATTGATTGACCCAAGTTTGCATTTTCCCTTCTTTACTTAGAGATCTTGGACTCTAAGATTTCACTTAACATGGATTGATCACCATTTTCACAAAGAAATTTACTTCATTTTGGAGAGAAGAAAATTTTAGAGAGTAACTTTAGGGGATAATTCTTCATGAAATGAGAGAGGATGAACTCTCTATTTAAAGGATGGATTGGGAGCTTGGTTGTAACTTAAAAGTTACATTTTGGCCCTTCAACTATTGGCTTGTTACTTGTTTAGGGACTAAGCAAAATGAAGATATTTTTTTATCACAAAATTGGTTGAAATTGGGTCATTTTTGTGCACAAAATGGTGCATTTTCGGATGTAAAATGGACTGAGAATTAATTCTTCTAGAAGGAGGTGTGGTTGGTGATGGAAAGTGGGCGAAGGACCAATGGGGGAGTGCCACGTGGGGCTGTGAGGGTGAGGGAGACAAAGGGGAGTGAAGGACCAATCAGACCGCGCCATTTGGGAGCTGTGTCGGGCGAGTGAGGCGCACCCGGGGGACAAGGCGCGTGGCGGCTGGCGGGTGTTCGAACCATGGCGAAAACGCGTGTTCCAGGCGCGCTTTCCGAAAGCTCGCGTGCGCCCTTAAGGAGTGTACCTACCAGGTGCTACCGCCTCCATTTCTTGGGTGATTTTCTGGAAATTCCCACAAAGTCTTTTTGGGCTTTGTGGGGGAATAAGCCATGGTCCTGGGTTTCTAGAAATAACCAGAAGGTCCCTCCCTTTCTAAAATTATTTAATTAATGCCTAAAACACCATTTGAACATTATAATAACCCAATTAAGTCCCAAATTACCCCTTAACTCCGCAATTTGATTATTTGAGAATAGTAATCCGGATCGGGGTACTTACACAATTGCACTATGAATTGTGTTTTGGACATTTATATTCTCAGCCCAACTGCAATGTTTACCCATTTTCTATTATTTTTTAATAAGTGTGCGTAAGCAAAGTAGGACTCTTACTCTAAGACAAGAGAGTATTAATTAATCATAACAGTTACTAGTGGGGATATACACACCCACCAATTTAGTAAGGACCCCCACCGTCTTTTTATTACGAAAGTGCCATTTTGTTTAAAGACAGTTTAATCCTAATATTATATTGTAGGGTTTATAAATCGATTAGAAGTTAGAACACCCATCATCTATTCTGTTATTAATCTATGTTTTATATGACATTAACGTTATCTTTAAAATATTGTGACGATGAACCCAAGTTAAAAAATGATTCAAGCAAGATGATACTCTCAATCCCATATGATGAGATGCATAATCCAAAATTTATATGCGCCAATAATACCAAAATAAGCTAAAAACTGGGTTATATTCCAAATCTTTTTAAGTTAATTTTACTCAAAAGATTACAAGGTGAGTGGTCCCTGATTTTTATTTCACCAGCTTGAATAGGAGATAAAAATTCACTTCAATGAAATGTTTGAGCTCCAATTCTTTGGCTCTTTTTTCCCATCGGCCCCTCAATTTGATGTTGCTGCTGCTTCCTTTTTCTTTTCTTTTCTTTTCTTCTTCCCTCTTCCAAACACTTACATTCAAATGAAACTGATAAATAGACATGTAAATAATGTATTTACTACAATGAAAAAATGCCATATTGTTAGTTCATGAGGGAGGGAGAGATGTGCCAGAGGTAGAAAGTAGCTTGTGGGTGTAGTTACAAATGTATAGAGTTATACTAATGTGGGTAAAACTGGAAACAAGGAGGGTGGAGTTACTAAATTTAATTTCTTATAAATTTAATAGTGTGTGACTTAACTAATGTGGGTGTATTAACTAAAACAGTGGGTGTGTATATCAACACTCTTACTAGATATATACATTATTACTATTAATATTATTAGTTAATTAATTTATTATTCTACTAACACATTATATGTACACTATAGACTTTTATATTTACTAATTATAATGTGTATATATAATAAAAAATAATTTATTGGACAATAGCTAATATTATTAAGTCAATCATGTATAGAATTAAAAGTTAATTCATAATAATAATAAATCATATTTAATTTTAAGTTTTAATTATCATAATAAATACAAATTATATGCAACAAAAGCTAAAAAAAATAATTTTTTTTTAACACAATTGTCCTAAATTTGTAAGGAAATGTTTTAATTTATATACAATATACTTATATACCCAAAAAAGTATTATGTTTCTATATTAAATAAAAATATAAAAAAACAAAATAGCTATATATATATATATATATATATATATATAAAGTTGGTGAAGAGAGCCATAGTGTTGCCATATGGATAAGTCATGGGGAAAAGAAGCATTTGGTGATGCCACATCAATTCCACCCTAATAAATAAGTGATTTTTTTTTTTTTATTTAGATAATAGTATTAGTTACTATATAAGGTAACTATTATAGTTAACTATTATAATAAAGAATACTTATAATAGTATAATAGTTAACTATTACTTATAATAATAATAGTTAACTATAATAGTTACTATTATATTTAACTTACTATAATAGTTAACTATTACTTATAATAATAATAGTTAACTATAATAGTTACTATTATATTTAACTTATACTTATAATAGTTAACTATAATAGTTACTATGGTAGTTAATTATTATAGTTAACTATTATATTTCACTATAAATAGTTAATTATTTTATTTAACTATTAATAGTTAACTATTTAATTTAAAAATTATATTTACTATTAATAATTAATTATTATAGTTATTTATTATAGTTAAAAATTATACAATTATTATGATTTAAGATTAACTAATACTATTAAATAAAAATATAAAAAAAATAAAAGATACTAAAATTGGTAAATTAGTTTCCCGTGCAGAGCACGGGTTACCCACTAGTTCTTTAAATAGCGACAATTATTTTGGAGGCAATGCTAGGGGAACAAAAGAAGTTTACAAAATGAGGCAACGAGATTTTATAATTCGTAAGAACTCAATGGGATTCCCTTTGATTGCAACAATTGTGGACCCCCACACTATAATTAAAGACAAAAACTTAGGTGAGAACATGGAAAACCCGTCTCATGGTAGAGACGAGTTTTTTTGACCCGTGACCCGGCTCCATGACCCATGGGGCGACCCTGCCACATGGCAGCCTCTCATAGGCCCATTTTTTTCTTTTTCTTTTTATATTTTTTTTTCGGTTTGTCAAAAGTAATAATTACTATAAATAAATGTAACAGTTTGTATACATAAAAGTAATACATATATACAGAAAAGTAACAGTGTTTTGCCAAAAGTAATACTTATTACAACTAAAATGTAACGAACGTGTTACTTATATGTAACAATGTTTATACATAATTGTAACACATATGTATAGAAAAAGTAATAATTCAACAATTTACATTTTTTGAGCTAAAGACACTTGATTAGTATTACATTATCTATATAAATATGTTATAATTTCTTTTATTAAAGTGTTACATTTACTTGTGCAAACAATTACATTCATGCATATGAGTTGTTACTTTTCAAATGTTACTTTCTTTCAAAAAATTAAATCAAAATAAACAATATTTTACATTTTTGCAAAAGCACTATTACATTCCAATATAAATGATAATTACATTTAGATATTGTTTGGGTTACACGTAATTATAGTTAGTATTACATTTGAAAAAATGGGTAAAACGAGCTTTTGTTTTGTAAAACAGGTGTTACGTTTACTTATGAACAATGTTACTTTATATGTATACAGTCATTACATTAAGTTATGTTAACTATTACTTTTGGTAAACGACGGAAAAGCCGAAAAATAATAATATAAAAACTAAAAAAAAAAAGCAAAAAAATAAATAAATAATAATAATAAAAAAAATTGGTCCATGTAACTATTACTTTTGGTCACAGTAACTATTACTTTTGACTGCCACATGGCAAGACCGGGTCATGGGTCAAAAATGACCCGTCTCTACCATGAGACGGATCCCCTTGTTCTCACAGGAGACTTGCTCATAATTAAAAGTACCAATAAAATTATGCCACATCCTTTTGTAAGCCAAATTTTGTGTCCACATTATATTTACCCTTATTTGGACCAAAAAAATTGCTCAAATAGTTATTTTGGACCGGAGCGAGTAATTTTTTGGGTTTAAATGGAGGTAGTGATATTTAGTGGGGGTAGAATACGAAAATTATAAGATGCCACGACTGTGAACAAATTAGAGTTCAAGTGCCCAATTGACTAATGATAATACTCAAGGTATCAAACTGAAAATTTGTCTTTTCCCAATAAATACAGGAGGACCCTTCCTATCGCCGCTCATCTTCAAAGAAACCCTAAACGCCGTGACAGCAGGAGAGAGCAAAGCAGAGCCGTCTGCGAAATGGTAAGAGCAAACCCTAATTTTCTGCATCTTGTATACGAGTAATCGATTTCCGGAGTTTTATTTGATTTCATCTTGCTAAAATTTGTTGAGATGTGTTCGTTGTAGACTTTCAAGCGAAGGAATGGAGGACGCAACAAGCATGGCCGTGGTCATGTCAAGTTCATTCGCTGCTCTAACTGCGGCAAGTGCTGCCCCAAGGTTATAATTAAATTGATTTCTTTTTTGATGAATTTTGAATGAATTTATTTTCTTGATTCTGTGTGTTAGCTCGGTGATTCTCATTATATTTGTCAAGAATTGCTTGTTCATATTGGCAACAACGAATCTAAATTTGAATTCAAATTGGTGGGAACATCCACTATGTATTATCATCTTTTCTTGTGGCATGTTTATTTCAAAGTTATTTGTGTAGACAATCATATCTGGTGCACTAGGGGAGGCACAAAGTGGGCAATTTGCCCCCTTTCCATTTTTAAAATGTACCTATTTTGTATTTGTAAATTTTGAAGAAATTGGTTTTTACCACTAAAATTGTAGTTTTGCCCCCCTTTACACCAAGAGAAAATAACCCTACCATAAACTTTTGTTGCCTTCTAAATAAAATTTGGATAGTACACAATGGTATTTCACAAATAATCTTGCCCCATTTAAAAAAATCCTCGCTTCACCGCTGATGTGGTACTCAGTTAACTTGAATGATTAAGCTAATAAGGACTTGTGCAATAATATTCTCTCAATTTCTGTTGGTCTTGTTTGTTTATTTATTTATACTTGTCTTATTGTAAGTAATTCAGTGACTTTTTATGTTGTGGGGTCTTGAGACTTGTTATTCTAGTGGCTGAGTCAGTCTGTCTGTCTTATAGGACAAAGCCATCAAGAGATTCCTTGTGAGGAACATTGTTGAACAAGCTGCAGTCAGGGATGTTCAAGAAGCTTGTGCCTTTGATGGTAGCTTCCTTAGCATTGTAGCATCTCTCATATTTTCATTAATTGTCGTTCAACGATTCAGTTGTAACTGCAACTAATCAAATACAATGTTACTCAAATATTCCAGGGTACACGCTTCCCAAGCTCTATGTGAAGATGCAGTATTGTGTCTCGTGTGCAATTCACTCCAAAGTTGTCAGGGTCAGGTCCAGGGTCGACAGAAGAAACCGTGAGCCTCCAAAGAGATTCACTCGCCCAAGGGTAATCTATTTTGACCTTTCTAATTTTCTATTAAAGTCTAGTTGGGTAACATAATTCCTTTTAATCTTCTGTAGTTAGCAAAGGGTTGGAGCATTCCATATTTCTACTTCTGTTACTGGCACAGCGACAGTTTCAATATTATTATTATCTTTGTAGCTTATTGGAGTATTGTTGATTCACTTTCATGGGGGTGGGGTGGGGGGGGGGGTGGGGTGGTGTTTCTTTGTCTCTTTTCCTTATTGATTAAAGTTAATGGGAAAATATGGGCAACTACAGGTTCAGGAGCCCTGTTCTGGTGTTTCAAGCTAAATTTGGTGGCACATTTTTTATTCTTACTTCCCTTTGTTCTATCCAAATGGGCTTCGTTGCATATCTAAAAGCCAATATAGGACTATCAATTTGAATTTGTACTTGCAAGAACGATGTTTAGGATATTTAATTTCATTCATCAAGAGCAATTAAATCCATCTTAATCATCAGTCAAACCCTAATCTGGTTGGTCAAAATAAAGTTAGTTCTTTGTTTGAGATTTAGGGTATGTTAGTTCTTCGTTTGAGATTAGGGTATATAATTGAATGAGGTTTGGATATATGGACATCTACTAGTATATGGTATTAAAACTTGTGTTGGTTTCAGGATGATGGTCCAAAGCCCGGTCAAGCCCCACGTGCAGGTGGCCCACCAGCAGCCGCTCGTACTTGAAGACTCGTTATGGTCCTTGTCTAGGTCCTGTTATGTAGGGCCCTTCAAGTATTATTTTGAGTTTCAGAATTTTCGCTCTACTAGCTTTTGATATTTAGCTCTGAGGTTCGACTTTTGAGTTTTGAATTGTATGCGATGAAGATGTTTGTGTTTTAATGCCTACAATTCAGTGAAACCTTGCATCAAACTTTTTGAATATTAAACTTTGGTGTCCTTATTACTTACCTGTTAATCTTGGCTGCTCTAAATTTAGGAACTTGCATTAACAGCTCCAGTTTTCCACTTTTCATCAATGCCTTATTTTATGTACCAGATTTCCATATGCCTGATGGATATAATGTTTTGTTGGAGTTGAAAAGTTGAGTGCTGGTGTTATAAATTTGAATTGTAGTTACAGTACCTTCATCACTTGTATCTACTGAATTTGCTTGTCTCCCCTCGGTAATTTTTTTTGAAGCTTCACACCAAGCTTCACACATATTTGAAAAAAAAGCTATTTCATCAACTCATCGGCACGGGCATGTGTTTTTGTGTATGGTAGTAAAAACTTGACTGGTTTCTTGATACTCCCTTGGCCCCAAAATGATCTTCGCGTTTGACTATTCAAACTTTTAAGGATACCAAGAACTTTGTGGGACAATTGGGAAATGAGAAAATCATTTTGGGACGGAGGGAGTTTGTGTATGTTAGTAAAGTTGCTGAAGTAAAGGGAAAGGTGGCTTGCTTTGTTTATCTAATGGTGCTTAATTGGTCTGATTTTTTCAAGTTAATATTTTGAGCTGATGTATTCTATAGTTGTGCCTTGGTTTCTTTTTCGTTCCAATGGTTTTAGTTGCTGGATTTTGTATGTCATGTTACCTTTGATCCATATTATTGGGAAGTTGCAGTAACAACTTTGTTGATTGACTTGATGGCTTCAACTTATGCAGAGTTGTTCATTCACATATACCCCTTCCTTCCAAAATAATGACCTCTCATTTATTCTTTTTGTTCGTGTCAAAAAGTTGGTTCCATTTCAAAAGTACTTAATTTTCAAAACTTAAAACTTAAAACTTTAAATTTTAATGAAAAGTCAAACGGGATTATCAATTTAAAATGGAGAGAGTATAGTGCTTGATGGATCTATTGCTTCTTAACTATGGGGGTATTTAACAACAAATCCTCCATATGACAAATTGACAATAACCAGACTACTCTAACTCGGTCAGTACTATTCACCTTGTTACTAAACTTGCCCGCCCTTGAATCTCATTAGAGATTTTTTTTTTTTTTTTTTCTTTTAGAATTACACTACTCTCAAAGCAAGGAAGTTGATGAAGATCGTAGGAAGATTACCTAGCGATAGCAAGAATCCAAAGAATTGCCTTGACTAAATGCCTTGATGATCCAAAAACTTCAAATTTGTTTGTGTTTATGGAGTTGATGGAGAGATAATTTGCCGGAGAATTATGAGTATTTGGGATTGATTAGGAGAGTGATTTAACGTTACCAGTCGGAAAACCCCTTTATTTATAGGTGTTGAATGACTTTGTGATCAAGCCAACGAGGTGTAGATGGAATGGGAATCAAGTTCTTGATTGTGGAGAGGTTTGTTTCGATAACTAGGATCATTATTTTGGTCAAATCTCGGATTGCTAGAGTCTTTGCCAAGGGAGAGATTGAAACCGAAAAGGAAACATAATCAAACTCAAAGTCGGGAGGAGATGTCTCACATCATGTGGAGAAGGAGCTGGGTGTGCAGTTGAGGAATATGATTGTGGGGAAGTCCGATTTGTTGTTTGTAACTGACAAGGCGTTGACAAGGACAGATGTGAGCCCACAACAGAGCCGTTTTTCCATACCTGAGAGGCAGGTTGCAAATGAGTTCCTCAACATAGAGGACAAGGGGAAGGTGAAGAAGGGGATCAATATCAAGTTACTGGTTTGCAACCATGATTATCAGATGAAACTCAAGAGCATAACATAAATTTGACAATGTGAAGCAGCAACATTTATGTACTGAACAAGACTTGGAATTCCATTGTTCAGGAGCACAAACTTGGAGAAGGCATGGGTGTGCAGTTGTGGGCGTTTCGGGTGCAGTCTCAAATCTATTTTGCCCTCGTCAAACTTTGAAACACGTCAACTGGGTACTGATGTTAAAATCATCATACAGTGAATGTTTACAATAAATATTGTAGAATAGTGAATTACGGAGTAGTACAACTCTGTTGTTGTACAGAGTCCATAACTTGCTGAATTTTTGTAGCCACGCTTTAGCAGTTTCCTTTGGGTATCTGCTATTTCGGTCACACACACACACACACACACACATAAGAGTGAAGAATGAGCTTGATTTGTATATGCTGAATGCTGATGAACGCAGCCATTGAGAAGTTGCTGTGTCAGGCCCGGCCCAAGGGAGGGGGCAACCAGGGCAATGGTCCAAGGCCCGATTCTGCTCAGTTAGGGTGCAATAGTGTTGGAGCATTTATCCCATATCGGGAATTAACTAGCCAATGCCTGATTATATAAAGAAACATGCCACTCCTCTTATTGCCAATTGGTTTTGGGATGATTTTTTTTTTTTTTTTTTTTTTTTTTTCTTTTGGAAAATCAACAACGGAATTTATGTTGCGTTAAATAAAAAAATGAACGACACAAACCGACCAGGTATCCGGGTTCCATGTACTTTGGGCCCATACCCGATGAAGCCCCACTTATGAGAGGCCCATGGCTCGCGGCCCAACAGACCTCGGCACCCGTTAGGCCGAGTAACCTGGCCTGGATTAAGCCGAGATAGACAAGAAGGGCGGTGAACATTCTTACTCCAAACTCGACCTCTATGACGAGCCGAGATAGAGGAGTCACGCCGACTTATCTCATCTCTTCAGTAACCATTTACTTAGTACAAAAGGGAGTCTACATACAGAGTTCAAGTGACACACAATTACAAAGAGTCCTTACTTAACAAGAGATCTCTTTTACAGATGAACGGGGATCATTACTTACATTGGGATTCTACTTCCCAAGAATATGAGTTCAACCCTAACATCATTTCCTTGGCTTCCTTAGCAAGTCAGAGCTAATTCACCTACACATATATAAACAGGCCCTCAATACAAGAAACGGTAACGAATTCTCTTTGCTCTTACTCTAGTTAATTGATTTCTATTTGTTTTATCTCATACAAAACATATTCTTACTCTCACGCCGGAGGGCCTTCGCCGGTGAAGCCCCGGCTAGTTCACCTTTTATTGTTTCGTGTGTGCAGATCCTACCAAGGAGTTCTCTTTGCTGGATTTATCCGAACCGTTAGACGAAAGGCTGATCCGGTACATTTTTGGCAGCATAAAAAAACAACAGAATTTATGTTGGTTCCAAATTTTCGATAAGCACAAAATTATAAAAGGAAAACAAAAAAGACCAAACGGTTATTGACTATATCGTCCTCCTTTTTTTATACAATCCTTCAACTATTGGGTCTGTGCCGAATAAAAAACAAAGAGTATTGTGATCATCTTTCATTGACTTTCTCTCGAAGGGAACAATTTGGGATTTTGTTTGCATAAAACAAAGTAAGCTTTGTTCTTAATTTTTCGTTTCTAAATTTCTGATGATTCACAATTGCAGTCCTCCCTCCATCTATTCTAAAATTTGATTATCTATTTTTATTTTATTTTTTCTCTATATCTTAATCATATTTAAAAGCAATTTTTTTTTTTTTAGATATTTGTTTTGAGACGGAGTAAGTATGTCTGTACTCAATAATGATTTCTTAGGTTTTATCATTTCAATATAAACATATTATGCAAAAAATAATAATCTGAAAGGCATCAACATTATGCATCCAGTAACTTCTGTGGTTTCTTTCTTATGCCTATCTTATTATTGTTATGACATTTTCGTCATATCTATTCATGTTCCCACTTTTTTCATAGCATAGGAATATAGAATAATAGAAGTATTGCATATTGCAGTAATGGTATAAGTGGCATTATTTTGCCGTTACCAAGAAATTTTGTAATTATGGTTGATGGTTATTAACTTTTTTCTTGTATAAATTTTTCTCTATTTGCTTAGAGATTCTGCCCTGATCACCACATCTCTTGCGAATTTTGTAAGTATTATACTCCCTCCGTCCCAGCTCGATTGACACTTATTTTTATTTTGGGTTGTCCCAGCTCACTTGACACTTCCTAAAATAGTCTCCTTTCTATAATTTTATATTCATTCTACCCCAACACTCATTCTCTCTCTTCATTTTCCACCACTCAATTTATTCAACCAAAACTAATATTTACCCCACTCATTCTCTCTATTCATTTTTCACCACATATTTCTTTATTTTATTCTTTTTTCTTAGTTATTGTGCCCACCTCTTGGGTGTCAAGTGAGTGAGGTGGGATGGAGGGAGTATATGAAAGTAGTGTGATGTAGTTGAGCTGCTAAACATGTAGATTGTGATTTTTGGAGAAACCAACAAGGGATAAATTTATTTTCTCCTTACAATGTTGAAATAAAGCTTGCGCTCTTCATGGCCGTCCCTAACAATTTATGGGCCTGAGTCGAAGTCAAACTAACAGGCCCTTAATATTATTTATTTTGTATAACTTAATTTTTTGGGAAAATAACAAAAAGTCACTCTAGAAAAGTTTGATATCCAGAAAGTTCTAAAAATATTTATTCTATGTAAAAAGCCCCAAAATTATTTTTCAATACCAAAAAGTCCACAATTGAACTATATAATAAATGTAATTGAATTTGGGCTTTATATAAATGAAAAATATTTTTTTTTCTAAATAGCGACGTGTTGCGAATTGTCCATATATTATCACTGTATCATTATATTTAGAGTTATTATTGAAATTATAACTTTTAATAGTTTTAAAATCTATTATTAAGAATATATTTAAAGTTTTATTATTATTAATGTTATATGTGCATTACATGTGTATCGCACGGTTTCAAAATATTATATTTATAATCATTTTTACAATATTACTATTATGCGTGCATTAAACGTGCATCGCACTATTTCAAAGATAATATTGTAATTAATAACAATCATGATAATTGATTTTTACATATTACAGTAATTATATATATATATATATATATATATATATATATATATATATATATATATATACATAAATGAAAAATGATTTTTTAAAATAGTGACGTATTGCGAATTGTCCATATATTATCATTGTCATCATTATTTTTACAGTTATTATCATTGTCCATTAAATATGTCACAAACCTATAAAAGGGTCTGTTATTTTCCACATGTTTTCTGTCAATGACCTATAAGTGTATGTTATATGTTAATTTATGTTTTCTGCTATACATGTACTGATGGACTGCGTTTATATACAGCCTGCACATTATAGTGGTGGGACAAGTACAAGTGAAGATCCCGGTGTTGTTAAGGTTCAACTTGGAATGGAAGATATTATTATGTCAAAGAAGTTTGGGAAAAATGTACTCATTGTGAAGGATACTTGTTCAGAGAGTTTCGAAATAGTTGATAAAAATTTGGAGACTTCTTCTTACTTTCTACCGGGTTCGTCTTTCACGATCGAAGTAGACAAGATTCTGTAAAGCGTATGAACGTGGCTTTTGCTTAGGAAGAAGAATTTTGCCCGAGATTCAATTGTCCAAAGAGATAGTTGCTACAGATTTTATGTCCACCTCAGATGATTGCTATGTGACTATGATGTAGATAGAAGATGGGGTTGCCAAAATGTGGTTTTGCAAGGAGATAATAAGTTGGGTCGAGGTCTCAGCCCTAATTCATTTTAATATGAATGAGACAGAATAGAATATAACTGGTTTGCAGATGATCAAAGACCGGGGAAAGATAGTTACAGTTGGGATATGTTCCAGCTCACTTATAAACCTACAAGAAAATCACGTATTAGCGACGGAAAAATCCGTCGGTAAAAGAGAAAATTCCGTCGCTAAACGAATTTACCGACGGGTTACTGACAGACCAAATCTGTCGCTAAAAACCTCGTCGGTAAATTATAACGACGGATTTATTGGGCCGTCGTTATGTTAACGACAGAATTTTCCGTCGGCAAGCTGAGAAATGCCGTCGCTAATATATGTAAAATGCCGACCAAATGATTAAATTAGCGACAGAATTAACGACAGATTTTCCGTCGCTATATTATGATTTTTTTTTAAATTTTTTTGATTTTTTAATTTATAACCTGTTTAAACACATCCGTCGCTAAATTTGCACATAATTTTAAAAAAAGCATATATATATTTAAAAATATATATTAAATATATTTTTAAATATACATATATGATCAATATTTTTATCAAAAATAAATTATGATGTCAGTTCATTAATATCTCTTATTTTTAAATTAGTCCTTAATATTTTAGACATTCTCAAATCAGTCCATGATATTTCAGAAATATTAACTAGTTGCAGTTTAGTCCCCTCAAACTTCTCTATTACTCAATTTAGTCTTTACATATGTTTTCTTTTCAACTTTGATCCCTCAACTTCAAAAAATTCAGTTTAAGTTCATTATTTCCTCTCCATTCCATCCACCATATCTTGAAAACCCCACCAAACACCAATGCTGCCCAAATATGAAATAAAAACATAAAAATACATTTAAAATTAAATCTAAAAAAAAAAAAACAATAAACAGTAATTTACAAATCTGAATTTTCGTCAGATTTTTTCTGATGATCATATCTCCCCTTCCTTTGATTATTTTTCCAATCTCTCCGGTGAGAAGTTGCGCCTAGGTATTGCGAACATACCCCAGAAGTTTCAAGTCGATCCAACGGTTAACGAATCAGGAATTTAATTTTTTCTGGGACGAATTGAAAAGTGAAAAAACTATCGTCAGATTTTTTCTGATGATCATATCTCCCTTGCCTTTGATTATTTTTCCAATCTCTCCGGTGAGAAGTTGCGCCTAGGTATTGCGAACATACCCCAGAAGTTTGAAGTCGATCTAACGGTTAACGAATCGGGAATTTGATTTTTTCTGAGACGAATTGAAAAGTGAAAAAACTAAAATTAAAGGATGACGTCTTTGGATTAAACGCCGGTGGAAGTGGTACCTGGTGGAGGAGAGGGAAGAAAGTGGTGAAGAGGTAGCTGGTGGAGGAGAAGGGAGGAAGTGGTGAATTTTTGGTGTGAAGTGGGAGGTGGGTTCAAGAAAAATGGAGAGAAAGAAAGAAAGAAAGAAAGAAAGAAAGGAGGGGAGGGAGGCGGATGGAAGAGGAGGGTATTTGATGGGCTAGAATTAGGGTTTTGTTAGGATAAATGTGGACCATTGAATGTGTAAGATTAATGGTTCAGATCCATTTAGGAATCAATCCATGTGAATGTTTGTAAGCCAATCAAATGAGAGTGTGTTAAGATGAATTTGGTCCATTGGATATGTAAGATTAATGGTTTAGATTAATTTATGAATCAATCCATGTGAATATTTGTAAGCCTATTTAATGAAAGTGTGTCGTGTTTTTCAATTTTTTTATTATTTTTTTGAACAAATAAGTATTTGAACTTTAGTTAGTAATGAAGTTTTTTATAAAAAAATAATTTAAAACTTATTTGAGAAAATAAGTTTTTTATAAAAAAAAAATGGATAAAGAAAACTATTTGGGATATTGATTAGTAGTTAATTTTTTTAAAAAAAAATACTAAAAAGAAAGTTAAGAGTTTTTTAAGAAATGAAAGTATATAAAAGAAAATAGGGACAGACAGTAGCATATGATTTTTTTAATTTTAATTTTTTGGATAAAGAAAACTAGTTGAGATGTTGGTTAGTAGTGAAGTTTTTCTATAAAAAAAAAAAAAAAAAAAAAAAAATTGCATAAAAAATGTTAAGAATTTTTAAAGAAATGAAGGTATATAAAAGAAAAAATAGGTACGGACAATAGCCATATACTCCATCCGTCCCACATATACATACCCATACCATATACTCCCTCCGTCCCACATATACCCATACCATACCTTGTGCCTATATATATACACACCATATACCTAAAACTTATACACTTATACCCATATCGTAGTATAGTACTCCCTCCCACGTTAATTAACACTAGTGGTCAACAGGACATAACTTTGACTAATAATTTAAAATAAATAATGATCCTAATAACATATTGTTGTTTGTGATGATTCTTAATACATCATATATCCATATAACATATTGTTGTTTGTGATGATTCTTAATTACTTTTTAGAAAAGTAATTGAAAATGGAGTAATAGTTAACTGAAATTTGGATGAGTGTAATGAAAGTATGAATACTAGAGAGAGAGAAAAAAAAGAAAAAGAGTAGAGCGAAATAAGGTAGAAATAAAATGGGAAGATGGAGGTGATATTTATAGTTAGTAAAATAGTAAATATATATATATATATATATATATATATATATATATATATATATATATTCGGTCTCAGTTAGATTTCTAACGGAAATAAACGGCTACTTTTAAAAACCGGCATTTCGAACCAGCGGTTTACGGTTTTCAATTTTCCAAATAATATATGAATTCTAATAACTTTATACTTTACAAAATTAATATTTGTTGTCCGCTTGTCAAAAATGTATATTTATTTTAAAAATTCAAACTATAACCAATTAATATAACTAATTAACATTTTTAATGCGCCCCATATTTTTATCATATTCGGTCTTACTTCATTTACTTTTGAGGTAGACTTAACAATTATAGATATTAAGAAATATGCATAAAATTAAATTATGACCTATTAATATAATTAATTATGACCAATTAATATAATTAATTAACATTTTAAGTGCGCCCCATATTTTTATCATATTTGGCCTTACTTCATTTACGTTTGAGTTAGACTTAACAATTAGAGCTATTAATAATCATGCATTAAATTGTGTTTATTTAAAAAAAAAAAACAAAATCCGTCGCTAATCCGTCGTTATTCCGTCGCTAGATTATAAAGATTTTTTTATTATTTGTATAGCGACGAAAAACATCCGTCGTTAAGAAATAAATGAATAATTTTACAAATCCGTCGCTATTCCGTCGCTAAATATAAAAGAAAAAATATCAATTTTTATTTATTTATATAGCGACGGAAAACATCCGTCGTTAAGAAATAAATGAATAATTGTACAAATCCGTCGCTATTCCGTCGCTAAATATAAAAGAAAAAATATCAAATTATTTTTTATTTATATAGCGACGGAAATTAGCCGTCGCTAAAGTTCCCAAAATAAATTTTTATATCCATCGTTAATCCGTCGGTAGGTTGTCGGACAAAATGCGCGCACTTTTTTGGCGCCTTTATTACGACGGATTAGTGTCGGAAAACAGTCTGTCGCTAAATCCGTCGCTAAAACGGTCGGTAATGTGGTCGTTGACAGCTTATTGCGTATTTGTCGCTATTCCGTCGCTATTCCATCATTTTTAGCGACGGATTAGCATCCGTCGCTAATTTCCGTCGGTATTTGACAGTTTTCTTGTAGTGTTATATCTTTGGGAGTATCCGATATAGACATGGTTGTTTCTGAATCAGCCTTAATTAGAGTTGCTAAAGATTCATTTTTTTATTTGGGATTTGGGGCACTGGATGGAAATACACTCAAGTATTTTACTATGAGCTAACACCCACAACGGGAATATGAGAAAAGGGTAAAGACATTACCCAATTAATTAGTGGGAAGAAGATTTTCAGGGTTAGAAATACTGGTTTTGTCTACCGCACGAAAAGAAGGTTGCAAGAGTCAAAACAAAAGAGCTGAGAAATCTGAAGTGGCTTTACGTGTTTATGATGCTCAGGGGGAGAAGATGGACGTGAATGCATTCTTAATTACTTAACAGCGGGCGAAGATCCAATCATTGATGAAAATTTTGAAGAATGCAAATACTCCAAACCTAATGAAATATGCAAGTGCAGCTTTGGTTGGATGAGTTTTGATTGCTGGTGAAGGATTGCTGAAAGGACTTTTGGCATTGAGAGTAACAATTTTACACGGAAAGTGTTAGTTAAATTGGATGATAAAAGGCACGCAGGTAGGTACCCTTGTTTTTATAGCATTTTACTAATGATGTTTGTTAAACTGAAATACTTAGTAGGCTATTAGTTACGGTATATTGTTGTCATGAAAAAAAAAGTGTCTTATTTCGGGACCATCTTCTTCGAGAATTTTCTTACTTATATGTCAGATTAAAAATGAATGATATTGAAATTTCTTTAGTGTAGATACCCCAGGGGAGGGCCACCACTTGGCTAGAGCGGTGATCTTCCTAGGATGTCTATTTGGGTTTTAGAGTTTAGAGTCGCCACCTATGTTTTTAGAGGAACATAAAAAAATATAGTGTTAGCTTAATTTGATTACAAAACCAGATATTTGTTTGAGAGGTTCGGAGGTTAGGCTATGATATGGGAAGTACTTAAGCATCCATCCCGCCCGGCTAATGCCGGTCTTGCAAATAAGTGTTCTACATTAATAAAAGTGTTCTTTCTATGCTTTGAAAAAGATGATTTAGGGGTAAAAAGGGGTTAAAATGTAGGGAGATAACTCATTGGCTAACTTCAATATGACAAAGTGGTCTTTGGTGTCATGTCTCAAGAGTTGGGTTTGATTGCACGTTTAAGAAAAATAAAGAAGAAGAAGATAAAGAAGAGAGAGAGGTGATGATAAAAGTACCTAAAGACTTCAAGAACTTTAAGAACTTTGTTGTGTGCCTCAAAATGCCTTGAGAGTATTTTTGTGTAGAGTTTTGGTGAGTAAAATTCTTCGTCCTCTGTAATGGTGGAAGAGGGGGGTATTTATAGGTAAAAATGTGGTGTTTTTGGTGCCAAAACAGAGTCAAAGAGGAGATTTTTCCCGGGCAAAATCGACATTGATGAGCAAATGAGAGATTATTTGAAAAAAACTGTAACTAACGCCCAGAAGCGCTCGCCTCCTGCCTTGAGGGCGGAAGGCGCACACCTCTGACCCTAAAGGGCGGAGGTGTCCGTCTCTGAAATGGATTTTTTGACAGAATGGACTGGAAAGTTAGAACGATTGTTCAGTTTGACCCCCAAAACATGACGGAGTCAGTCAGGAACTTAACAGAAGTAACAAAAACTAACGGAAAACATTTAAAACAAAGTAAAACACAAATTAAGCGTGAAATCAGGGTGAGCGATCCAAGGCGGGGTGTCTACAACTAGCAGGTTGTTGTTGTTTCACATTTTTTTTGGCTTTAGATAATGTTATTGGTTCAATATGTTGTGCTGCTGCACCTGCACTGCGCCAAAAATGGCTTGGCGTTTGCAGACAGAGATGTGGTTGTCATCTTTATTTGTAAGATGCATCAACGGACATGATTAAGAACTCGTGCATTAATCAATTTTGTTCCATTTGCTGATGATATTCTCCCTCGGTTGTTAATCAACTGTCTTTAATTACCACTCATTGCTTCTGCGTGTATGTATTGTATTTTCTCTAATTCCCGAGAATGTTTGGACACGTATTCAACTTTTAGGATTGGCCAAAATGGTAAACCTCTATCTCGTTAATTTTTTTTTTACAACTAAAAAGAGATTATTTATTTAACAAAATTGATTCAGGGCCAATAAAGTTGTGGTATATTTTCCTAGTGTAAAAGGCATTGTTGTGGGCAAAACGAATAGTTTGCATGTCTAATTTAAAAATACTAAAAAAAATCAAACTTACTAATGAGAGTTTTACATATAATAGAATGGTTTCCAAGGATTGGGGAATTCGTAAAGAGCCATTAATGTAAGAACTGGCCACACCGAAAGACTTCGCGAATTTTGTGAATCTGTCAGAACTTGGAGATTTGTAATGTTGTGATCAGTTGTCCATTCCAGACCTTTGAGGATTGCAAAGCATTCTGTATGTATACTTAAAGTAGTCTTGCAGGATTGGCTTCCAATCGCTATACTTCCATTTCTCGTGTCCCATAGTTCCCGTCCCAAATCCGCCAATCACGCATTTGCTTTCCAAGCTCCATCTGAAATCAGAATAAGTTCATTTCATGTGGTCTTGTTTTTGAGGTATTCTTTTAGAGTCTTTCTATTGCGAGAATCAAGACTCCTGGTTGTGTTGTTTGTTGTGTTTCTTGTGTCATGGATTGTGTCATTTCTTTCTTCTCTTTCTTGAAAACTAGCGGGTAACCCGTGCTCTGCACGGGAAACCAATACTATGTCTTAAAAAATATTTTAACTATAGTTAACTAATATAGTAATCATCATTTTAACTAATACTATTAATAATAAAAAGTAATCTATATGATTACTATTATTATAATAACTATTATAATTAATTAATACCATTGATAGTAATAGTTAATATATATATTAATAGCAATGATTAGTCTATATAATAATAATTATTAATATAATTATTATAATAAAATAATATTATTAATTGTAATAGTTAATTGATATAGTAACTATTATGATTAATTAATATTAAAAATTAATAATCTAACTTATATAATAACTATTATAATTAACAAATACTAATAATAGTAATAGTTAATGTATATAGCCTATTATAGTTAACCAATACTATTAATAGTAAAAAATAACTTATAAAGTAACTATTATGGTTAACTAATACTATTAATAGTAATAATTAACTATATAGTAACTATTATAGTTAACTAATACTATTAATAGTACCCCCTCTGTCCCTAAATGAGTGTCCATTTTTAAAAAATCTTCGTCCCTAAATGAGTGTCTTTTTTGAACATAACTTTCTCCCTAAAGGTTTTTTTTTTCGAATTTTTTTTCACCTGTTTCTTTATACGTGCAAAACTAAAGGTTTGGAAATGAGATTACAAGATTATATATGAATCGTTGTTACCAAATTGATCATAAAGTTGAGATTTTCAGTGTCCCTTAAAATAAAATTTGGACACTCATTTAGGGACATAGGGGTAATAGTTAACTAATATAGTAACTATTATAGTTAACTAATACTATTAATAGTAATATTTAACTTGTATTGTAACTAATATTGTTAACTAATACTATTAATAGTAATAGTTAACTAATATAGTTAACTATAATAGTAACTATTATAGTTAACTAATACTATTAATAGTAATATTTAACTTGTATTGTAACTAATATAGTTAACTAATACTATTAATATTAATAGTAATAGTTAACTAATATAGTTAACTATAATACTAATAATAGTAATATTTAACTTGTATTGTAACTAATATTGTTAACTAATACTATTAATATTAATAGTAATAGTTAACTAATATAGTTAACTATAATACTAATAATAGTAATAGTTACTAGTAACTATTATTATTAGCTAATAGTATTAGCTAATGAAAAGAAAATGAAAAGTCACTTATTTATTAGTATGTTGTTGATGTGGCTTCTCCAAATGCAAGCTGCGATAGTTCAACATCTTGGTATGTGAACCTCGGAAGACTTCAAGTCCAGTTAGCTGGGGTGTGATTTCCGACTCCTGTTCTCCTGTTCTGGTGTGTTTCTCCATTGTTTGTCCACATGTCAATACCATAGCTTTTTTGGCCAACTTTAATATATATATATATATATATATATATATATATATATATATATATATATATATATATAGATTTCTATTCGGTCTCCATTGGATTTTTGAAATTTCCAGAAGTTTTATTTTCTAAAGTTGGTCTATCGCCTTTGGTAAGCTACACACTACTATTTGCACGAGGATTAATAAGGTAGGAATCATAAAGTGGTGTAGGGTTTAATAATTGAAATGTTGTTGTGAGTATGACACCATTAACATAAAAGTAATAAAAAATTTACATTTTAGGAAGTGTGTACTTTGTAGTGGGACGGAAGAAGTAAATAATATTACTAATGGTCCAACAAAATTGAAGAAAGAAAAACTTTTAATTAATAAAGTATACAGGAATACTTGAATTACTATGAGGCTGAACAATAATTTATAAGCGGGCTATCGATACATATTCACATTTTGTCGCATCTAAACCAACTTACATGTTCTACTCCTGTTTCCTGAGTAAAAGAGTTCAATTCATTGAATATAACTGTACATTACACACACACACACACACACACACACACACACACACACACACACACTATATATATATATGAGATATCGTGAGAACTTAATGTATCCAATGATGTATCCAAGTGCACATTGGATACATTAGTTTTTACCTAATGTATCCAAGTAATGTATCCAATGATGTATCCAAGTCAACCATTGAATACATTAGTTTTTTACCCAATGTATCCAAGTTCTCACGGTTCTCACGATATTTAGGTTCTCATAGAGCACGACCATATATATATATATATATATATATATATATATATATATATATATAGATATATATAAGTAGGTACTCAAATGAGAACCTAAATATCGTGAGAACCGTGAAAACTTAATGTATCCAATGGTGTATCCAAGTGCACATTGGATACATTAGTTTTTACCTAATGTATCAAAGTAATGTATCCAATGATGTATCCAAGGCAAGTAATGTATCCAATGATGTATCCAAGTGAACCATTGGATACATTAGTTTTTTACCTAATGTATCCAAGTTCTCACGGTTCTCAGGATATTTAGGTTCTCACAGGAGCACGACCCTATATATATATATATATATATATATATATATATATATATAGGTGCTCAAATGATAACCAAAATAAAATAAGAACCGTGAGAACCAAGCAAAACCACTAAATTAGACAAAAAAACCAAGGGTCCAGATTATAGATACAGTACAGTGGATACTAGGGATGGCCAAACCGGACCGGAACCGGAAAACCGGACCGGAACCGGACCGGAAAAGCCCGGAACCGGAGCAAACCGGGGAGTAAACCGGAACCGTGGTAAGCGCGGGCCGGTTAAGGGTCACATATATGGCGAACCGGAACCGGATCGGCATTTCCATTAAAAAAATAAAAATCCCTTATTTTTCAATAAATTTTAACATGTTTATTCATTAGTGTATTATAAAATAAAAATCTCTTGTCTTTTAATAAATTTTAACATGTTTATTCATTATTGTATGATAAAAAAAATAAAAAAAGGTAGCGTGGACTGAACCGGAACCGGATTGTGATGACCGGAACCGGAACCGGTGTAAGCGCGGGCCGGTTCAGGGTCACATATATGCCGAACCGGAACCGGCGGTTCCGAACCGGAACCGGGCCCGGAACCGGTTTTGGTCATCCCTAGTGGATACACTTGAATACAATAGCCAATTTTCAAAATACACTTAGCTATTGTATCCAAGTGCAATATTCAAAATTTAGTTAATGTATCCAAGTGTATCTACTTTATCTATAATCTGGACTCTTAATTTTGTATCTAATCCAATGGTTATGCTTGGTTCTCACGGTTCTCATTTTAAATGGTTCTCATATATATATATATATAGGTAGGTGCTCAAATGAGAACCTAAATATCGTGAGAACCATGAGAATCAATAACCACCATTAGATTAAAATTGTTGAATGGTTGAGATTAAGACACAATAAAAAGGAGAAGCAATGGCATTTTCAAAATTAATCTAAACTATGAGGTAAAAAATAGAGCTAGACATTCCTTTCTTTGGCTAAGCTAAACGTCATATGTGAACCATCTCTTAAAGGCATGTCACGTCATCACCAATAATTTTAAATGTGTTCAACAATCCACTTGGATACAATAGCTAAACAGCTCCTGTATCCAATATCTGTGTTGAACAATCCACTTGAATACATTTAGCTATTGTATCAAAGTGAAATCGGTCAACCAATTCCACTTGAATACAAAAGCTATTTTAGCTAGTGTATCCAATAGCAATGTTGACATATTACCCTTTAATACAATAGGGAAGTAGCTAGTGTATCCAATAGCAATGTGTATGAACATTGCTGTTGGATACAATAGGTGTTTGCCTATTGTATCTAACTGAATTGTTATGAACATTGTATTGGATACAATAGGGAAGTAGCTAGTGTATCCAATAGCAATGTGTATGAACATTGCTGTTGGATACAATAGGTGTTTGCCTATTGTATCTAACTGAATTGTTATGAACATTGTATTAGATACAATAGGGAAGTAGCTAGTGTATCCAATAGCAATGTGTATGAACATTGCTGTTGTATACAATAGGTGTTTGCCTATTGTGTCTAACTGAATTGTTATGAACATTGTATTTGATACAATAACTATTTAGTATTTTGCCTATTTTTCAAAACCCTATCTTCAGGGATGTAGTTTGATTCGTCTCGTCGAGACAAAAAAACCAGTGTTCTCGGATTATTTTTTTCGATTTATAGTTAATGAGATATTTAATTTTGAAAATTTAGGAAAATTTTGGGTGATGACATGGCAAATTCTGGAACACACATGGTATTTTGCCATTCCCTTTGCCTGTCAACCAAATTATAAGAATGCCACCGAATTTTTAAACTAAAAAGGTAATCTAAACTCTTGATTTATGTCTAATCCAATGGTTATCATTGGTTCTCATATAATTGGGTTCTCATAGGAGCATGACCATATATATAAATATATATATATATATACTCCTTTCATCCCGCCCGAAATAAGATTTTGTTAAACTTGACTTTACTTTAACCAAGTCTTTTGAAAAAGATATAATAATCCAAATACCAAATAAAAATTTAAAAATTGTTATTGTCTCACATTTAGTAATACTCTCAATAACAATTTTTAAATTTATATTAGGATAATTATTTTTTATTTAAATTACATGGTCAAAGTACAAAAAAATCTACCAAAATCCTATTTCAGGCGGGATAGAGGGAGTATATATATATATATATAAGGTGATCAAATGAGAACAAAAATAAAATAAGAACCGTGAGAACCAAGCATAACCACAAGATTAAACACAAAATCAAGGATCCAGATTATAGATTTGGATACACTTGGATACAGTAGTTATTTAGCTACTGTATCCAAATGTATCTACTGTATCTATCATCTAGAACCTTGATATTGTTTCTAATCCAATGGTTATGCTTGGTTCTCACGGTTCTCATTTTAAATGATTCTCGTATGTATGTATGTATATATATATAGCCAACTACTGACACTCATTTCCTTGAGTCATCTTCTGAAACTCAAGTTGTTCCAGCTATTGCTTCTGTTGATATGCTTCCTTCTGTTATCCCTCCAGCCGAGCAGTCGTCTAACCTTCCATTGCCAGTTATATTGGATGAGCCGACTGGGTTAAGAGAGGTTGTTGAGTTGGGAGGAGGTGCCGATATGGGTGTTGCCGACTTGGATGCCCAAGTTGCTGCTGAATTACAATTTGAAGAGTTTCAGTTAGCTTTATTTGCTGCTGATCCTTTACCTGTCCAACATGCCCCTCTTCATCTCCCTGCTGCTGAGAAAGAAATCCCTGATGAAATTGATCCAGCAAACTATGTGGAGCTTCCATCTTTTATGAATGAAGAGGCTAAGGACACAGCTCCTCCTCCCGACTACAACTATGAGATTCATGCCAAGGATATGATGTGCTCCAACTGGTACACTACCAGCATCTCTATTCCCCCGGACAGATTTGGCATACCCCTCCTTATACTTCATGAAAAGATTTCCTACCGATACACTCTTAAACGGATTCCCATTCTATTCGGTAAGAAACATCCCTTCCTTGCCAGTTCGTCTAGCATGCAACCGATTTTTCTCCCTTGGGATAAGGTGGAGCACATGAAAGGCAAGACTCCAAAGGTTTCACGGTTGAATAAGAAGCCCTCATATGAAGTCCACCATTCCTGGCCTGGAACCTTGAAGATTGCAGGACATGTACCCTCTACTGGTGAATTTCCAACAGAGGTGTGCATTACTTCAAATGGGTGGATGAGGAGATGCATGATGATCAATAGTATATTATGTGATATTCTCGAGGTTTGAGCTGTAAATGCAAGAGGGATTCTTTACTTGGTGAAATCTGCTGCTCTTGCTTTCACTCTTCCTTTGTTCTCCTGGCGTCAGCGTGCCGATCATCTGGTATACACTTCACGACTGATGAATGCCAGTTTGATGAAAATGGTTCTAGAGGGTCGTGCCTGCCTTAACTTAATTTTGGCTATCTTTCTTTCTATGGAAGACAATTGAGTATTCCATCTGCAAGAGAGCCGTGCCGTTATAATTCATCCGAATTTTCCTTTGCCGACTCTTCGTACCGACCATGCTGCTGATGCCTCTTTTGAAATCATTTCTGCTGCTGTTCCTGACTCTTTCTTCATTGCTACTACTGATGATGAAGTTCTTCTTCAAATTTTGCCTCTGCCGTTAGCTCCTATTCCTCTTCCAGCATCTCCGTTGCCGATTGTTTTATCTTCTGATGATGAGATGTCTGTGATTCCTTTTTCTGCTGCTGATGTGCAAATAGAAGATGCTGACTTGATCAATGAGGATTTTGTCCCTTTCTTGATGGTTCCATCTACTCTCGGTCTTATTGAGCCCATTGTCATTGAGTAGCCTGTCGTGCTGAATAGTATGTTTGAATACTTCAGTCACCTTGATGGCGATGCTACTGATTTTCAAGTGCCGTTCACTTGTGTCGATTTGGGCGATGCTGGCCTCTTTCTCAAAGATACAATGCAGAATATTTTTGAAGACCTCTCTAGTAAGATCGTTAAGTCCAATCAGGAGGAGGAAGCTGCCAAAGAGAAAAGAATTCAAGACCTGAAGGACCTTCTTGAAAATAGGGAATCAAGAGTGATTTCTCAATCAAAAACTTTGGGGACTATGTTTTCTACTCAGAAGCAACTGATTGATGAACAAAGATCACATATCAAAGACTTGGAGGTATCTGAGAAGAATCTATCTGCCGCCAACGCTGCTCTTGTTGATGCTCACCTGAAGATTGCCATCCTTGAAGCAAACAACAAGATGCTGACTGAAAGATTGCAGAGTGCTCAAAGGAGGCAAGAAAAGAAGAAGATAAAGGCTGAGAAAGAAGGTTCAAAGGCTAAGAAGAAGTCCAAGCGCACTGATTCTACTTCAACGGTTGCTCCTGAACAACAAGAAGATCTCCCGAAGATTGCTGATTCTTGAGTCAATGTAACCGATGAAATAGATATCTTACAAGACCTTAAAAGATATATCCTACACCTTCTTTGCTAACCATTGTTATTTCTTTCTGTGTTCAAATATTTTATGTTATGTTCTTAAATCTATCTGCTGCTTTTATGCTAATCTCTTTCTTGCAGATTGATTCCCTGCCGATCCATGACATCGGCACTTCATTTCTTCTTTCCTTTATCTTTTATTACTTTATTTTTATCTCTTTTACCTTTACAAGACATCAAGTGTGACTTGGCTTAGGGAATGATAATAAATAGATTTTTCTAGAAACATTCTTTTACTAAGCTAAGATAGATGTTTTTGATAAAGGGTGATTGGACATAAGCAATTAAGAGGAGATTGTTGTTCAAATATATTTAGGTTTTAGAATTTCTTAATCCCAATCATAGTTAACACTTAGGATCTCCCAATTTTTATTAGAACCTTTATGGTATCTTTAGGATTCCTAGTGTCCAGCACAGGTGGAACTCAACTCTTCAAACCAAGGCAAACCAGCTTGAGAAGCATCAAAAAACCAATCAGCAAGACAAGTCACCAAGTTGCCGATTTAGGACATGACTGTTGGTGTTGGTGCCCTAGGCACGTTTGTTAAACGTTGTATAAGTTATCATTTTATTCATAATAATAAAGAGATAATAAGATTATTATTATGGCTCGTGTTTGCTTATAATAATCTCCGTCCCTAGAGCTTGTTAAGCACTAGTATAAAGGCTAAATGATCATGGGATGATCATGTTAAATTTATAGGTACTTGTTTGGAACAAGGTACTGGACATGACCCGCGGTATGAGATTTATGTCATGGTCGATGTCATATATAAATCTCATATTAGTTATGTCATTTGAATCTTTAGACATGAAGTTATTATAGTCTTCCACTTGATGAACATTATGTTTGACATATTCAAACGCTACCTTAACACGGTAGTTATAAAGGGTATGATTGGCATAATCGGATTCACGTAGGGAAGAATAATAAGCTAAATGGATTTGTCCCTCTTCGGAGAGATGTCGAGCTTGGGCCCCTCGAAGCGAATGATGTTGATGAAATGTTTGGCCAAACTCAAATGGATTGATTGGATCAATGTCATTTGGATTATCAACATATTCGGAATCGAGAAAGTATTGAACAATACAAGTTGACTTGTTGACCATGACTTGTGTTCAATGACATCGTGGACAAAGGGATTATGACATGTTCTAAAAGGAATGCGAACTTGTATCTAGTTATACTATTTGGGTAGGTATGACGGTTTGCTAGAACCTAATCATATCTTATGGTTTCATGTTTGAACTCATTGCCAACTTAGTATAATCCTAGAGGGTCACACACAATAGAACGAATCCTAAATAAGGACTATATTGGAAATTTGGAAAAATTGGATTTTTCTGGGCCTTTGGGCGACCGCACACAAGAACTTGGGCGGCCGCACAGTGACTGTCGGGGCTGGTTTCCTAATTTGATTAGGAATCGAATTTTGGACGGGTTTTAACACAAGTTTCCTATTTGGAATAGGTCTTACTTGTGTATAAACATCAGAATTCGGCCAAGACTCAGAGCTAATGTTTGTGCAAGCCTCCAAAGAGTTTGAGAGGGTTTTATTTTGTTCTAAGAAATCCTAGATTGAAGAACAAAATTATACACAAAGAAAATTCCATATAGTTCATATTAATTGTGAAAACGTGTTTCATAATTTGGTCTAGCAACCAAGATCAAGTGTTCTTGATATTCGTTCGTGGTGTGGATACCGCTAGAGGGTGAAACTTATCATCTTCAAAGTTCGTGATTATTACTATGATCGTGATCAAGTTTTCAAGTCTCTATCGAATTCAAGGTTGCAAAATCAAAGGCATCAAGGGTTAGTATTCTAGTATTCATATTGTTATATTTGACTTAATCATATGAATGGATCTATTGGCTTTGGGTTTCATCAAATTTTAAATGCTTAATTCCGCTGCGCATGTGACTACGAAACCCAACAGTGGTATCAGAGCCCCGTTCATGTTGATTATTTCAATACTAGATCATGTTGTGTGTATATAAATTGTTTATGTGCCAAGCATGATATGAATATTGGATTATATGATGTTTATGTGTTATGTGATTTTATGTGGTTTATTGTTTTACAACTTTAATCGCACGATTCAATCGCAATAAATATTATGATGGATTCTGAATTGTTTGATTATAAATTCTGATTGGATCATGGTTTTAATAATCGGGGAAAGACAATTTTGAGACAAATTTTCGAACTTCAAAATTCCTTCTGATGCGTTTGGGCGACCGCACAAATTTCCTGGGCGGCCGCACATGTTTGGGCGACCGCACAGGAGAGTTTGGGCGGCCGCACAGTTCACTGATTCTGTTCTGATTTTGGTTAAAATTGGAATTTGGAATTTTCGAGAGGTCCAACCGAACCAGTAACAAAACCAGACCAGACTTGCTGATCTGGAATGGGCTTTGGGTAGTTGGTTTGAGTGTGGATCTTGGGGTTTGATTTTCCTATTTGTTTTAGTCTTGTGATTCTAAGATTGGTTCAAGGCTTGGATGGCTAATCTACGTTCATCGAGATTGTGTTTCCCAAACTTGACCGCAATCAAAGTTTCAAAGATAAATCGAAGTTAGAATTATGAAGAGTTCATAATTGCTAAAATTGAGAAATAAAGTTCTTGATTCAATGATTGGAGATCCATGTGGAATTGTGAATGCAATTGGCATACGTTCATCGAGACCATCTATTGCTTAGTTTCGGCCACATGGACTACTTTCTTGGTTTCTTGAATTAGTGCGGGATTGTGGTTGCCTAATGGTTTAGTTCGACCGCACTTCTTGTTGTCTTGATTTGGAGATAATAACCAAAGTTGAAATAGTCTCATCCTCATAATTATAGAGAAACTAATGACATATAAATGTTGTGCTTAAATTAATAGAGATTAATTTAGTGGCTAAACTTGATGCGTAACATGTTTATCTTGTGTGCTCATAAATGTGTTGTATGCTATATGGTGATGAACCTTCAAGAAAGTTTTAAGTCCTTTTTGCCACGCCATGATTAAAACACTTGTTAGTGCATGGGTGATTTTAATGTGGGTTCGCCCTAGCGAGGTGCATTAACTTTATCTATATATGAGCAAGATGGATGATGTGGGCACGCCCTAGCGAGGCACATCAACCATGCGTTTAAAATGGTTAGACTTAATTGGGCGTCAAAACAGTTTTCGGCCTTAGGCAAGATTAAACATGCTTTCAAAATTGGATCCCTAAGAATCATATGAGATATGATTGACAAGAAATTGTCTACCTAATTAATTTGATTTTGAGCGGTCCGCCTCCGTGGACTCAAAGTTAAATTAAAGTTGGATCTTAGCACAATTTCAAAAGAATCCCATGAAAAGATCTAAGAGTCATATGAGATATGATTGACAGGGTTGTCTACCTAATTAATTTGATTTTGTGTAATCCGCCATAGCGGACTTAAAATTAAATTAAAGTTGGATCTTAGCCCATTTAAATTATATTATACATTGGATGTATAAGAAGGTTATATAATTTAGTGGGAGTGTTTTTGGAAAATACATTATTTATCTCTTTAATGAGATTGTTACTTGTAAAATTTTGGAAATTTTGCATAAGTTGTAGATGACAACTAAAATCATTGCGATTAATCCTTGATAAGGATAAGCTTCAAAAGAATGATACAAACTCCATGGATTGGATCCTGAGCCTAAGAATAGTTCTAAGGCAAGAAGATGGGTTGTGCATTCTTGATGGGCCTATTCCTAAAAGAACCAAATGCCGGAATAGACAATCACGAGAATCATGAGTAAGTGTGAGTTGTCTTATGCTCACGATTATGTGCTCTTAAACTCCAACAAAGTTTGGAACTTGTGGAAGCCTATTAGATAGGCGTGGAGTTGAGTTACATGTTTCAAAGAGCAATCTAAGCAAGAGAGGTATAAAACCATTATTGCATTCACTTCTTGCAAAAGGAGTAAAGGGCAATAAGTGGAACCTCACACGCTTAAGATAATGACTACGTAGAGTATCTTGAGAAACTTGGGAGTCCAATTGGATTGGAGCTAGCCATGGATCTTATTCTTGATTCATTGCCTAAGAGTTATAATCACTTTGTGATGGACTATAACATGCTTAGAATGAATAAGAATTTCTTCGAGTTGCATTAACATGCTGAAAAACTGCGAAGATGAAGATATTGGAGAATGGTTCTCCAGAGCTCATGGTTCATAAGGAAAAGGGCCAAGTGCCAAAAAAAAGGTAAGACAAGAGTTGTCAAACCTAAAAGAAATAATTATGGTTAAAATAATAACTCTAATTGATGCAATTTGGTAAAAATGGCAATTGGATTGACCATTTAGAATTGTAGTCAAAATTCTGGATGATCAATAAAAAGAATGGTAGTGGGACTACCACTTGGGAATTTTATGTTATAAATTATTCTTTCTAAATTTAATTATTGGGTATTGGATACCAGAATAATTAGTAAAATGAAAGACTACTTATAGTAAAGTTTTATCTACAAACGGTAATGATGCAATGGTTGCAACATTGTTTGTAGAACACTTGTAAAGTGACTTTACTGATGAAGTAGAAAACATTAGTTTGTTAAAAGATAATGAAGGATATTAATTTCTTGTTTGGAATAAGAAAAGTGCTTTATTTATTATGATTTACTTCATTGTGTTATCATATAAATAAATCTTATATCCTAAATCTTGAAGAACAAAGTAATAAAGGCTATAACATAAATAATTAAAATTCTTTATGCATTATTGTTTTGATCAAATAAATAAAAGATGCATATCTAAAATTCCATGGGACGGAGTTTTAAGTCATATGATTTGGAATCACATGATTTATGCAAATCTTATTTACTTGGACCAAGACATCCTTTACTATGATTGGTAAAAGGCTAATACCTTAATTGACCTAATACATTTTGATGTGTATGGTGCATTAAGAAGCAATGCTAAAAGAATTTTTTTATTATTATACTTGGTAAAACTATTCAAAGATTTTGATTGGATCATGATGACGAATAATTGAACCAAGAATTTGACAGTCATCATTAAAGTTGTGAAATGGTTTCACAAATTAACTTCACTAAGAACATCATTTTAAATGATGTGTCTGCATGGAAGTACAATAACCTTATTGGATATGGTTCATTAGATGATAAAGTCAAATTGATCTTCCATTATTAATTTTGGGGTTATGTATTACAAACCGCTGTAACTACACTAATTTGAATTCCATCAAAAGAGGTTAATTGGTGAAAGAAAACTCGGTTTGTCTTTCATAAAGATTTAAGATGGTGAGACCTTTTTGAAAGGAGTTGTCTGGGACACACTCACATTTAAATCTAATAAATATACTTTCATGGGATATCCTAAGGAAACTTGAGGATAATAATTTTACTCATAAGAAACAAATGGTTTGTTGATTATGATGATACTTTTCTAGATAAATGGTTTATCTCTAAAAGAATCAGTGGGAGTAAAATGTATCTCGAATGGTTTGAGACCTAGAAAATATATTTTAACCCGAGATGGAAGTTGAACAAGTTTTCACAAAAGAGTCGTGAAAAGTCCGTTCAATATATACAAATTCTTGCAATACATGATAAAATACAATCTATTAGAAGAAATATCGGATATTTCGAAATAGAAAGTATTGAGGTAAAGTTCATTTAGAATGAAGTATTTACCACCTATCAAAGATGCAATATCAACTCCACATTTAGATTAATGGCTTGGAGTCATAAAATCTAAAAGGCAATTCATGTATAATAATCAAGTTTGGAACTTGATCATTCTAACCTAAGGTGTAAAAACCAAAGGAGATGAATGACTTTTCTTGGAGAAAAACTTACATGGGTAGAAAGAAACGTATTAGAATTTTCATAGTCACATGTTCATATTTGGAATATGAAATTTGACAAAATGATGTCAAAACAAGCGTTCCTCAACGGGAACTCACTTAAGGATGTATTGAATACAACCTAAAGGTTTTGATAGTCAAGAAAATTCTAAAAGGTATGAAAGTTGCGAAGATTCATTGGATGGATTGAAGCAAGTTTTTTGGAGTTGGGATCTCCGTTTTGATAAGTCATAGAGCTTGGCTTGATCAAGAACGAAGATGAATCTTGTATATACAAGAAGGTTAGTGGGAGCATGGTGCTATTCCTTATTGAATATGTGGATGACATATCGCTCATTGGAAACGACATTCCTACTCGTTAGTCTGCAAAGATTTTGTTAAGAAAGTGTTTCGCAATGAAGAATGTGGATGAAGCCGCATAAGTCATTGGCATTAAGATCTATAGAGATAGATCAAGTAAGCAAATTGGTTTAAAGCCAAAGTACATACATTGACAAAGTCATAAGAAGATTCCGCAAGGAAAATTCTGAGAGAGGACATTTGTCAGTGTTACATGGAGTTTCTCTAAGCAAGACTCAATGTCCTAAAGACAAGAGATGAGCATAAGAAAAATGAATGAGATTCCATTTGCTTCGGCAATTGGATCCATGATGCCATGATAAGTACTAAGGCGGATATATCTAATGCTTGGAGCATGACGAGTAGATATTAATCCGATAACCGGTGAGAGTCACTGGATGGCTGTGAAACAATTCTTAAAGCACTTTAGAAGGACTGGAGAATTGTTTTGATCTATGAAGGGATGGAAGATGATCTCGTCGTATATGGGTACGCGGATGCATGCTTCCAAACCGACAAAGATGATAAAAGATCGCAATTGAGTTTTATAAATAATAGTGAAGCCGTAAGTTGGAATGGTTCCAAGCAGAGTCACTAAATTCTACATACTAAATCTAAGTATATTGCCGCATTGGATGCTGCAAAGGAAGTGATTTGGATTAAGAAGTTCATTGTGAACTTAAGATGGTTCCTAGCATTGCTAATTCAATAGCCCATATTAGTGATAATAGTGGTGCTATTGACCAAGCAAAGGAACCAAGAGCACATCCTAAATCCAAACACATACTTAGGCGTTCTCTTATCGTTCGAGAAATCGTTGATAAGGGAGACGTACATATATGCAAAGTACCTACTAATGATAACGTTACAGACACACTAAACAATGGGACTTCCACAAAGCTAAACATGATGGTCATGTTAAGTCCATGGGTATTGGATACCTAGGGAATTGGGCCTAGGGCAAGTGGGAGATTGTTGGTGTTGGTGCCCTAGGCACGTTTGTTAAACGTTGTATAAGTTATCATTTTATTCATAATAATAAAGAGATAATAAGATTATTATTATGGCTCGTGTTTGCTTATAATAATCTCCGTCCCTAGAGCTTGTTAAGCACTAGTATAAAGGCTAAATGATCATGGGATGATCATGTTAGATTTATAGGTACTTGTTTGGAACAAGGTACGGGACATGACCCGCGGTATGAGATTTATGTCATGGTCGATGTCATATATAAATCTCATATTAGTTATGTCATTTGAATCCTTAGACATGAAGTTATTATAGTCTTCCACTTGATGAACATTATGTTTGACATATTCAAACGCTACCTTAACACAGTAGTTATAAAGGGTATGATTGGCATAATCGGATTCACGTAGGGAAGAATAATAAGCTAAATGGATTTGTCCCTCTTCGGAGAGATGTCAAGCTTGAGCCCCTCGAAGGAATGATGTTGATGAAATGTTTGGCCAAACTCAAATGGATTGATTGGATCAATGTCATTTGGATTATCAATATATTCGGAATCGAGAAAGTATTGAACAATACAAGTTGACTTGTTGACCATGACTTGTGTTCAATGACATCGTGGACAAAGGGATTATGACATGTTCTAAAAAGAATGCGAACTTGTATCTAGTTATACTATTTGGGTAGGTATGACGGTTTGCTAGAACCTAATCATATCTTATGGTTTCATGTTTGAACCCATTGCCAACTTAGTATAATCCTAGAGGGTCACACACAATAGAACGAATCCTAAATAAGGACTATATTGGAAATTTGGAAAAATTGGATTTTTCAGGGCCTTTGGGCGACCGCCCAAATGGGCTGGGCGACCGCACAAGAACTTGGGCGGCCGCACAGTGACTGTCGGGGCTGGTTTCCTAATTTGATTAGGAATCGAATTTTGGACGGGTTTTAACACAAGTTTCCTATTTGGAATAGGTCTTACTTGTGTATAAACATCAGAATTCGGCCAAGACTCAGAGCTAATGTTTGTGCAAGCCTCCAAAGAGTTTGAGAGGGTTTTATTTTGTTCTAAGAAATCCTATATTGAAGAACAAAATTATACACAAAGAAAATTTCATATAGTTCATATTAATTGTGAAAACGTGTTTCATAATTTGGTCTAGCAACCAAGATCAAGTGTTCTTGATATTCGTTCGTGGTGTGGATACCGCTAGAGGGTGAAACTTATCATCTTCAAAGTTCGTGATTATTACTATGATCGTGATCAAGTTTTCAAGTCTCTATCGAATTCAAGGTTGCAAAATCAAAGGCATCAAGGGTTAGTATTCTAGTATTCATATTGTTATATTTGACTTAATCATATGAATGGATCTATGGGCTTTGGGTTTCATCAAATTTTAAATGCTTAATTCCGCTGCGCATGTGACTACGAAACCCAACAATGACCAGTATACAAACAGGTCACCGGCAGCTCTACAACCAGCAAGGACAAACTGAAGCTTACTGGTAGTCAACTCAAGATATTCTTCATATGAATATCCCCAGGTTACATCGTTCTATACTTTTAAGTTGACTTTACCGATTTCTTTGTACGACCCTTACTGAAAGTAGTTAAATTGTCTCTGCTACATTTTCTGCGCCAGTCTGACACCGAGCTACTTTTAGCTCTACTCTGTCTCCTACTTGAGTTTTTGCAGGTAACCGGTTGAGACAAAGGGGTCTTTACCCATCAGACTTTTGAAGGCATGCGTGTAACGACCCCAAACCCGGGCGCTATTTTTAGTCAGTTGAGCACTCGTGGGTGACGACCCGTCCCAATTTAATATAAATTTTATATTGAATATTATTTTATATTTTAATTTGTGTTAGTTTGATTATTTTAAGAGACTTATTCGATCTATTTAAATATTTAATAAAAAGTATTTGGGTTGCAAAATGATTTACTAGAATGAGTAGAAGTTTAGTAGAGTAAGTATTTGTAAATAATGATGATTAAGGGGTTTAAGTGCTAGAGTTGAAACCTTGGAGTTTAAATGTAATTGATCAACTTTGAGGGGCCTAAGTGAAAATGGCCAAAAGTGATTGGGTTTTGTTTTCTTCTTATCCTCTCTCTCTCTCTCTCTCTCTCTCTCAGTAAAATCACACACACACACACATGAATACACACACTCACTTTCCTATTTCCTCTCAATTCTCTCTCTGGTTTTTGAGAAGAAGGTAAGTTCTTCCATTTTTGATTTTATTCCTTTTTATTTACTCCTCCGTTTTAAAATCTAATTACACCAAAATGTTCGTAGCGTCGAGTAGATCAAGTCTAGCATGTCAGAACATTTTGTCATCGGTACTATTTTCGGTACTATTTTCGTAGCAAGTAAGCTACTACTCCCCTTTTAAATTATAATATTGCTCATGCATATTATATGTGATATATTTGTGATAATTGTTGTTTTGTGGGAGTATTGGAGTCATTTGTATTTGGGCTATTTTGTGGGTATTCTCACTGTTGGAATTATTTTGTTTGGGTGATATACATAAGATAAGAAGTTGTAATAGTACTTTTGAGACGGTAAAATAGATTTAGTATAAAAGTTGTAATAGTACTTTTAAGACGGTGAAATAGATTTAGTGTGATACTTGTGATTGTGATGGTAGTTGTTAGTTTTGTGGTGAGGGTTGGAGTAAGTTGACATTAGCTATGTTAAAGATGCTATTTTAGTATTGTCTAACTCAGTTGTGTGTTGAGTTATAATTAGTAAGATAGAATTTGGGGTAGTACTTTTGAGACGGTGAAACAGAAGTAGTATGAAAAGAATTAAGTTTGGCTGACGGAAGTGTGTGGGCGGCCGCCCAAATAGGGCGTGCGGCCGCACATCTTTCTGGATAGTTTTGGTCGTGGTCAGTGTGCTTTATGGGCGACCGCACGTATTTTTAGGCGGCCGCACAGTTGGCTGGTGGGATTTAAATGTTCCAATTCGATTTAGTTAAGGTTCAATCTTTGTCTATGTTTTAGGTCCTATTCTAGGGTACCTAGATAGGAGTTATGGAACACAAGGGTGTTAGGAATTGGTTCGATTATGAATGGATGTAAGACGTGAAACGGGGGTTGAGTGCCTACCGATTTGTTTAACATCTTGATGATGTATTTATTGGATTCATTAGTTGGGAATTCTAAATGTAGAGAAATGATTGGATTATAGTCATCGTACTAATTGTGAGTAACCGTTTGGGGTTCATGTTGGTGTGGTTCATCTTTATGATGCTTTTGTGGGATTTCCTACTTTGAAATCCATTGGTTGAGAAATGTGTTTAACGTACGTGATTGTTAAGCTTTTCATGGGCAGTTTATCATCTTTGTGATGTACTTGGTATGGTTCCCTATTTTGGAATCATACACTGTGCTTTCGTTTAAAGTCCAGCTGGTCATACTTGGTTGAGTCAGGCAGTGGTAGGAGATTATAATGGCACCCGAGTCAAGTTCATTATAATGTTCCCACTAGTACCTTTTCTTTTTCCCCAGTCCATATTGGCCTTGGATGGGATGAGCTAGCTCCCTTGAGTGAGCATTCTAGCTAGTTCGTTTTGGGTTATGACTTTGTGTCATTTTCCCCATGTTGTTGTTATTATGGTTATTGTTTGGTTCCGGAACCCCTGCTTCAGCTCTTCGATGCTGCTTGTTGATGCTGCTCTTCGATGCGGCCGGTTGATATGGTTCAGTTTGTTATATCATTTTCGGGGAAACCTTGGCTCAGTATCCTTTGTAACGTGTTTATTTCAGTCTTGTGTGCTGCATGTTGAGTTGGTCGTTATTTCCAACTGGTATGGGACAGTTGGCGATAAGGATCCTTCTCATTGGTTGTTATATGATTTATTTATTCAGTTAATATGTATGATATCATGCCATGTAGCTGCATAGTAACTTACTGAGATTTTATCTCACCCCGTTCCTTTCAATGTTGTTTTCCTTAACAACAGGAAAGCTAGAAGTAATAAGATGTGAGAGCGGATGGCGTGTGGGAATGTTCTAAGCAGGTTGTATTGTATTTGGAATAGTTTCTCTTCTGGGCTTTTGTGTATTCACGTTGTGAGGCCGTGGTTGTTTAGTGTTTTGTAATTACGGTTACCATTTGGGTATATATGTTAATGGTTGTTCTTGCTTCCGCACTTGTAAATAGTCTCCGAGTTATTATCTCGTTGAGTTGAAGTCGGTTTTGTCGTACAGTTTATTGTACGTAGAGTTGGTTTTATAGAAGAGTTGGCGCGCCAGGTTCGGTATTTATCATTTTGAGATGTAAATTGTACTATTTTTATATTTATGGAATTAAAGATTTTCCGGGGCGCCACAATGCGTGTACGGCATATCTCCACCCTTAATGCTGAAGATAGCGCATTTAATGCTCCTCACCTAACCGGCTGAAAATTCAAATTACAACCCTTCTTCCCTAAGACTCAAGTCGTTTACTTCTCCTATAAATAGAAGACTTAGAGCATTAAAGAAGGGTGGTGCATTGAAGAGAGTTTAATTGTTTGAAGCATTCATTGAAGCTCAAACATTCTTTGTCCAAGAAATCATTAGACATTTAATAGGACAAACACTTGTGCACAAACTCATCAACATGTCAGCATTCCCAAACTAGATTATATAAGGAATGCATTGATTGAGTTTTTCACACACCCACCTGAGTGAGATAAGTTCCTTTTGGACTTGCCGCTCAAAAACACTTGGTCATTATTTGTATCACGATCCATTAGTGATCCCTAGAGTTTAGGTATTTGTAACCGGCAAAGCCGTGCTTGTAATAGATTAGGGAAATCTGATAGTGCACTTAACTCAAATCCAAGTTCTGACCAAACTTGGTAGAGGACGTAGCAGTATTTACACTGTGAACCTGTTGGTCCCAAAGGGGCAACAAGGTTATGAAAAAATCTAGGGGGGGGTGAATAGCGTTTTTAAATTCTTTTCAAACCCTTTTACAAATCAATGGCAAATACGCACGACTCTTAATTTGACTAAGGTGGTGTTTGATGTATTAAGCACTTGATGCTTGATGCTTAATAGATTGCAATGTATAATTTGGAGGTAAGGTGCCTTGATAACATTGAGCTCTACATGTTGAAAGTTCCATGAGTCTCTTATTGGTTAAGCAATGATTTTGATTCTCAATCATTAAGAGCCTCACGTAACCTCCAACATCTATACCTCAATGTCATCAAAGGCACCATACCTCCAAAATATACCTTGCAATCTATTAAGTATCAAGCATCAAATGCTTAATACATCAAACACCACCTAAGTATAGCGCGCAGCAAGAGTGTGAAATGCACAGCGGAAGTTTAAAGCTATCACTTATGCGCAGGGAGATGCGAAAAAGTGTAAATACGCACGCACTAAGATTTAGTTTAAAGAGTGGCGTAAAATGGAACTAAGGCAGAAAGCACACAAACACAATGCAAACAGTGCAAGACAATCTACAAAGATCAAACAAAGCAATATATCAGAAAAGCTTAAATGTAGAAAGTAAAGCACAATAAATAGACAAGCTATTTGGAGAGGTTCAATCTGGAAAAGATTTACGTCCTCTACCAAGATGGTTAGTCTTGGATTTCTAATGAAGATCTTATTATGAGAGAGTGTTACAAGTTACAACGATTTAGAACAAACTAACTCAAAGATATATAATCTATGAAAGAACAAAATTCTAGACAATAACCGGTGTTTCTCAAGAAGTATGATCGATGAGATCGAAACTTCAAGAGGTGTGTGTGTGTCAGAAATCTGGGATCTTTAAGTCTATGAGATGGAGAGCACAAGATTCTGGTGCTACAAGGCTTTAGGATCTGGGCTTGGTAAAGTATGAAGGTATGAAGGTTGTTCTTGAGAATTCTGGAAATGAGCAAGCAATCTTCAAATTTTCAAAGTTTCTTTCAGAGATCAAAACACAAGCAGCTTGGAAAATGAGGAAGAGCTGGCTATTTATAGTGGATCATCAAAAACTAGCCATTGGAGCTCTGAGTAAGGACAATGTGCTGGCACAATATGATTGGTGGGCAGGTGTCCTTTATAGCTGTTGGACACAGAGCAAATGGATGAGCTTCAAAATTATTCTAGAAGGATGACAGCTGTCTTCATTTTGAATTTCAAATATGAGGCGCGTCTCTATCTACGTGTATGCTGAGTGTGCATGTTTTGTCGTTTGTCCACATCAGCACTTTGACTCATTCCAAAAAGCGTAGCTTGTCATGACGCTTTCCAAGCTTCATAAAAGTGAGGTCAGGAAATAAGAGAATTGACTAAGGCAGAACTGCGCACGCATGAGAGCCATGCGCATTGGGTGCGCAGATGGGGCGCTGCGCATGAGAGTCATGCGCATCCAATTCAGTCAATTTCATTTGAGACCTTAAATCCAATGCTTCAGCCCTAAACACTGAGCCTAGTCTATAAAGAGGACTTAGCTAAAAATTGAAGTTATAAAACTTCTTACATAGGGTCCTAAATTCCTTAAAATAAACTTAGGTGATGGTATCAATCAATTCTAACATTAGTAGGAGGGTTAAGTAATAATCATACCCAACAATCTCCACCTAAATGATTGATGCCATTACCTACTACAACAAAGGCAATACAAAGTATTTGATAAAAACATGTCCATAAGAATGTAAATGGTAAATCATGTCTCAAGTCAATGCACACACTAGCCAGTGTTATATATTTCTAGTCTATCCAAAAGAATAACTTACAATATGGGAAAGACAGAAATATCATTCAGCGCATACAAGATATTATGAGTTTAAGTTTGAGTATGCGTTTAAACTGAATGTTTAAACATCATGCAATAAAATATGAGCAGTTATGATAATGCGCATGATGTAAAGTTTAAATAATGCATTCATTGTTCCACAAACGAAAAGTTTGAATTGAACAAAGTTTTGTGAAAACACAAGGATGCATTCTTCTCATTTAAAACTTGAAAGATTTGAGTTACAGGTACAAGTTTTACAATGGAAGAAAAATCAAAAGCAAAAAATTAAATGCGCATCAAAAACTTACAAAATATGCACAGCAAAGGAAAGATTACACATCAAATCTAGTCTATGTTAATCCTAGATAGCGCTTGCCTAAGCTCATTCTGCAGGCTGGTAAACTTGTTCATCAACTCAATCTTGAGAGCTTGAAACTTAGCATTATATTCCACAGCCTGGTTAACATAAGTCTTCATGCCGCCGAGCATCAAGTTGTTGTCCTTTTGAAGATCTTCAGAGACTCAATTTAAAGTATTCTCAAGCGAACCAAATTGGTTTGCAAGAGATTGCTGAGAAGACGCAATCAAGTCTTGAATCTCCTTCTGCGCATCTACCAAACTTTTGGTCAACTCCACCTGAACCATATTCTGACTGGCTTACATATCTAGCATAGCCTGATTCATGGCGCTATTGAAAGTATCACTGAACTAAACTAAGCAGTAAGTGACATGAGATTTCAGCGCATCAAAGGAGGCGGAGGAAGAGCTGGATTTACCGGGTGCATGGTCTTCAAAAGCATTCAGAATCTTTGCAGTTTCAATCTGCATAACATCCTTCATCGTGCCTGCCGCAGTGCATAAAGCTTCATTCAAGCCATGCATAGAGGGGATCTTGGAGAGCGCATTGGTAATAACACCAAAGTCATGCTCTATGTCTTGGCAGAGCGCATCAAAATTTGGAGGCATGGGCGCAGCTCCAGAACTGGTTGTAGGCGCAGCTTCAGAAGGGGTTGCCTTTGTTGAAGAACTCTCCCCCTTAATGGCACAATCAATTGCTTGAAGTAGATTGGCTTGCACATCTAGCCTACCAGACTGCGCATTCAGTTGCTCTTGAATCTTAGCTTGTGCAGTGACTACTTGAAAGTGCTGGGTTTGCGCAGCAAATTGATTAGCCTGGATAGTTTGAAGCATGGCCAAGATTTGGCGCATGTCAATTGATGAAATTGAAGGGTCTGAGGGAGCAGTAGCTGGAGGCACCACTTGAATAACTGGAGAAGTATGGGAAGCTCTAGTAGGTTGCGCAGGTAAGGTAGCAGCATCTGGAGTAGCTTGCGCAGGAAGATGAGATTGATGCGCGAGAATAGGAGAACGATGGACCTCATAATCTTCGGAGCTAGAGTCTTCACCATCTTCAACTATTGGCGCATCCTCATAAATAGTAGGATCAGGCGCATTATGAGCAAAACCTTCACCATCAATAAACACTGGTGGGGCCTGCTGCGCAATGTTTCTCTGCGCAAGCGCAGCTAGTCTTGCTTCCCTTGTAATTTCACGCGCAGACTTTTCAATGCGTGGAGGGGAATGCCTTGGAGGATCTGATTCAACATCAGATAAATCTTCCACAGTACGCTTTGAGGCGCGCTTCTTGGTAGCAACCTTCTTTATCCTGCGCGTTAGAGGGGCCTTCTTTGCAGATAGTGGGATCTCATCCTCACTAGAAGTATCATTACGCATTGGCATTGCAGTCTCCTTCTGCTTCTCCCCCTGAGATTGTGTAGCCTTAGAGGTTCCAGTAGATTTGGAAGGGCTAATGAGTGGATCATTTGCAGTACCTTCAAAGATATCTTCCTCTTGAGGCGCAGGCGCAGAAGTAGAGGGGCGCGTTGATTTAGGCGCAGGAGGAGGGGGCGCAGCAACATATTCTTCTACTGGATGTCTTTATCAGACTCATCCAGTAGAGTTCTTGTCTCTTTGGCTTTCATCTTCTTTTTCTTTTCCTTCTTCTCTTAAGGCGCAGGAGCCTTTGATTTCTTGGACTCTACAGGCGCATGGGCTTTAGCCTTTTTAGATTTCTTAGGAGGCTCAGGATCAGCAGTAGCCTTGCGCTTAGGAGCAGGCGCAGAAGGTTCCTTGATCTTTATTCCAGATGCAGCAGTTTTAGAAGACTTCTGTTTCTTGCGCGGCTCATCAGCAGCAATACCCTTGCCCTTTTCCTTAGCGCCAACCTTGCTTAACTCAGGCTCATAGACAGATTCATCTTCAGATTCTGACTCAGATGCAGAGGCTTCCATGAGCTCACTATCAGAAGTTGGTGGAGATCCTTGATCATCAGGATGAATATCCTCAAATACTTCAATAGGATCTGCAGCCCAGCACATGCAGTAATCAAAGTTATTGACTTCTCGGTGAAAATTCTGAAGAAATACGCGAGAATACATGCGCGTAGAAGTCACATCAACTTTTAAAAAAGGATCCTCATCTACCAATTTGCGCACTTTTGGAAAGCGCAAGAAAATGGCAGTGAGGATTCTGCAGTGCATCTTGTACTTGGGTGGCCTCTTAGTGTCATCTGTTTTCTTTTTGTAGACTCTCACCCAGCGTACCAATTCATCAAAAATTATCTCCGCCCAACTCAAAGTATTTTTTTTTTGAAAATAGCAACGCAGCACATCCATTGCTTGCTGATGAAAGTAGACTTATTACTAGGGGTGGAAATGGTTCAGCTCAAACCGCGGTTCGGAGCCGAACAGAACCAAACCGCACGGTTTAGCTCGGTTTTTAAACTTTCGTGGTTCAGATCGGTTTCGAAATTTGGTAAACCGGGTGGTTCGGTTCGGCTCACGGTTTGACCCTTCAAGTCGAACCGAGCCAAACCGTTTAGAGCTAAACCACGAGCTGAACCGTTGAGCTGAACCGGTTTGAGCCGAACCGTTTTGAGACAAACCGAGCCATTTTATAGACCATTGATTTAGTTTAATGATTTGATCTCAACCGTTAGATTTATAAAACCCTAATACCCTTCTTATCCGCCGCTCTAAGTCGTGAATCGATCAGTTCGAAAATTTGGAAATTCTCTCGCCTCAAGTTCTCCTCGTCTCCTTCACCCACGACTCCATCCCTCCGACTCCATCCTCCCGGCCGACTTCATCCCTCCGCCGACTCCATCCCTCCGGCCGACATCTTTCCTGGCTTCCTCCATCTCACTCCCACTCAGACTCAGGCCTCCATCTCACCTACATACATCGGCGATTTGAAACCCTAGCTCGACATTCATTTCAATTTTCCGGCGATTAAATGTAAGTTTCATCCCTTATGCTTCTTCTCTTAATTGAAAGTGAAGCACTAGCCACACTCATTCTCAACAAGCTTCGAGCAGGGATCAAGGTGGATTTCATATTCTTAATAGTGATGTGAATTATTTTATTTATTGGTTGACTACCTTGAAACTTGTTTTAACGTGTATCTATGTTTGTTAGGTTTGTGCAATCAAAGCTCCTGGATTTGGAGAGAACAGGAAGGCAAATTTGCAGGACCTTGCAATTCTCACTGGCGGTGAGGTATGAAGCTCTCCATTGTTTTCATTCTTTCATCCTCACATCTTCCAAACCGTGGTTCAAACCGAGCCAAGCCGAACCGTAGTGGTTTAGCTCAGCTCGGCTTAGACTATTTCGTGGTTCAGCTCGGTTTGGGATTTCTCCAAACCGATGTATAGCGGTTTGGCTCCTAAATTACCCCAAACCGAGCTAAACCGAACAATTTCCACCCCTACTTATTACCATTCTTGCAGTTGATGGTATCTCCAATGAGTGTGCAGAGGTGGTACATAATTTCTCCACACTCCTTCCTATCATGGTTATTGTATTGACCAACCAGAGTAGGAATCTTGTCAGCTTCTGCGCAACTTTATCTTGCGTATCTTGAGAGAGTTTCTTCTTGTCGCACGCAGGGAATCCCATGGTTTGTCTGATGTGCGCATAGTTGATAGTCACAGATACCCCGCGGATAGAGCTTTTAAGGCAGGTAACGGTGATGTCATCGTACACGCGATCAACTTCTTCTGCGTTACTGAAGAATTCGTCGATGTATGAGGGAAGAATGAAGTCTTGACCTTTGGTGAAGAGGGGCAAGATGCCAGAGGTATCCATAATTTCTACCATATATTGTCCTAGCGCATCCTGATTTAGATCTTCCACATCGAGTTCCCATCCGGGAATAAAGTAATTTAGATTCTGTGCAAAAACAAAATTAACAATTAGGTCTGGACATGCGCATAGAGAGAAGCGCATGCGCATGAGCGATATGCGCAGCGCATGAACTACACTCCATACTTAGAAAATATAATAAATATTAAGGGTAAAAATGTCCAAAAACATCAAATTTAAATCACATGCCTAAAATTGGCGCGAAAAGTATAAACAAAGACAAAAAATCATGGCAAGGCAAAATATGACTATTCACAAGAACATGAAAAACATGTGTTGAATACACGAAGAACACGAAGAACATAAAAATGTCAAAGTGCTCCAAAATGCATAAAAAGCATATCAAAATGTTCATAATGAAAAATCACACACAAGCAAGTAAACCAAAACAACAACAACAAAAACATACATCCAAGATCTGAGAAAAACGAAACAAGAATACAAAAAAACATAAACTCGAAAAATCTCAGAAAACAACCCAAACGATCATTGATCGTAAAACAAATTACATAAATGAATAGGCACATGTAAAACGAGTACACAGCATCAAATAATTCGAAAATGAGCAACAGATTATAGAGAAATCATAAAGGGTAAAAATCAGACCTTGATGTTCAACAATGGCGGAAACTGAAAAAGTGAGGTTGAGATTCTTACCATTTGTGGATCCTCTGGTTTCTTTGATGATGTAGATGTCTTCTTAGGAGCCATAAAAGATATATATAGAAGAAATTTACGAGAAAATGGAGTGAAAAAAGAAGTGTATAGAGGAAGAAATGTCAGAGATAGAGAGAGAAATCGAGAGAAAGAGAGAGAGAGAGAAAGAAAGTGTAGTGAGAGAGAAAGTCATAAGAGCAGAGTGAGAAGGGAAACGGTGCTTCAGAGGTTATCATGAAAAAGGTACGTAACGTCACTGAGCGCTAACAGAAGTTGGTGAAAGTCAAGCGAGTGAGGCGCACGCGTAGGTGACATGGACCAATGAGGAACGCGCGTGAAAAGCACTATGTGCGCGCGTGTGTCAGGCATTAATGGTCACGAAAAGACTCTTCCTCTTTCGTCATAAATAGCACACAATTAGCATTAATGGCGCGTCACTCAATGCTTTTGCATTAAATGAGGTGGGATGTGCGCAGGGTAGAATAGTAATTTCCCAAGAAAATTCAAAAATAAATGACGAGGGAAAATACATAATTACGCAAGTACCCTTGCAAATTATGTACTGACTCAGCAAGTCAATGACCTAGGTGTAACTATTGAAAAGAGAATTTACCTGAGGTCCACGTAGCATGCGCATGATGCTTATGCGCAGCTCTATTATGCGCAGAGTTTCTTAGAAAACTCAGAAAATATTTGACTTATGTTCAACATCATGTGCGCATGAAGTGCGCTGGCGCATGTGGTAGTTCTAACTTAGATAATTCAAGAAAACAAAGATATTAGTATTGACAAATCATATGGACAAGATTTAGCTGAGTTCAAGCATACCCATTTCGCCTCTAAAAAAGATGAACCTTTTAGCATCTAGTGCTTTTGTAAGAATATCAGTGATTTGATAGTCGGTTCCCACGTGTTCCAAATGAATGTTTCTTTTCTCCACGTGGTCTTTGAGGAAGATATACTTGATGTCAATGTGCTTGGTCTTAGAGTGTATGATAGGATTTTCAGAAACCACAATGGCTGAAGTATTGTCGCAGTAGATGGGACAATTTTCTTCTTTGATGTCATAGTCCACCAATTGCTGCTTCATCCACAGAATCTGACAGCAACAGCTTCCAGTAGCAATATATTCTTCTTCAGAAGTTGAGGGATTTGTCTTGCTGGAGAAAGACTGCTTTGATTGTTTGCCAAGTTGACAAGCTGCGCATTTGTTGTCATGATGATCAGCAACCTTGGGGAGTCCTTTGACAAGATTGTCCCTGCTGAGTTTTGATAGACATTTGAAGTTCAAGTGACTCATGTGCTTGTGCCATAGCCAACTATTTTCGCTCACACTTTTAGCTATAAAACAAAGATTAGTACTAGAGTTCATACTATGGAAATCAATAATATAAATATTTGTCTTACGATATCCCGTGAGTAAGGTAGCTCCAGTTTTGCCATTCTTGATAAGACATTGCGTTGAAGTGAAATGGCATTCTAATCCTTTGTCGCAGAATTGAGATATGGATAATAAGTTGTGCTTGAGTCCTTCAAGGAGAGAGACTCTTTCAATGCACACTTTGTCTTTCTTTAGCTTTCCATATGCAACAACTTGACCTTTGTTATTATCACCAAATGTTACTGAGAGACCTCTTTCTTCATGAACATCTTCAAGTAAGGATTCATCTCCAGTCATGTGTTGTGAGCACCCACTGTCGAGAATCCATTCATACGTTCTAGCTTTAGAAGATCCAGCCATGAAGCAAAGAACCTGAAATATAGACATTTAAGCAGGTCCCCTTTATTCCTTTTTGGGTCCTAGAGTTAGAAACTTTTGACAACCCATTCTTTCTTGACCTTAGGATTTTTAAGTCCTTTGGCATTGGGAGTGAATCTCAAAAGGCATTCCACGGTCTTGTGTCCAGAACAATCACAAATAGAACAATGATGAAAGCCACCAATCGCGTGAGTTTTTGCAGACTCTTTACTTTTCTTTGGGATAGCATTCTTCTTTGGGTTAGATGAGCTAGCCTTAACAAAATCTTTCTTTTGAAATTTTGGAGCGCTTTTTCTAGTAGGACGCATAGGGCTAGGAGGCGCATGTCAAAGAGGCACATGGCTCCTAGGCCCATAATGTGCACTAGTAGAAGGAGCGCGCTTTGTTTCAAGAATGATTTTGCTAGGAGATGGTTCATCTGTAGCTACTTCCTTCTCTTTAGCTTTCCCAAATTGTTTCGTTGGGTAGACATAATAGAATGTTTGTCTCTTGACTGGTTCCTGTCTTTTACCCATTGAAATAGAATGTTTTTCCTTGGGAATTTCATAAGTTTGCTGAGGTGTAAATTCACTTTCTCTTTCAGCGCAGACCTCACACTTAAAGTTGTCACTAGTTGATGAGAATCCCAAGCCACTCTTATCACCACTGGCTTTTTGGGACTCAAAGATAATGTCCATAGTGACACGAGAATTGGACCACTCGTTTGTAATCTTTTTGAGATCAGTAATTTGAGCAACCAATTCATCGTTTTGAACTTTAAGTATAGAGCTCTGTTCTGTTAGATAGGTGTTTTTAACAGTAAGAGGAGTCATGCTCTTTATCTGGTCCTTAAGGAGGGTGAGCTCAGATTTTAAAAGAGATTTCTCGGTCTTAAGATGGGAAATTTCATCACATGATAGTGCTAAAGCTTCCTTCATATCACTAAATCGACTGATTACCTTTTCAGCCTCTTTGAACAACTTTTCTTGCTTTTCAATGTCCTAATCATGATTGATTTTTGGAATTTATTCAACATGTGGTATGATGTAGTTGCCTTTTCTGAGCTTGCTTCTTGCGATCAGATCACATCTAGCAAATAACAATCCACCATCGCTTTGAGCTGGAGTAAGACATCCTTGTTCAATAAGCTCGTTGATGGTTGGTCCTTTCTTCTTTTTCATCTCTTGAAAACCTGCAGATTTCTTGATAGGTTTATTCAAGACATTCATATCAGGAACATCTTTGGAGTAGTCATCATCTGAATCATAAGCATCTACTTCATCATCCTTTGCCACTAAGCACACGAGTCCACCATCAGAATCTTCATCGCTTTCTTCCGTGTCTGTTTCAATCCATGTATTGCGCTCAGTAGATGGAGATTCTTCTTCAGTAACCATTCCTTTATGACGATTGAATTTGTGAGTGTGATTTCTTTTTTTCTGCATGTACTCGAACTTGGGAATTAGGCAGCTCGATGCAAAGTGTCCTGGTTTCCTACAATTAAAACAAACAAGTTCTTCTTTTCTTTTGGAATCACTGCTCCTGGTAAACTTTGGAGGAGCTCTGCTTGTAGATCCTTGTGCTTTGTTGAAAGAGCTGGGTTTTGAGAATTTTCTGAACTTCTGGAATTTCTTCACAAATAAAGTGAAGTCTTCGTCATCCATGTCCAATAGCTCAGAGGTAGAAATCTTAGGATCTGCGCTTTTCTCAACTTGTGCTGGCACTTCCTCTCTATGCGCCACCATAGCAATGGATTTTGATTTTCATTCAGTTTCACTTATACGCTGAAGTTTGAGTTCATAAACTTTGAGATTTGCGTAAAGATTTCTGAGGGTCCAAATGTCTAAAGTTCCATCATCTTCAAGAGCGCTAGATTTATGCAAGTATCTTGATCCAAAAGCAGCGAGAAAATTAACATTCAATTCTTTATTTGAGAACTTCTTTCCAAGTGAAATACAGAGACTAATGATTTCATAAAACCATTCATAAGTCTGTCTTAAAGATTCACCGGGGAGTTGAGAGAAATTGTTGAATCTCTTTTGAACTTTGTATCGCTTGTTCTCGTTGCAAACAGTGTCTCCTTCGATGTGCTCTTCAATAGCAACCCATAATTCATTAGCAGTGGTATAATGCATGACTTGTTGTTTCATAGCCGTGCTTAGAGTGCTTAGGAGAATGTTTCTTGCTTTTCCATCATTAGCAACTCTTCTCATCTCTTCTTCAGTCCATTCTTCCTTAGGTTTCTTGATGGAAGGTTGAGCAGCGTTGGTGCTCAACCTTTCATTGGGATGTAAGGTCCATAAACCACGGTGTCATGAAGCCTTTCATCTATTGAGGTGAGATGAGTTAAGATGGTGAATTTCCATACGTCGAAATGATCTTCATCAAAGACTGGAACATGTGTATAGTTAGCAGTTGCCGAAGGTTTTGAGTTTGCCATATCGAATCGGCACCCAAGCTATTAAGCTTGAAAAACAAAAATGTTTTATAAAGGTGTTTGCTCTGATACCACTTGTTGTTCCATAAGGGGCAACAAGGGTATGAAAAATGCTAGAGGGGGGGGGTGAATAGCGTTTTTAAATTCTTTTCAAACCCTTTTGCAAATCAACGGCAAATGCGCACGGCTCTTAATTTGGCTAAGTATAGCGCGCAGCAAGAGTTTGAAATGCACAGCGGAAGTTTAAAGCAATCACTTATGCGCAGGGAGATGCGCATAATATAAATACGCACGCACTAAGATTTAGTTTAAAGAGTGGCGCAAAATGGAACTAAGGCAGAAAGCACACAAACACAATCGAACAGTGCAAGACAATCTACAATGATCAAACAAAGCAATATAACAGAAAAGCTTAAATGTAGAAAGTAAAGCACAATAAATAGACAAGCTATTTAGAGAGGTTCGATCTGGAAAAGATCTACGTCCTCTACCAAGATGGTTAGTCTTGGATTTCTAATGGAGATCTTATTATGAGAGAGTGTTACAAGTTACAACGATTTAGAACAAACTAACTCAAAGATCTATAATCTATGAATGAACAAAATCCAGACAATAACCGGTGTTTCTTAAGAAGTATGATCGATGAGATCGAAACTTCAAGAGGTGTGTGTGTGTGTCAGAAATCTGGGCTCTTTAAGTCTATGAGATGGAGAGCACAAGATTCTGGTGTTACATGGCTTTAGGATCTGGGCTTGGTAAAGTATGAAGGTATGAAGGTTGTTCTTGAGAATTCTGGAAATGAGCAAGCAATCTTCAAATCTTCAAAGTTTCTTTCAGAGAGCAAAACACAAGCAGCTTGGAAAATGAGGAAGAGCTGGCTATTTATAGTGGAGCATCAAAAACTAGCCGTTGGAGCTCTGAGTAAGGACAATGTGCTGGCACAATGTGATTGGTGCGCAGGTGTCCTTTATAGCCGTTGGAGACAGAGCAAGTGGATGGGCTTCAAACTTCTTCTAGAAGGATGACAGATGTCTTCATTTTGAATTTCAAATATGAGGCGCGTCTCTATCTACGTGTATGCTGAGTGTGCATGTTTTGTCGTTTGTCCACATCAGCACTTTGACTCATTCCAAAAAGCGTAGCTTGTCATGACGCTTTCCAAGCTTCATAAAAGTGAGGTCAGGAAATAAGAGAATTGACTAAGGCAGAACTGCGCGAGCATGAGAGCCATGCGCATTGGGTGCACAGATGGGGCGCTGCGCATGAGAGTCTTGCGCATCCCATTCAGTCAATTTCATTTGAGACCTTAAATCCAATGCTTCAGTCCTAAACACTGAGCCTAGTCTATAAAGAGGACTTAGCTAAAAATTGAAGTTATAAAACTTCTTACATAGGGTCCTAAAGTCTTTAAAATAAAACTTAGGTGATGGTATCAATCAATTCTAACATAAGTAGGAGGGTTAAGTAATAAGCATACTCAACAGAACCTCTCCAAATCTCTGTGTCCCTTTTGTGTTCTCTATCTTACTGTCTTGTCATTGCCGGTTGGAAAACTATCACCGACAACCCATTATTCTACATACTGATTCATTGTAATTTCATTTAACCAATCTCTTGAAACTGTATTGAACTTTTTAGAAATCACTTTGTGTTAAACCAAGCTCTCAAAACCTTTTTCATACTGATTTTGTGTGAGTTAAACTTTGTTACATCTTTTCCGCTGCGCTTACTGATAATAGTTTGCTTACCGATTAGTGACTTTACTTTTAAAAAGTGTTTTCTTTTGAAAAGTTTTTATTAGACTATTCTCCCCCACTCTAGCCTGTTTTCCTACCAATTGGGCCTAACAAGACACATGATAATACTTTATTAGAGAAGGCAATTGGGAAAAACACGTTTACCCATAGCTTAGTGTAAAACGCGTTTTTCACATGACCGAATCAATTATCATACACTTGCATTAATAGCTCTCAAAAAACGATACGCTATGTACTAATAACTATTTGTGACTTGTAAAATTATCATTAAAAAGTAAAATGTAACGACAAGGAGAAAGAAAATTAGAATGAAGGAAGCATTGCAATCAATGCTCGTTTGGTTGCTAGATAAGAATAAGAGCATCCACAATGGGAGCTTTTTTATGGGTTTTTGTTTTAAGAAAAGAGCTCTTAAGAGCTTTTTACCATTGTAGAGATTTTGAAAAAGCTCATTCCCTAAGGAGCAACTCCTTCTACAAGGAGCTCTTTAAGAGAGCTTTTTACATTAATTATCACCATTCTTCAATATTGACCATTAAATTTCAAACAATAATTTTATTTTTCTTTTATTTTAATGTTGAATGTGGGGCCATAAAAAAGCTCTACCATTGTAGAAAAAGCTTTGAGCTTTTATTAGTTGAGTTGGAAAGGATGTGGCATATTGAAATTATAAAAAAGCTCCACCATTGTGGATGCTCTAAGGGGTATTATTAGTAAGGGCCTTATTACTCCTCTTCTTATTAATCTAAGGTATTAATAATTCCATTTTTATAAATATTATGGCGTTTGGTTGGATCAGTATTAATATGGTTTGATCTCATCTTAACCTACCTATTGATAATAATCTTCCAAGTATACCCTTAACTAACTTATATCACAGACTGTATTTAAAAAAAAAAATCGAAACTTGCTTGCTTGCATCAAAATTTAAGTTTCTAACATCTGAAACATGGGTGTTTGGATAAAAGTTTAAGTAGAAAAAATATAGTAGTGTGCAGATCCAATTTTTATCTGGGTAATTCAAAACAGCCCAAGAGACAAAAAAATAATAATCAAAGATTAAATAGAGAAATTATAAAATACAGTAGCAATTTTGATTGATGAGTGATTCAAATCAGTTCAGAATAATTTGAATCAAAGATTTAATAAAGAAATTGTAATACGAAATTAATTCGTGGATAGTGCTTACCCGATTCATCAAAAGGTGTAGGAAAGAGGAGAGAACCTTAGTTTTGGTTTCTACAGAAAGAAAAAAATAGAAGACGACGCCGAAGAGCTCACCTTGAGGACAATCGATGGATCGTCGGACGGAGAAAAACACGTTAAAGAATGCCGATAGGATTTTCGTCTAATTAACAAAGCAAAGCTGGGGTACGATGGGATTAAAAAGTTAATACCCGCATCTACTAAGAAGGGGATAAGTAATAACACCCTCATCTCAGTATAATTAGTAAGGGGATTAGGCGTTAATCCCGTTAAAGCCGCTTAATTATACTGGTACCTTATAACCAACCAAACACTCACTTAACGCAATCTTGTAATCCCACAGAACACTATCCTAGGCTATGACTGCCGACCAAACGGGCATTTTACTCATTTTTCAACTATATTACTAAATATGTAACATCTGTTTTACAAAAACAATAGTGCATTTTACTCATCTTTCAATTATATTACTAAATATTATTTCGTGTAACGCTAACTATAAATAAATGTAATTGTCTTTATACTCCCTCCATCCCAGTTTAAGGTTCTTACTTTCCTTTTTGGTTTGTCTCAGTTTAAGGTTCTTAGTTGCTTTATTCTATAAATGACAAAAAATAAATAGTGCTTTGGAGAATCTTGCCCTCAAAAAGTTCATTTAATTACAAAAAAACCATTACTTACCTAACTAACTTTCACCCACTTGCTTCATGAATAGTATTTTGGACATTTATATCATTTACTCCCTACTTTTGGTTGACTTATTTCTTTTGGTTTTGCCTTGGTTTCTTAATAAGCGTGCATAGTCAAACTAAGAACTTTAAACTGGGACGGAGGGAGTAGTGTTTTTGCAGAATAAAAGAACTAGAGTATTTTGATATATTTTTTTAAAAGAAAGTAACATTTGAAAAATAACAGTTTATACACATGAATGTAATTGTTTGTACAAGTAAATGCAACACTTTAGTAGACAAAATTGTAACACATTTTCTATAGATAATGTAATACTTTTACATGTATCATGATAAATTGAACCCATTGTAACTTATTATTTGAGAACATATGGATATAGTTATTACTCCCTCCGTCCCAGTTTAAGGTTCTTAGTTTTTTTGTTATTTTTCTGAAGCAACTTTGAGCAATAATTATTTGTTAAACCAATTATCGTAATGAAGATCTAAAAGTTGTTATTGATAGTATTTATAATGGTGTACCAATAACAAGTTTTAAAATTTTCATCACTTGCTCAAAGTTCATTCAAATAAGCCTTAAAAAAACTAAGAACCTTAAACGGGGACAGAGGTAGTACTTTTCTATACATATGTATTACATTTATGTATAAACACTGTTACATATAAGTGACACGTTTGTTACATTTAGTTATAGTAAGTATTCCTTTTGGCAAACGAAAAATAATAATTAATACCGCTAATCATGGGTCCAAATAACCTGTCTTTATTATGAGACATGTATAGGCTGTTCTCATTTAAGTTTTGTCTATATATATTCATAGCTAATGTAAGTGAAAAAGAAGTATTGAATGATGATTTAAGAGTGCGACTCACAAATTAAGTACTCCCTCCGTTTCATGTGAATTGAGACCAAAATTTTTGGAACACAAACCAAGGAAAAGTAAGAGAGAGAAATAGGGGGAGGAGGTGTTTGTGAGTTTGAAAAATTAAATAGGAGAGAGAATGAGTGGGAGGAATAGTAAGTTGATTGGTGTATGAGAGTGTAAAAGTAAAGTAGGAGAGATGATGAGTGAGAGAAATAGTAAAGATTCTTTGCTATTCTGAGCAGTCTCAATTGATTCAATTGATGTGGAACGGACAAAAAAAAAATAAGTCTGCAACATTTTGCCATTTAGGGTATTTAACAAAAGTTGCAACAATCCAAAAATTGAAGTTTTTTATTACTTTTATAACCATCCACTCATTCTCCCTCTTCCTCTCAACCACTCATTATTCTTCACTCATTCTCTTTCCACCTCCACTAGTTTTCTCTCTTCCTTTCTACCTTTTATTCTTAATATAATATTATATCCTTAATTTCCCAACTTCAAAGTAAATGTTTCAACTTTTCTAGAACGGAGGGAGTATGAATTATACCTAATTCTTAGATTTACGTTAAAATTCCTAGAATTGCGTTAGTTAATTTTTGAAATTACAAATCCTTTTATTTCCTTATTTAATTAGCCTTTCAAAAAAAAAAAAAAAAAAAGTAGCCTTTCATTATCCAATCTTTTCCTGAAAAACCGCCTAATTATAGTGTAAAATGGCGGGAGAATTTAAAATCAAGAACGGGCCACCCAGTCAACGCCACATCTCTAACGGTAACAATGGTCAAGCACGCGGCAAGTCTCAATAAACCAGCGCTCTCTTTAACGTTCGGATCAAACCCTAATATTGGTAATTCCCAATTTCTGTCACATATCCCTAATTTCGCACCGGCAACTCTGTGTTTGTTTGTTTTTCTTTTTTCTAATTGAAAATGGAGAAACTATATCTTTTTTTCAGTTGGATTTATAGCGTGCATATATATTCACCTATTTTTGAGTTACCAACTATTTTCCATTTCTACAGGGTGTGGAAGTGACAGGAGTAGTTCCATTTCAGCATGTGACCGTTCGTGCCCCTGCCCGAGATAATGCTTCCAAGCAACCCCTCTTTGCCGATACCCAACTTGCTTTTAAGAGGTACTCCCTCTGCCCCAGCTCACTTGAGACCTTTTGATCAAAACTGGTCAACTTAAGGTCGGTTTGACCAACACTTTATAGAAATATTCATAATCCGAAAAAAAATTAAAAAAATGTAAAATGACCACCATTAAAAATCTTCTCAATAACAATTTTTAAAATGTTTTTTGGAACATAAATATTTCTATAAAGTGTTGGTCAAACCGACCTTAAGTTGACCAGTTTTAGTTAAAAGGTCTCAAGTGAGCTGGGACGGAGGGAGTAAGTTTCAAAAGTTATCTTTCTTGATATTACTATATACTCCCTCCGTCCCACTAGAATAGAAGTGATACTTCTTTCCTTTTTGGGCCGTCCCACTTAAAGTGAGACTACCCAAAATGGAAATGTTTTAATATACTTATATTCATCATTCTCCACTATTTAACCACACTCATTCTCTCTCTTCATTTTCCACCACTCATTTTATTCAACTAACACCACTATTTACCTCACTCATTCTCTCTCTTCATTTTCTACCACATATATATCACTTTATCTTAAATATCGTGTCCACTCCTCTAGTCTCACTCTCAATGGGACGGAGGGAGTAATTTGTTGACGGATCTGGATTTTAGTTCAAGTTGTCCTGTAATTTGGGTTCAGAATTCTTAGTAAATCGAATTTCACCCATGAGTAACAGCAATGGGAGAATTTTTTGGGTTGCATACAACTTGTTTGATGATTTGACAGACTTTTTCTTGACTTTTTGTTAATAATACGCTCTTTTGGTTCAATCAAAATATCATGAAAGATTGGGGTTTGATAATGTTTCTTGTGATGCTACCAGAAAAAATGAAATATCTGAGCAGCAACGGAACTTGAGTCTAGCCAATAGAATACCGCCTTCTCTTTGATTTGGACCTGCACACATGAAATCAAACGTAAACTACGCCGGGGGATCTCGGGCAAAAGCCCCTCCGGCGTGAGAATCAGTTTACGAGAGAAATCACCAAGTACAGAGAAAAACTTTTAGAAAAGTATACTGTGTGTGCGTACGTGAACATACCTCTAGAATGAATTTAATCTTCTCGTTTATATCTCCTTGTTAGGTGCCAAACACGTGAATGGCAACATGTGCCTTGCACATGTCACCCCATGTGAAGCTCATGCATATCATCCAGCTGTACACCAGTGATTGGCCTGCACACTTTCCAAAGAAGGACGTTAACTCTGACATATTATTGTTATTATTGAACAGATTTTGTGGGGACCATTTCATGTGAGTTAGTTTCGTAAACCAACATAACATACTGAATTGAGCGACATTCAAGCCTTTACCAAGCCGTTCTCATTTTCTAGCCGGAAATACATTAAGTGGGCCTTTCACTGGGCTAATCACAGGACCTTCCTGATACCTTTTTATAGAGGAGTCTGATTCACCAAACTTATAACCACTTATGGGCCAAGCCCAAATACCATGGATATGTAGATAATAAGGCCCTTATTTTTTGGCGACATCATCTTGAATTGCCGTCAATTGATGAAAAATTACAAGGCATTCAATAAGAGTAAATATAAAAGTGCCACAAAATTTGATAATTTATTATGTTTGTACATAAAATTTATTTATTAGTTTCATTATTTTTATTATTTAATATTTATGGTAAATGTAATTTATTATGTTTGTAAATAAAATGTAATTTATTATGTTAAAGTTTTTTTCTTTGCCCCTTCAAATTTTAGAATTTACACTAACCACCCTACTAGCTAATATCAATTTCAAAATCACCCAATCTGTCCGTCACGTGCATGGCACATGTTATTTAACTGACTTTTCTAACGAAAACCGTCAAAAAATGACTTAACTGACGAGTTTTTTTTCACATCAAGGTCTGATACGGCGGGAAAAAAAAATCAGGGTTTGTTTGGGAGGGTGGTATATCACTTTAGGGTCTAAATTGTCATTAACCATTTTAATTAGAGTGTGGCGGGTACACAATCGATGCAACCAATAAAATATCACCGCCTCATTTGGTAACCATCTTTTTGTGCCCCTAGCATTGCCCCAGTTGGGTTTCCATTAATTGACAAAAGCTTGGGCTGCGTCCAATGTGTTTTCATTACTTGTTCAAATCGCCCCTTTGGTGAAATCTGATTACTTGTTCAAATCAGCCAAGAAATTCTGGGGTTGCATTTCTGGTATTGTTCTAGTAGGATGCATATTGTATGTTTGTTGATTTGTTCTTTTTAGCCAGAGTTCCTAATCTGCCTTTAATTTCTCCTGTTTCTTTATTTTTCAACACAGGTTGCAATCCGAGTTGATGGCTTTAATGGTAAGAACTGCAGTTGCATTCTATACCTTCCAATTTTGACTGTTTCATTTTTGTTATCTTCGTGTTTCTCGAACACAACATATTCTGTTGGAAAGGATTCTGGGAGCAAAGATAGAGTCTTTGAAGAAATAGAATACGTATAAGTTATCCCTTTCATTCCCTACCGATTACCTCTTCAAGCCACCAAAGATGAAACTCGAGACTTTCTGCTTCCATCCTAACATGGATTTGCACGGAGACATATGTATGGATATACTTAAGGTAAATTTCATATAAATCCGAACAGACACATATGTTATTTCTAACTACTTTTAGCATAAAATTTTGTAATTTGTTTCTTCAAATTTACAGGATAAGTGGTCTTCTGCTTATGATGTGAGAACTATACTTCTTTGTATCCAGAGTTTGTTGGGCGGTTTTTTTTTTAATTATTCCGTTGGAAAGATTTAGTGCCCATTTGACAACATAAGTTTTTGTTATATATAATCTGACATCCTGATGCTTTGCATTTAAGCTCTCCACTGAATCTCCATGCAGCAAAACTCTGGGAAAATAAAGAAGGTATTCAATAATCTATCTATCAGTGAGCTTGTCTCTACTCCATTTTTTGGTTATAACTGTGAAACTGCAAAGTAGTAATAAACCCTTCGTGTGCTTTCGTTTTGCATTTCAGAATTCAGGAAGATGGTGGAGAAGGTTAAGATAAGGGATATAGTGTAAATATTATTATTTTTTATCCTACATAAATAATGGTTAAATTGAGATTAGAAAGGTGAAATGGGCATTGTTCAAAGTGGTGTGTTCTACTACTGTTTGAAAGTTTCTTAAACAGTGATGAATATTTCGTCTCAACTATTTTTAATTGAGCCTTTTATAACTTGTTATTGATACACGTTGAGATGTTCTTTGTATAAGATTACTGAAGATGGACCTGGATATCGATTTTACTTTATACTACCTCCGTCCAAAATGATCTTCATACTTCTCGATTGTAGTAATGAAAATCTAAAACTTATTATTGATACACCATCAACAATACTATCAATAATAAGTTTTAGATTTTCATTAGGATAATTAAATCAACCTAAAATCATTGCTTAAAGTGTAAGATCATGGCTTGCAACACAAGTCATTTAGTGAATTCCATACATAAAATCATAAGTATAATGTTAATATAAAGTGTAGTCAATAATAAAATGTGTAGAATCCCTGAAATGTTATTTATCTATTTATGATGAGCAAAATGGTAAATCAACATTGCTTAAGAAATGAATAGGTATGGTCCATATTTGAAGTGTCACTTTGTTTCATATATAAAGGCCCTTCCATCAAGCCTAGAAACTACTTGATTCTTATTTTCTCTCATCTAAGTAATCTTCATATTATTAGAAGAATATTGAGTGATTAAGAGATACTATCATTTAGAAGATCCATTCTCCTAATATCTTCATCTTGTTCTTATTTTCTCCCTTCAACATCAACTATGGATTCGACAGGTAATTATCGCTTCCGCCTTCATCTCCTTCCTCAATCACTTTCTAGAAATGAGTATGGCATTCAGGGTTAAGATTGTTCCAACAATTGATATCAGAGCCCGCTCTTTTCTGGTTTGGATTTGAGTTCTTTTGAAAGCCTTAAAACGCTTTTAATTTTGGAAAGCCTTAAAACGCTTTAAATTTTGATTCATTTTTCTTGTTGAATCATCAATTTTGATGTTGATTAGGGACTCTAATTCATTCATAGAGCACTGATAATCTTCATCTATAAAAATTTAGAAAATGGTTTGAAAGTTTTGTTCATTAAAACTCAATGATTCAAGTGTGACTATCCCTTCATAACATGGTTTTATGTCTAGTGCATACCATGTGGATCTACTCACTTGATTCCATTAATTTTAAAAGCAAGATTATCCTTTATAACGTGGTTTTATGTTTTAAGTACATACCATGTGGATCTACTTGCCATTCATGGCTTTTGGGAATAAATTAAACAAAATTCAGAATGCAGAAAATGGTTTTGCACGGCCGAGTCTTTGGAACTGCTCGGCCGTGCACCTTCATATCCTTGAAACGGTGCTACCTGGACAGGTGGTCCGGCCGGGTCCTTTGTGAGGTCCGGTCGGACCTCTTGAATATTTGAACCGATGCTTTGAAAGGGTTTTTTTATCCGGGCGGGGTTGAGTGGTGATCCGGTCGGATTTATGGCTTGGTCCGGCCGGATATTAAGCCCAGTCCGGTCGGACCCCTTGCTTTGATCCGGGCGGGTCTCTGTTATTGCCCGGGCGGACCTCCATGTTTTGCACGGTCGAGTCCTTCTTTTTGGCACGGCCGTGCACTATATGTCGAAAGGCCAAATGTTTCTGTAATGTGTGCTCGGCCGTGCACTTCTCTATGCTCGGCCGAGCAGACACTATTCACAGGATTTGGAATTTTTTAAGTTTTTTGCACCATTTTGTTTCCTCTTTTGAACAAAAACATACATTTTTTCAAACCTTAAAAAATCTTGATTAATTATATGCTTAAACAATTTTATTCATTGTTTAAATAATATTATCGCCTAAGTGATTAACGTTATTTAAACCCAAAATTGTTAAAGGGTTGAATGTGTAAGTTAATATGTGAATGACATGAATTTTCCAAAGAAGATCTTGACATTTGACTAAACTTGGGCATTCATGTGATGACAAATAAAATGAACATTAAGTTATTTTATTAAATGCTTAAGACTACCCAAAGGAAGATTGAGAATTTAATCAAATATTGTTCAAATTACTTGTCATCTAAGGCAATTATTTATGAGTCAATTCGCAATCCAAAGATTAGTTTTGATGTCATGTTAATTACCTTGTTGATGGATTTCATTGATAGAATTAATCATTTATTCATATTGTAGTTTCTTATTATGTTTTGCTTTCATTCTTGTTCTCTAAATTCCAACAGATTTACTTATTGCTTCATCCGTGATTACTGCTATAAGTACCTTACCGATGCTTAATGGGACTAATTTTAAAACTTGGAAAAATAAAATAATTATGATCTTAGGCTATATGGACATAGATCACACATTAAGGGAATCGTTTTCTCTTCCTCTCTCTAATATAAGCACTCAAGAACATTGCTTAAATGTTGAGAAGTGGGAACGCTCCAACCGCGTGAGCCTAATGATCATGAACATTGTTGTCCCGGAGACCATTTTGAAAGGTGTCTCTAAGAATGTTGATGCTAAAACATTCCTTGATTTTCTTGAGGAACGTTTGGCATCTACCTCTTCTCATGGGACAAAGAGAAGAGGGAAGGAAATTGCGGTTGCAAATAAAAAGAAGCCTAAGAGATCATCAATGATCATAAAGAAAATAAATGATTCTTTTGCAAGGACCTTACACACATGAAGTTCGACTGCCCTAAATATCACGCTTGGCGTGCTAAGAAAGGTATGTCATTTGGTCTTGTTTGTATTGAGGCTGAATTTGGTTTCATTTCTACATATACATTGTGGTTGGATTTTGGTGCTTCAACTCACATAAGTGTGTCTATGTAGGATTGCATGAGTTACCGAAGAACCAGTGAAGATGAGAGATTCATCTATATGGGAGCTGGGAATCCGGTTGAAGTTATAGGCATAGGGACTTTTAGGTTATTGTTAAAGTACTGATTATTATTTTGTATTAAATAATACTTTGTTGTACCGTCATTAAGACAGAATTTGATATATATCACAACATTGAACAAAGAATGATATTTTGTTCATTTAATAAAGTGTGATCTTTATTTTAATTCTAAAGTTGTTGGTACTAGTACTTTGTCAAGTATTTTTCTTTTACTTGACATCATTCAAACAATAAATAAGTCCTATAATATTGAAACCAAAAGTAAAAAGCAAAAGTTATCAAGTGAAAATTTTATTCCTTATGGCATAAGCGTTTGGATCATATTTTCGAGAGGAGAATTGATAAGCTTGTGTCTAAAGGGATCTTGACCATACTTGATATTCCGAAAGAAACTTTTGCATTAAATGCCTTAAAGAAAATGTATTATCGAGAGCATCAAGTATTCTAGAACTAATATATATGGATAGTTGTGGACCATTCACTACCCCTTCATAGAATGGTTAACAACAATTTATTACGGTCATAGAGAATTACTCTCATTATGGATACATTTATTTACTTCATGAAAAGTCTCAATTTTGGACCTTTTTCAAGTCTTATAAAACCTAAGTTGAAGTCAACTTAGAAAGACTATTAAGAACGTTAAGTCCGATCATAGTAACGATTTTGGGGAACAACGTCCGGGTCCTTTTTGCTCGCTATCTAGAAGAGTGTGGGATTGTCACTCACTACACTATGCCGGATACGGCTTACATAAATAGTGTAGATGAGAGACGTAGTAAAATCCTTAAGGATATGGTAAGAAATATGATTTCTTTATCTCACTCATTATGGGCGATACATTGAAAACCGCAAATTTAATTCTCATTAGAGCTTCCTCTAAAGTTACTAATAAAAACCCTTATGAAATTATGGATAATTTAGAAACTATCCTTAATTCATCTTTATTTATGGGGTTGTCCAGCAAAAGCTAGGACTTATAGGCCTAATAATGGCAAACTGGACACTAAGACTTTTAGTAGCTATTTTTGTAAGGTATGCCAAGAGATCTAGGGGCTATAAATTTTACAACCCGAAAACTAGAACATTTTTTAAAAAGCGAGAATTGCTAGGATCTTTGAGGATGTTGAATTTAGTGGGAGATTAGAAGTAATATTTTGAATTTGAAAAGGAAGAGTCATCCATTTTATACCTCTCCCTTAAGTTCCAATTGGATATCATGTTTTGTACTTGATATTCAAGAAGAACATACAATTCAAAATAAAGATTTCCCTATAAATATTGAACAACATGAAAATGTTGATCATAAAGATGAAATTCAACAACCTCAAAATGAGGTAGAGCTGGTGCCCTTTAGGAGATCCAATAGAGTAAGAAGAAAGTGCAAATCCGGATGATTATAAAGTGTATATTGCCGAGAATAAAGGACACTTAGGTTTAGTGGGAGATAGGCATCTCATGAAACCATTAATAGTCCTAATTCTCATATAGTGAATTAATGTCATAAATGAAGAGTTAAAATCTATAAAGATAACAACGTTTGGGATCTTGTCCCATTACCTAAAGATGTGAAACCTATTATGGGTCTTTAAGACCAAAAGGATTCACAAGGAAATATGGAAAGATATAAAGCTCATCTAGTTGTTAAAGATTTTACTCAAAAGGGAGACATTAATTATAAAGAAAACACATTTTTCAGTATCTTCTAAAAACTCTTTTAGATCATTATGGCACATATGGCATATTATGGTCTTGAGTTTTATCAAATGGATATAAAGATAACTTTCCTTAATGGAGACATTGAGGAATCTATGGCTGATTTGGATCAAACTAAGCAATTAGTTTGTGAACTTAAGAAATCCATTTGTAGGCTCAAGCAAAGCTTCTCGCCAATGGTACTTAATCAAGTTATTCTTTCATTTAGTTTTGAAACGAATCTTGATTAAGATTGTGTATACCATAAGTTCAGTGGGAGTAAATTTATAATTTTGGTCTAATATGTGGATGATATTTTGCTTACTAAGTAATGATATGAACCTTTTAAGGAAACTAAGAAATTTCTTATTTGAAATGAAAGATCTTGGTAAGGCATCTTTGTATTATGAATCCAAATTCACCGTGATCGCTCACGAGGTGTTTTAGGATTATCACAATGACCTATATGGAAAAGGTATTACAAAGATTAAGCATACAAAACTGTAAACCACATGACACCCCTAATTTTAAAGGAGACAAGTTTAAAAGTCTCGAACAGTGTCCTAAAGGTAATTTTGAATCTAAGTATATGGAAAATATCCCTTTGCATCAGCAGTAAAGAAGCTTAATGTATGAGTAAGTCTTATATTTATTGTTGGGATGCTTGGTCAATACCAAAGTAATCCGGAAGAGAACATTAAGTAGCAGCCAAAAGAATGATAAAAATATTTACAAAACACTAAAGAACTACATGTCTATATTTAAAGTCGGATCATTTTGAGATCATTAGGTATTCCGATATTAGTTAAATTATGTGGCTGCATATGTTTATTAATGGACTACGAATTGTCAACAAATGTCGAAAGACCGCTTAAGTTTTAAGGTGACAATCGGACGGTAGTCTTATAAAAACAAGAGTTAAAGAAAGTCTAAGCATATAGACATTAAGTTTCTTGTTGTGAAGGAAAATGAACGAAAGAAATACAACTTATAGAAACAAACTCTATTTAGAGGATCCATTTAAGAAAGCGTTATCATCTTCAGTGTTTCACGAGCATATTGCTCATATAGGTGTAACAACTTTTGATAACATTTAGTATAGTGGGAGTTTGTGTTGTTCTTTCATTAATTGTTCTATTATTTAAAGTTTTGATCTCATTTGGTTAAGTTGGACTAGTTGGAAGAATATGGATTTATTCATTATGATTCCATGCTACACATCTACAGTTTTGATCTATGTCATTTAGTTGGATTTGTATACGTGATTACTGTGGGTTTAGTTGCGAATCAATTACAACGACTACCCCTTTAGTCCTTATACTTGGATGACTAATAGACGAGATTGTTATAAATGACAATAAAGTGCGCACATTTGGGTTGTCATTTGTATTATATTTATGTTTTAAAGGAAATACTTGTTTTGCAACCCAAGTGGGAGATTGTAAGATCATGGCTTGCAACACAAGTCATTTAATGAATTCCATACATAAAATCATAAGTATAATGTTAATATAAAGTGTAGTCAATAATAAAATGTGTAGAATCCCTGAAATGTTATTTATCTATTTATGATGGGCAAAATGGTAAATCAACATTGCTTAAGAAATGAATAGGTATGGTCCCTATTTGAAGTGTCACTTTGTTTCATATATAAAGGCCATTCCATCAAGCCTAGAAATTACTTGATTCTTATTTTCTCTCATCTAAGTAATCTTCATATTATTAGAAGAATATTGAGTGATTAAAAGACACTATCATTTAGAAGATCCATTCTCCTAATATCTTCATCTTGTTCTTATTTTCTCCCTTCAACATCAACTATGGATTCGACAGGTAATTATCGCTTCCGCCTTCATCTCCTTCCTCAATCACTTTCTAGAAATGAGTATGGCATTCAGGGTTAAGATTGTTCCAACATAAAGTTCCTTCGTTGTAACGTTGAAAAAAGTGCGAAGATCATTTTAGGAAGAGTATTAAATTTTGAAGACATGGATAGTGGCGGATCTAGGAAGTCTTGACAGCGGGTGCACAATTTACACTACAAAACTTCAAACCAAAATTTTTCAAAACGCGACTAGACTATAATACATTACACCAATAAATATTTAAATTATATGTTGGACACTAAATTAAACTGTAAAGTAATAAAGAGATTTGTAGAGAATTATTAAAAATAAAATAAAAGATGGACTTGAATGGTTGGACTTGATAATTATATTGACTTGAGATCATTTCAAAAAATTGATAGAAATATTACAACTACTTTTAACTTAATTGAAAATAATTATAAAAAATATATGTACTAGTATTAGTTAATTAATGAAGAATGGTTAAGTATAAGTAATTACAAAATATGTATGACTAGTATTAATTAATTAATGAAGAAGGCTAAATTTTAACTAATTAAATTTGAAATAATTGAAGGAAACCCAAAGTTACTTAATTAGGTAAATTTGTGAAGATGAGAAGGAGTAAACAGTTGTAGAAAATGAGAAAGAATAAAAAGTTAAATTGCTGGATGTAGGATTAGAACAAGGGTTGCCACCTTGGACTAAATTTTTTATTACCACCTCACCTCCACAAATATATTTCCTTGTTTGGTTTTCTAGGTAAGTTTTATATCTATGTGCGGGTGCACTTAACAAATAAAATTGATAAAAATACAAAAAAAATTAACTACAATTTCCAGTTGACCGGGTGCACTTGCACCCCCATCTATAACACAAGATCCGCCCCTTGGACATGGATTTTACTAAACCCAAAGAAGATCAGAGGCAGCATGAGGATAATACTTGAAATTAATCAATAAATAATACATGCACAATGGATTAGGAGGAGAACTAGTCCACCTTCCAAAGCCAACTCTTTTAACACATGCAGATGCAACTGTGAGCCATGAAATTACTCTGAAGTGCATTTGATATAGTGAATATAATATACTCCCTTCGTCCTAGAAAGATAGTCCACATTTTTTCGTTGTTACTACGAGGAAACTTTGAGCAGTTATAAATGCTACTTATAATTATGTTAATGTGAATCTAAAAATTGATACTAATAGTATTTATAATGGTGTATCAAGAACAATTTCAAAAATTTCATTAGAATAATTAAAAGTAGCTTTAATTATTACTCAAAGTTCCTTCATAAAACCCATGAAAATAGGGGACTATCATTCTGGGACAGAGGGAGTAATATAATATAATATAATATAATATAATATAATATAATATAATATAATATAATATAATATAATATAATATAATATAATATAATATAATATAATATAATAGCTCTGTCCTCTGGTAAATGATACTTATGTGACATGCTAGTGTTGTTAAGTTGCATCAATCACAACATAAGGGCAAATTGCAAATTGGTGACCTATGTTTGTTTCACAATGGCAATCCTCAATCTAAGAGTTTAATTGTGCTAATTAGCTACCTAAGTTTGTCAATTTGTTGCAATGTGGTGTAAAAACTAACAAATCGTTAGTTTTTTGACTGAATGTAACACATGTGATTTGCACGACTTTTAAAGGGGTATTTTTGACATTTCGTTAGAAATTGATGAACCTACCTGTGGCCCACCCTCACCACCCTATTCTTTCCATCTTCTTCACAACTTCTCAGATCCCCATCTCCACAATTGCTGCTGATCTCACTTCTGATACCACCACCACCATTCAGTCGCCTCACAATAACCACCACCACCCGCCACCACCATTAAACCACCACCACCATCATCAAACCATCAACAAGTCCCAAAATTCAGATTATTCAAGAACTCCAAAAGCTCAAATTTCAAATCAAGCACTTCAAAATTCAAACATCCAAGATTAGAAAATTAATGTTGTTGCTGGGTAACATGGGCAAGAGCATGTTGTTTCTCAAACACAGAAAATAGAAACAAACTCAAACTGAAATTCTTGTCTCTAAAAATAAAATAGAAAATAGAAAATTGAAATTGAAATTGAAATTTAAATTGAAATTGCAATTGCAAATCAAAACAATGGACATTCAACGAGTCCTATTCGGCCCTCACTCGTGAATCTGATGATGATGTCCTGTTGGCCGAAGAAGGAGGTGTTGGCCGGAATTTTGCTGACGGGGATCTGGGGTAGACAACAGGTCGGTTTTTGGGTCTAGATATGAAATGGGGGTTGGATTTGGCGATGGGGGGGCGTCGGCTGAAAGAGATGATGTGGTAGCCGCCGTTATGCGGCTGATTTGCAGGAAGATCGGAGAGAGATTCAGGCATGGCAGAGAGATAGAGAGGCCATGGCTTGAGAGAAAAGATGGAGGAAGAAGATGAAGATATAAACAAATACATGTATGACATGGTAAATTTTTTGTTTCTTTTATTTTAAAAAACTTGCAGTTGACCCCCTCAGTTAAATACATGCCTTGCACAGTCTCCTGGAATTAACAAGATTGCCCTTTTAAAAAGTCATGTGCAAGGCACATGTGTTTAAGTTCGTCAAAAAATTAACAAAAAGTTTTCTTCATCACATTGCAAAAAGAATTGACAAACTTAGATGCCTAATTGGCACGGTTCAACTTTCAGGTTGGGGATTGCAAATGTGAGACAAACACAGGTTACCAATTTGCAATTTGCCCACAACATTAATACATTGCATTAGAATAGTTTTAACTTTGTAACTACTAAAGTCAAACAATAAAGTCAACATGTGACAATCTTTCCAAGAGAGGAGTAAATTTGTTTACATGTTCACATACTTTTCACTCACCTCCCTCCACATTCATTCACATGAGCATCACCTTCAACAAAACTTCCTCATGTCAGCAACCAACATTAACAAAGACTTAAAAAGGACATTTCACTTCACTTCACTTCACTTCAATGTCGATGATCAATATGCTTGTAGCGCTTGTGAGATCGTTCATCCCTGTCCACAGAACTCCTCCTTTCGTCATCATGACTAGTAGACCTCCTTCTCCTATCACGACTATGCCTCTTCCTAGACCTACCATCATCATCATCCCTATCCACAGAAATCCTTCTTTCAATTCCACGTGAATCTCTACCATGCTTCTTGAAACCCTTTTCTCTTTCTCTTTCTTCATATTTATGATCACTACTCGTAGTAGATTTTTCACGTCTTCCAATACTTTTATCACGCTTAATGCTCTTCTCATCACCCTCTTCCCTGTCCACACCACTTGTACTTGCATTTCGCCTTGGGGGTGATGGCACCTATACTCGGAATAAAAAACAAAGTATTAGCAATAACATTCTACTTTTTCCCATAGTAATTATTCTCTATCCGGAATATCCCATCTTTTTATAGAAAAACAACTAAGACTAGGGGTGAGTTTGGTCTTTGTTCATTAGAGAAGACGTGAAATAGCTTCAGTGTTTGCATTCAGTAGGAGATGGGAAGGATTTCTAAATTCCAAATCACGCTTCTTGTGAAACCTAAGATGTTGAAAATCGGTAATGACACAACAAAGTTCATCCGAGTCTAGTGATGACTGCCATTGTGAAGAGGAAGGCTAATAGGAAAATTCAAAGTGATTTGGTGCGCATCAGGTAAAAAAGATCTATAGGACTCTTGGAGCATTATGAAGGGACTGAGCATCAAAAGCAACCGTCATATGGAGCAAGGATAATTAAAACATGTACTCCCTCCGTCCCAAAGTGAATGTCTAAAAGAATATTAAATTTTCTCTATATCAAAAATAACAGTTTTTGAACATTCATTTTGGAACGGAGGGAGTATTTATTTGCCTGTTGATGTTCTCCAGTGAATGTCAGGGTATATTACTAATCTATCAGAAGATCAAGTTACCTCATAACGTGCCATGTATTTTCCTTCTGGCGGAGGTGGGATCCCGAGCCTTTTTAAGTCATCCCATGGAATCGGTCGCCTGTTTTCAGCAAAAAAGTAACTAAGTTAGTTCCTAAACAAAGATCCATAGATTAACTGTCTTCACAATTTGTTGCTTCCCACAAACAGTTTGTCAGGTTGAAGTCACATATTTTTCCAGGCAAAATAAAAGCATCAAGTGTTTAAGAGATGACGAAAAGATCAATTGGCAATCTAGGAAACCTTTTCTCTCTAAAGCCCTTTGGGGGCACTTTACCGACATAAATGCAGGACAAGTTGAGCCAAGTACAGATACAAACAGAAAACCTCTGATTACTTCGCTACTCCCTCCGTCCCATATAAATGTCACACTTTCCTTTTGGTCGGCCCCAAAATAAATGTCGCATTTCCAAATAAAGAAATAGTATAAGTGTAATTTTACCATTGTTCAAGCAATGCACAAGCAAGGAAAGCACATTTCTTAAAAACATTGAGAAGTCAAATGCGATATTTATTATGGGACGGAGGGGGTACAAGTGACTTCATTTTGACCTGACCAAACATGGAAAGTTGCATGGAGTAGAGAATAAGTTGACAACGATCTACATAATTGCATGTCAAAATTGTCACATGTCCAAACACCAATACATTCACGATCATTCTTCCAGAAGTTGAGGAAAATAACAGTTATAATTAAGCTATGAAAATTAAATTGCTACCACTCGGATGATGCATTGTTAAAAAGGACAAATGAGCTATGCATTTAAATTATAAACTCCAGGTCCCGGCTAAATGCAGTCATCGAGGTCGAATACCACATCTTCAGAGAATAATAACAGTGGATGGCATTGATTCACATACTACATATGTTCCAATCATTCAAAAGATCCAACCCTTCAAATTCCCTTTAAACCTCCAGAATACGTCTAGTAAGTCCCAACCAAAGCGTCCTTAAATACACTAAAGGGTCGAGTTCCTCAACTAGATACTTATGCAAATATGTTCATCCCATTGTAAGAAAGTGCAATGGACTTTAGTATTAAGAACATCTAATTTAAAGGGGGCTCGCGAAAAGAAAAAAAATGATGCAATGCAGGGCCTGAAAAAGCTAAAGTACTACACATGTTTTACATTTGAGGAAACGTACTCTGAATTTTACAAAACACAAAGTGTCCTATGTAAAATACATTAAAACATGCAAGCAGCTACAATGATCATTGATGACAATAAGAGAAACTAACGGAGTGACCACGTTGCCTCCACGACACTGACCATACGAGCAATTTCGGGGTGCTGATTGGCCGGACTGAAGGTTGGCTAAGGAGTGGTGCCAGAATTTTTGAAGAGTCTAGCAGGTGGTTGGAGTTGTAGGGTAGATAATGAAATTCGAGAGGGCCAAATTCTGACTGTCTAGGGATATGACTCGATTTAAGAGGGTTTTCTCAGTGCTGACTTAAGTGGAGACACAAATGGAATGAGATCAAAGAGGCTGTCTTTGCCTTCATGGTCTGGAAAACTAGTACTCATCATGCTTTATAATTAGGCTGGGATTTTGGATATGCATTTAGCAGGATTGGTTGATAGATACAAATAGAGACTTGGCCTCATGAGAGTGTATAAGTTAATTAAGAAGATACCAGGCAGATTATGGTAGATGGATAAAGGGATACATTTTTCACCAGAGATGACGACGGCTAGGATTTTCACCGAGAAGACATGTTGGAGGATTGTTTCAAGTCACATGTGAGACATGGCTTCTTATGTCAATTTCCCGTTAACTTGCACAAACTGTGTCATTGTCTTTGAAAGTATATTGTGGAGTATTGATCACTTAATAAATTATGTTCCATATTTATCAAAATAAAGCATGTTAGATTAATTGTGAAAACTGAAAACTATGTTGCATGTTTTTTTTTTTCACCCAAAACTGCAAGACCCTTCTCGCTACTGATTCAGGAACTACTAGGATATGAGTAAGCAATTTTACATATTTTTTGGTCATTTGAATTTGAAGTGTTCAGAGGCATTGTTATGCATTAATGCGACAAGGGTTAGCATTAAGGAATTTAAGTAGATATAGCATCAACACTTCACTGGGTTTTGGCTGATAAAAGTCTTTGGTTTCCTAATGTCTGGATTACCTAGGTTTCATTTGGATTACTTCACCAATAAGATCTGATTTCAAAACCTTTTCCAACTAGTAGGAAAGTTGGTCCCTCTTTTTTCGTTGTTATCACGAATGAACTTTGAGTAATAATTTAGAATACTTTTAATTACCTTAATGAAAATTTACAACTTGTTATTGATACACCATTATAAATAGTATCAATACCAATTTTTAGATTCTTATTAAGATAGCTAAAAGTAGCAGTAATTATTGCTCAAAATTCATTCGCGATAACAACGAAAATAGAGGGACTAACTTTCCGGGACAGAGGGAGTATTAACTTAGTTTAGATGCTCAAATTTCCAACGTCCTTAATAAGCTTCCCAAATAATCAAATTGCTCAAGTAGTGATTTACAACTACTTTGAAAACAATCATTTATATTTTGAATTGCAACTTATTCTAAATATTAAATCCTTCCAATTTGCTACCAGTATTTTATGCTGGAGAGGACTTCATTTATGCTACAATACAATATAAATTGTCACTATAGATCGCTCACTTGCAACTCCACAAGCCATCCGCTTCTATATCTAGAAGACTCCTCCAAGGTGGTTCTAATAGCAGTGAGTTAAATTAGGTTGAATTAGGACAGCCGAGCATCTCAGCTGAGGTTTTTAAAGCCTTGTTTAGTGTATCACTTTGAGGGAACAAAATCAAAACCGGACTGACCCAGCCAGTTCAATAGGTTGCCCACGAACACGACCCAAGGCAAGTCCAGTATTGAACCAACACTGTTTTTGCATTGGGACCACCCTACCATAGGAAGTTGGGGTGGCAATGGCATATCCATAATTTGACCAATGAAAAGTTTACAATGCGCTTTGGATTATTGTAAAATAATATTTGTGTATTGTACAAGAGTACGAAATAATGCATTGTAATCTTAATGGGTAACCCATGGATAAACCATTACCCCACCCCCCACCCCCTTCCCCCCAAATGAAAAGTTGGTGTGAAGTAGCCATTTTATCCAAACCTGCCCAGGTGCTCATTGACCAGGGGTTGAAGTGGCTTGTTGGTATAAGTATAACAAATGTCACTCCCGCTGTTACAAAATAAGAGCCCTATTTGACTTTGAACAAAGTTTAAGACGAATCAAGTGACTAAGCAATTGGTGGAAACAAATGCTTTAGATACGGGTCCCCCCATAAAAATGTGGAAACAAGTGATTCTAGCATTCCAAAAAGGAAAATAGACAAAGTTTTTGTAGCATCCCAAAAAGCAATTCATGATTAATTTTGTAACAGAGGGAGTACTGAAAGAATCAAATATGAGAGTTGCAAAAGTTAATTTACAAATCTCGACCTGTTCCATTCTCATTACTTGGAATCATTACGCATTTTAAAACCAGCTAGTTTTAATTAAGATAGTAAGCATTAGTTCACTTGCTTGTCGAGAAGAACATATTCCAACAAAATTTACGACATATCATTTCACTCCTTCAGGCATGTGTTAACTAAGATTGTGCGTCAACCACTAACTTCCAGAGTACTGTAAGTGGTGTTTATGCGATGATAATGCGTAAAGGTAATATTATTTCTTACCATAATTCAACCAGACACAAATTTTCTTCTTGTCTTGATGATTTCTACACTTAGGTGGTGTTTGATGTATTAAGCACTTGATGATTGATGCTTAATGGATTGCAAGGTATAATTTGGAGGTAAGGTGCCTTGATAACATTGAGTTCTACATGTTGAAAGTTCCATGAGGCTCTTATTGGTTAAGCAATGATTTTGATTCTCAATCATTAAGAGCCTCACATAACCTCCAACATCTATACCTCAATGTCATCAAAGGCACCTTACCTCCAAAATATACCTTGCAATCTGTTAGGCATCAAGTGCTTAATACATCAAACACCACCTTAGTCGGCAAATTCCATCAAGTGCACTCTTATTGACCTAATCTCAGCACTGAATTTGGATTTCACTCTCCATCTTTCAATTTAGTACATCATGGTGGTCAGAATAAGCAGGATTGACCAATTGACTCAGAAGCTGGAATTGATCAACTAAATGAAAGAAGAGATGGAAACACAACTTGACATGATTAGCTTTCCTACCCTTTTACGTCGTGTGGGTTAAGTAAAACATACATGCAGCACAGTAAGGTTTTATAAAAAAAAATCAAGAGTAAAGAAACAGTGAATAATGCTTACAAAGGGGCGCGGAAAGGTCTTTCACGTCCTCCAAAACGAAGCTGCCCTGATTCTTTCCTACCACCAAGACCCCCTCCTGCCGAAAAGTTGATCTCAAAAAACTGATCTTAGCAAACAAAAAGATCTTCGTGGACAGAACTTAACTGACCTAACCTTCTTGGAATCCATCCGGGCATTAACTGCTGCCTGTTATAATCAACTATTATTTCAGAATCATCAATCATTGAATGATGGGCATCCTGCACACAAGAAAAAAAAAATGTTTATACGAACACAAGCACACGTACACATGATAATTGTGGCACACATAATGCATGTGTATAATTTATAAGTCAAACACGACAATTAACTTGGGAGGGAGAGATTAACATAATAGGTGCAATAAAAAAACTGGGGAAATAAACAAAATAACCTCATATGCTCGCCGCATCTCTCTTTCAGATTCATATTCAACAAAGCCAAACCCTCGAGAGGCACCAGTAACTGCAACAGTGACCATACAGGATAGAAAACAGGTACACCAAGTGCTTAAACAAAATATGATTATTTTAAGAAGATTAAAATGGTGACTTCCGAGGAACATCAAAGAGACTTGCTTAAAATCCGTCTTATCGATCCATCAACCTAGACCCCGGTTTCGCCAATACTAAATACAGTATTGTGTCTGATTGAAAGCTCAACTTAAAGTGTCAACAACATACATTTATGTCGTTTTAGATTGGATTAACGGGTAACAGTATGCTCATAAAAAGGTATGAACAGAAATATCCATTAATATAATACAAGATATTCATCAAAAAAAAAAAACAAATTAACAGATTAATGCCAAAACATGAACTTTTCATTAAGGAACTCCAATATCATGTGGAGTAATGTTCTCATATTAGAGATGGAGAAATTTCAAGGCACCAGACAGTAAAAACACGGGGTTGAAAAAAAGGTTTAAGAGGAAACAGAACTGAGAGGAGTCCAAAATTGATGATTTCAAGCTCGGAACAATTGAGATTTGTATGCCAACAATTTAACGGAATAAACCATAAATGAATTAGCCACATCTTGAACTTAAAAATTACTCCCTCCATCACATACTAAATGTCTTACTTCCCTTTTTTCCCCGTCCCAAAATAAAAGTCGTGTTTCTAAGTAAGGAAACAATGTTAGTGCAAGTTAACTATAGACTATAGTACAAGCGATATAAAACAAGTAAAGCACATTCCTTAAAAATTGACAAGTCAAATGAGACATTTATATTGGGACGGTGGAGTAAACAAGTACAACAAGCATAAACAAAGTTAATTTAATGTGAGTGGCGATCAACCTCTAAAAGAGTAACATAGTGAGAGCTTGTAAATTCAATTTCGCATCCCGTCAACAATGTCTTTTTCACATTGCACTTCACCATTCACTTTAAGGTGTCTAGGTTCAATTTAGGCGTTAATTAGACTTGGATGCTTATATTCTAATACAATCAAAACATTCTACGATCCTTTTCCTTCAACACTTTAATGGAAGTTAAAACTCGCGTCCGGGGGTAAATTGTTCGATGCTACATTTACATATAATAAAGAAAAAGAAAAAAGGAGCGAAGAAAATAACAAAGCAATTGAACAAAGTTGGATAACAGAGAGTCCCTACTCAAATGCATTTCAAAGAAAGACGAATGAATACCAATATGTCTGACTATTCTCAAGTTCTTCACCTCCCCATATTTGCTCATAGCCTACATAGTATAAGCCCCAAATAATTATCAACAAAATGGTGACAGTGGATTATGTTTTGTATCACACCCAATTCAAAATCGATGGTGTTATTATACCTGGCGAAGAGTGTCTTCAGTGGTGAGGTGGGAGAGGTGACCCACGAACACAGTGCAATAAGGGTTTCCCCCAATAACATTTTGATCGCCAAATGGATCATCTGGGTAAGTTAGAATTCATCAAAAAGTTAAACATTTGGGGGAAAAGAGAAGTGTGATGAATGAATTTGAGATTAAGGGGGAGGGGGAAAGTAAGAAAAAGGCATACAGAGGCCGGCGGAAGAGCAGAGGAGAGCTCGGTAGACAGCGTTATCGTGAGGGAGGATGTCGGTGCCGTCGATACTACCGGCCTGAATTGGATGGTATGTCTCCGCGTAGAACACCGAATTTAGGTTTCTGTTGCTCATTGATTTCACACATTAATGAATTTTATCAGCTATGCCGTCGTGAACTTCTTCTTTCCGAACCAGCCCTATTATGTCAGAAACAATGGGGGTGGGAAACCATATGGGGCATTTACCATATAGTCCCTCAACATAACCTTATTTACCTCTTAAGACAAGAAATATTTTAACTAACCATATAGTCACTAGCTTACATCTTCCTCAACATATTACTAACTACACCCTCTCAATATTTTACTTTCACCCCAACCACTATCCCCTTAGGCTATCCCTCACCACCTTCTACAGTCAACAACTCCGGCAACCACCAACTCCGGCAACCACTCCGGCAATTTATTTTTATTTTTTATTTTTTTTTAGCTTCAGTGACCTTCCAGCAACCAAACAGTTGAGAACTTATCAGTATGTTCTCAGTTGTCAACTAAACTACTAATAACATGAACAATTCCGGCGACCACCAACTCCGGCGACCAAACAATTGAGAACTTATCAGTAAGTTCTCAGTTGTCAAATAAACCACTAAGAACACGAACAACTCCGGCGACCATCAACTCCGGCGAGCAAACAGTTGAGAACTTATCAGTAAGTTCTCAGTTCTCAACTAAACCGGCAAGAAGAAGATCAAACTCTGGCGACCAACTTCGTCGACCACTAACTCCGGAGACCAAACAACTGAGAACTTATCAGTAAATTCTCAGTTGTCAACTAAACTAGTAAGAACACGACCAAAATCCGGCGACCACCAACTCCGGTGACTAAACAAAAGAGAACTTGTCAGTAAGTTCTCATTTGTCTCAACTCTGGCGACCAAACAACCGAGAACTTATTAGTAAGTTGTTCACTGAACAAACAACTTCGCAATTATCAACTGTGAAGGTGGCCGGTGATTAATGACGGTGACTAACAACTGAGAATGTTCTCAATTATACACTACACATTTGAGAACATCTTAGTTGTACACTAAAACACTAAGAAATTCTCACTTGTTCACTGAAGACAAACGAAGCTTCCCAATTATTTTGAAAACTTCTCACTTGTTCGAAAATAACTATAAACTTCTCAATTGTGTTATTTAAACATATGAGAACTTTCTAAAAAAATAAACAAATATTAAGAAAAACGACAAACATCACTTGAATCAATATTAACTTTATCAAAATAAAAACAAAAAACAAACAAACAAATCTGCCTCTTTACAAGTAACTATCATAAACGATTTTTTTTTAATTATCATGCACTTAATACATTCCACCCAGTAGTTCAAAAACCCAAATTAAATGGGTCTATTTACTCACCACATTCAAACCACTCTCCCTAACATCTCATCTCTCCAATCTCTTCTCATTTTCACCAAGTAACTCCCCAACCCCATCCAATAGTTTCTTCTTTTTTAAAAAAAAAAAACGAGATTCTTGCTTTAACTACTGTATTCTTGCTGCGAAGGGTGAGCTCGGGTCGCTGTCGACGAGAAAGGAGGATGAGAACGGGATGGCTGGAAGGAAGGAAAATCATGCGTAGATCTAGAGTTATTGATCGAAAAATAGTAGATTTGCTCAACTGGGTCACCGGCGTAGGAGAAGTTGCTGGAGTTGGAGCGGAGTTCGAAGACAGAGTCAACGCCGGATCTACGACGGTCAGAGGCTTGGAATGTCAGATCTACGACGATAAGGGGCTTAAAAATACCGATTAATGTTGTAGGTGGTGTTCGCCGGAGTATGAGGAGTATAGCAGTTCGCCGGAGGTGAGGAAAGAAGTGGCCGACGGAGGGGGAAGTTGCCGGAGGAGGGGGAGGTCGCCGGAGGAGGGGGATCGGAGGGGTTGCCGGAAGTGAGGAGGGAGGAGTGGACGGAGCAGGAGAGGAGGTGGAGAGAAAGGAGAGAGAAAAAAAAATCTCTGGGTGAGTGAATAAGAGTGAGTAGGGAGGGGAGGGGTGTAGTTAATACACTAAAGGACTATATGGTTACATAAAATATTTCTTAGGACTAGGAGGTAAAATAGAAAAGTCTCTGTCCTAGGACGTAAATTAAAAATTATTCAGGGACTAGGTGGTATTTTTCCCAAACCATAATACTCATCTTTCCCTAAATCAATTTTCAACAATTTTTCTCCCAAAATAATGCTGGGGTTGTACACACCCGTAAAACTTATGAATACACCTGTAATAGTGCATTACAGTGTTGTACCATCTAAAATTTCAAGTATTCTACAGGTGTATTCATAAGTTTTACGGGTGTGTATAACAACACCCAATAATGTTTCTTTCCCTAAATGTTTTCTTTTTGCAAATTTTTAATAATATTTTTATACTTGCAAAATAAAAAATAAAATGTTTGAAAAAATAATTACAATGATATACTCCATCCATCTCAAATTTTTGGATACTAAAATTGAATGCGAGGAAATTAAGAAAAAAGTAGGTGTGTGAGTGGGAATGATAGAGAAAATGAGATAGTGGATAGTTGTTTTGAGTGGAGAGAAAAAATTGGACATTTGGGGTAAGCAACCAAAAGTATGGGACGCCCAAAAATATAAATAAGTAACCAAAAGTTTGGGAAGAATGTATATCATAAAATTATAGCCTGTTTTGACTATTCAAATATATTAACAACACATTGCCATATTCATTAATACTCTTTTTTTTTTTTTTTTTTTTTTGACAAGTTAGCATATCATTTGATTCCAAGACAATTGACATGAAGTCTCAAACCCTATACCACTCGGCCAATGAAGGCTTGGGTTCATTACTACTCTTAATAAGGTCAAATTATCATGGGAAAAATACTAAAAAAAAACCTCTAAAAAAAATTCATATCCAAAATACCCACAAAATATTTCTTCAATCTAAAAGGTCCTAAAATAAAATTATTGATACCAAAAAGCCCAAACATTAACGAATTGACTAACGCGGTTAGGTTTAAGTATTCATATTAACAAAAAAAAAACTTTCCTTTCAATTAATGACGTATTACAAATACAAAAGCTTTTTGCAATGCAAAATTGCAATGCAAAAAAAAATAATTTAATATTCTTAGATATAATAATAATAATAGTTATAACAACAATATATATATATATATATATATATATATATATAATTATTATTACTATATTAGTTAATTAATAGTTTTAATAATATAGTTAATAATAAAATTAATGAGAATGTAAAACAATAATGAATGTGATAATATTGAAAACAATATCATCATAATTTTTATTAATTTTATGATCATTCATAATAATAATAAAAAATAAAAAACTTAAAGAAGCACCTTCCAATTACTTCTCTAATATATCAAAAAAAAATATTATTAAATATTATGTAATTAAATAATAATGGTAATAGTTGTTGGGTAAGCTTATTATAAACTACTCTTATTACCTTAATTTGATTGATCTCATAACTTAATTTTACTTTTTATGAACTTTAGGTTATATTGTAAGAAGTGTTAAACTTCATTTTTAGAATAGTCCATTTCGGTATAATAGACTTTAGATTGATAGGTCTCAAAAATTTTCTAAGTCTGAAAATTTCAAGGTCAATCACTTGACCGCATGTTTCGTGACTGCAAGTCTTGACCACAAATGAAGAACTAAGTCCAAGTAACCAAGTTTAGTTCAAACTTAACCATGGTCACACTAGTGTCCAAAACTTTGGTTAGTTTAGAACGCTGCAAAATTCAAATTTCAAATTTGAATACAACTGTCAGTTGGACCACCACTACTCTGCAACAAAAGGACAACTCAGACTGAGCTTCAATCAGAATTCAACAGCTCATTGTCCTTCAACTTGGACCCCAAGTATTTCAAAACGGCTAGTCTCTCATTCAAGGCTATAAATAGACCTTGAGTTCTTCATTGAACTTTGCTGAGATTCTAAGAGAGAAATTGATGTCGAAAATCTTGGTGATTGAAGATCAGACTCAAGATTTCCAGAATCCTTTGAATCTTAAAGCGTTCACCTTCAAACCTTCAAAAATCTCCAGTAACATTCAAGTCATCTCAAGCCTTGTAACACACAAGATTCATTAGGCTCTAAAATCACTTAGATTTTAAAGAGCTTTTGATTCTTACACACACGCTCACCCCGATTGATCAATCACATAGATTTCATCATTAGGGATACACTGGTCTAAGTCTAGGATTGTTTTTCATAGAAAATTTAAATGTTGATTCAATACTTCATCTCTGTAATCTGTACTCAAGTGAATCAATATAAGCCTCATTCAAAATCCAAGACTGACCATCTTGGTAAATGACGTAGATCTTTTAACAGATCGAACCTTTCCAAATCCTTGTGTCATTTACTTACTGCACTTTACATTCTGCAAATTTACTTTAAGTCTTGTTCATATTGTTCTTCATTGTTCATATTAATCTTGTTTATCATTTAGTGTTTTGATCTTTCCAGATATTCAAACTTATTGTGAATTATGTTTGTATGTTCTCCATATTGCCTAAGCAACAAATCTGACTAACTTATCATTTTGCCAAACTTTCAAGAAAACAATTTTCAATCTCTCAACCTCTATCTACCGCACCTCTCTTGACCGCATTTACTCGACCGCATATAGGTCGACCGTGAGTGCTGGTTCATTACACATTTTTTGTCTAAAACCAACTCTACATTATTTCTATCGAAAACTTCCGCTGTGCATTTTACACTTGACCGCGTGGTTTTTATTAACCGCAAAATTCAAGTTCTAAGCATAAGGTTGAATTTTAAAAAATGGCTGTGAACGACATAAACCGACTTGGGTAATGGGTTCCATGAACTTTGGATCCATACACCATAAAGGCCCATATTCTAGAGGCCCATGATGTAGGGGCCGACATCCCTTAGGCCGAGTGAGCTGGCCTCACTTAGGCCAAGAAGAAAGAAAGCCTTATCCCTAGCCCAGCCTCTCAGACGAGACTGTGAGAGCCCGTGCTTCGAACCTAATCGAAAATCGGCTTCTCATAGCGGTTTCTCTACCTTTGTTTTGAAAATAGAGAGTCGCCACCTTATTTATTTTGGGAAAATAGATATAAAACCCTTTTTTATTTTGAAGTTGGTTCGGGGGCTATGTTACGAGAAGAGAAGGTGATTAGCAGCACTCCTCTCGCCCTTACGGACTCTAGCATGCTTCCGCCTACGTTTGGTTTTATGCCTTATTTTGAAATATTGCTTTTTAATGCCTTAACTTGAAAGAATGTGTGTTTATATACAATGGTGTCTCCTATTCTAGGAATGTTCGCTTTAGTCACGGCCGGGAATCGGCTTGGGTGGATTCCCGATCGGTTTTCGAAAATGATTTTAAACACATAAAGAAAATAAAACATATAAAAGGGGAGGGAATTAAGTACATTATATACAAAAAGGAAACAACTCCTTTAAAAGAATAAATATCCTCGCCACAGATTCAATAATTGAATTCGACACCATTTTCCATCCCTAGCCAATGTACCTGTCCTAAAATTGTCCAAATCCAAAACTAAAAAAAAAAAATGGGATTTACTCCCAGAACGTTAGAGATCATTGGTGAATTCTTATGGATTTTTTGGATGGATTTTAGACCCCAAACACAAACAAGAAAAATATTCACAAAAATCTGCCCAGATAAGATTCGCAGCAAACATGGCGCGTTAATCACCAATTTTAACCATTTTAACTCATGAATCTGACAAAACACCAAGAACTAAAGTTGAAGAGCACATCAAAATCATGAAGTTCCCAAAATTCGCAGCAAAGATTCGCAGCAAACATGGCACGTTAATCACCAATTTTAACCATTTTAACTCATGAATCTGACAAAACACCAAGAACTAAAGTTGAAGAGCACATCAAAATCATGAAGTTCCCAAAATTTGGAGTTCATGGGATGAGTTTAAGTGGTTAAAAAGATTTCTGACATTTCGATATCAGAGATTGGGAGTGCAGATTCTGAGAGTTGAAGCTTGAAACAAATGAGTGAAAAAGGCACTTACATTAATCCAAAAAATGTTTCAAAAATATTTACACTTTCCTTAGTTTATTAGTAACAAAATTCATGTTTAGACTTAGGCAAAATAACCAAGTTTTCACTGAGATCTAGGCACGAGAAAGGAGCATGTCACAGAAAGAAAAGCAGGACTGCACGTCCACAACTCAAAACTAAGCGTGAAAACATGTAAGGAAAAACTTTCATGTTTTGACCCAAGTTTAAAAAAACATTTTAAGATGAAGCTTTTAAAGCATGAAAATCGTTGGTTATGATAAGACCGAGCATCGCAGACCGGACCGGACCCGGTTCAAAGCCAGTACAAGCGAGCTCGACCACATCAACCGGATAAGCCCGCAAGCTAGTAAGCCCGAGAGATCCGGGCTTCATGATAACCATAACCGAGGTAGCTCTGCCTCCCGCTATTCTTAGGGTCCCGTGTTGATCACTCAAACCACCTGCCCGGAGCCCGCAGCGGCCAGCTGTCACAACGTACTGCAGACGTTACCAGTTCGTACCTGACGTACCATAACGGTTGGTGGAAGAGCCATGACTCCCTGACAACACGCCACGTTCCCAGCCACTCCCCTGGCCGAACCAATGAGGACCTGCCGCGTGTCCATCCGGTACAAGGGCGGTTAGTACCTTAAACCTACCTCCTCCTTCTACTCATATAAATACTCCTATCCGCCCCAAAGGGCCAGGTACGTGCTCTATCCTATTCACACACACAAGGCTTTCACAAGCTTTCTACTTAGGTTTTCCTCAGAGATCTTACTCTCACACCCGAGGGCCTAAGCCGGATTCCAACCCGGCCTTGGTCTTAACGGTGTTCTTGTTTGTGTTGTGATCAGGATCAAGAGACAGCTATATTGGAGTTCTACCTCCGTGACCCCAGAAACTTAAGGCGTCATCAGTGGTTCCATTGCCGGGAAACGAAAATCTTCCCAGTGCAATCTTCTTGCTTCGTTTGCTTTTCCAATCTAATTCGTTTCAAATCCTCATCTAGTTCTTCCGTTTTTCACGTTTCCAAAAGAGTACCCCGTATTTTCTGTTGATTCTTGACATACGAAATCTTCGCAATGACTGGGAAAGAAGTAAACCCGAATGCTAGCCCTTCGGGACAAGTGCCCCAGGGATCAGTTTTTGCCAGGTTGGGAAATAAGACTCTTAGTGGCAACTCCTATACCCCCTCTCAAAGGGCAAGGAGAGAGGCAGATCTGAGAGATCGTATAGAAACTTCCAAAGCTCTCAAAACTCAAAAAACTCCCGTTACTCCCCTCACCCCTGATCAAATCCAAAAGAAAATCCAGATCCTCACAGATAGGCAGAACCTGGTAGAGGAAGGGCTACAGTTGAATCTAGCCCTCGAGGAGTTGTTTAATGCCGAGGCCAATGCTAGAAGCCCCCCTGAAAAATCAAAAGCCCATGATCTGACGAGCTCTAAGAGCAGGGCCAGTAGGATTGTAGGAGGAAAAAGGCGGACAATCCTCGTAGATGATGACGAGGAAAGGGGAGAGGAAGAAGGGGAGAGTGAGGAGGGAGAATCACAGCCCAGAAAGACAAGAGGCCAATCTAAAGGAAAGGCAATTGTTAAAAATGATGATATAATTACAGAAACCGTAAAAAGGGCTAAAACGGGGGACATAATTGATCAAAAGTTCCAAAGAATGATCGCGAAGCTATGGGAGTCCAAGCAAAACGTAAAAAAGTGCGTTGGACCCATGGACGCTTTCGCATCATGGATCAGCGATTCCCCGATCCAAAGAGGAAAGGTGCCCACGCTAGACGCGTATGACGGCTCATCTAACTCAAAAAGCCATGTTGGGCGATTTGAAGGGCAGATGGCCCTATTCTCAACAGATGAGGCCGTGAAGTGCAAAGCCCTCGCCTCCACCTTTAAAGGGAAGGCATTGGGGTGGTTATTGGCCCATAAACCGCGCTCTATCTGCAGCTACGAGCAATTGCGGACTTCGTTCTTGAACTCGTTCGCGGGCGCGGGGGAGGCCGCAAGACCAAAATCGGACCTGTGCTGCGTTAATCAATACCCCGGGGAAAACACAAAGGCATACATCACTCGGTTCCGGAAAATGACCGAGCAAATTGTGGATCTAACAAGGAACGACATCGAGCTATGCTTCCTAGGGGGATTAACATCCCATACTTTGAGGCAGGAGTTTGCTTGCCGAAAGCCCGAGGGGACAGAGGAGATGTATAACAGGGCCATCGCTATGGCAGGAGTAGAGCCCGCATTTATGGCCGATGCCCGCAGGAGCGTAAGGGAAAGAATCGAGCCCGCTCATGACCCTCGTCATCACTCAGGCTACTTGGGAAACAATGTTGGCCGAGGTAGAGGCAGACCAAGAGGCATGCCCAACTTTAAAAGAGGCGATGACAATGCTTTCACCCCTTTGATCGCACCGAGAACTGAGATATTGCGGGCAGAAGCTTTGCCTCCACCACCTCCACTGGAGAGGAAGCCTTACGAGGCGAACAAAAAGAAATGGTGTGGATACCATGAAAGCCACGGGCATACTACAGATGACTGTTTCCAGCTGAAGAAAATAATACAACAGAAGGTGGAAGCCGGGGAATTGAAGAAATGGATCACGGGGTCCAGCAGTAAAGGAGAAGCCCCGCGGGGAAATATTCAATACGTCAGAGACGATGATGCAGACGGGGAAGGACGTTACGACATCCAGTACATAGGAGAGGAAGCCCCAAGCAATACCCAGCTTTCCGCCCAGATCAGACGACTGGAAAAAGTATTCCTGATACCCACCTATCCGCCCGAGCAAGAGGAAATGATCGGTTTCAGAAGGAGTGAACTGGCATCTACCCTTTTTCATTCAACACAACCGTTAACAATCAAGATGGCTATTGGTAGAGCGGATATTGGAAGAGTCCTCATTGATACCGGGGCTTCACGGGACATACTTTACTTCCATTGTTTAGAAGAAATGGGGATGTCTGAGGCGCACTTAACCCCATATGCGGGCTTGTTGGAAGGGTTCACGAATCATACGGTCTACGCAAAAGGGACCATTGACTTCGAAGTAACCATTGGAGAGAGGCCGTTCGAGAAAATAGTCCGCGTCACGTTCATGGTGATCGATCTGAAATCCCAGTACAACGCAATCTTGGGAGTGACCGCTCAGGCTGCCCTAGGGATCGTCACATCAATCCCTCACCAGAAAATCAAGTTCAGTACCCCTGCAGGGATCGCGTGTATCGAAAATAAGCCCGAGCTCTTCCTCAAAGTAATAGAAAGGAAGAGGAAGGAAAGCGCAGCAAGGCAAAGACTGGGAAGCCCGAGGGAGGCAAAAAGGGCCAAAGCAAGTGAAAAAGAGGTCGCAGGCACGGCCATGATCGGGACATTGTCTTTCCACTCCGCGAGGGCAGAATTCAAGCAGAGCAGGAGAGCCCGCCGCATAGCCGCCGAAACCGAGCATGTCAATATCGTAATTGATTCACTGCCTGACCGAGAAGTTGCAGATATTCGCCCTAATGACGCTTTGGAGGATGTGGTCATAAACCCGGCTTACCCCGAGCAGACAATAAAGGTCGGGCTAGAGATCCCCGCGGAGGAAAGGAAGGTGTTGATAGAATTGTTGAGAAGAAGCCTAGACGTGTTCGCCTGGACCGTCGAGGATATGGAGGGGATAAGCAGACAGGTGATCGAACACGAACTGAATATCGATCCCACGTTCACCCGGGTCCTCCAGAAAGAAAGATACTTTTCACCGGAGAAGAAAGCGGCGATCAAGGTCGAGGTAGATAAGCTGCTGAAAGCAGGAATCATAAGCCCGATCAAATATCCGAAGTGGTTAGCCAACGTCGTCATGGTAACCAAAGCAAATGGAAAGTGGAGAATGTGCGTGGATTTCACCGATTTGAACAAGGCCTGCCCTAAGGATTGTTACCCTCTTCCCCGGATCGATCAATTAGTAGACTCTATCGCCGGCCATAGAGTATTAAGCTTTATAGATGCCTACTCGGGCTATCATCAAATCAAAATGAAGGAGGCCGATATACCGTCATGCGCTTTCTATGCCGCGGGCAAAACCTACACGTTTAACAACATGCCGTTTGGTTTGAAGAATGCGGGCGGTACATATCAAAGGATGGTAGGAATCGTCTTTGATGATCAATTAGGCCGGAACCTGGAGGCTTACATCGACGATATGGTTATCAAGACCAAGGAGACCTCTCACGACCTTGATGTGACGGAAACTTTCACCAGCCTCCGGAGAAACAATATGAAGCTTAACCCATCCAAATGCGCCTTTGGAGTAAAGGCAGGGAAGTTTTTGGGCTTCATGGTGAACCAGAGAGGGATAGAGGCAAACCCGGAGAAGATCATGGCGTTAATAAACATGCAACCCCCCAGATGTGTTAAGGAGGTACAAAAGCTGAATGGCCGCATCACGGCCTTGGGAGATTCATCGCCAAGTCAGCAGAAAAATGCCTGCCTTTCTTTAAAACTTTGAAAGGAGGAAAAAAGGAGGGTTTTGAATGGAACGAGGACTGCCAGAATGCTTTTGAGCAAATAAAAGCTTACCTGGGAAAACCGCCGCTGTTGAGCAGTCCCGTTTTGGGTGAAGAACTCTACGTTTTCTTGGCTGCCAACAGATCACGCTGTGGCTGCGGTTTTGGTAAGGGAAGAGGACGACCTTCAGAAGCCCGTCTACTATGTCTCCAAGGCATTATCCGCGGTAGAAGGGCGCTACTTGAACATTGAAAAGCTGGCTTTCGCCTTGCTTATAGCCGCTCGGAAGCTGCGGGCATACTTCATCGCCCACCCAATCACGGTCTATTCGGATACCCCGCTGAAAAAAGTGCTCCATAAGCCCGAATCCTCGGGAAGAATGCTGTCATGGTCGATAGAGCTGACTGAGTTCCAAATCACTTACTCCCCGCGAAAGACCATTAAGGCACAAGCACTGACGGACTTTGTGGCAGAAACTACGTTTAAAGTAAAGGAAAGCGAAGCGGACAAAGTCCAGCCCGATAAAGCAAAGAAAAAGCGGGGCAAGGAGGCCATGGATGCAGGGGAAAGACCGGAGAATTGTTGGTTGTTGAGCGTCGACGGATCATCGGGAAAAACTGTTAGTGGCGCCGGAATCCTATTGATCGCCCCAGAAGGTCAAAGGTTTAAACGAGCCCTAAGGTTCAAGTTCGCGGTTTCCAACAATCAAGCCGAGTACGAGGCGTTGATAGCGGGCTTAGAGTTAGCCCGGGACATGAAGGTCTCTAATTTGATCGTGAAGAGCGACTCGCAACTAGTGGTAAATCAAGTTAAAGGGGAATATGAGACAAATCACCCGGTGCTGCTCAAATACAAGGAACTGGCAGCAAACCTGTTGAGGGAATTCGACTACCACGAGCTGACCCAAGTTAACCGGACTGAAAACACCGAGGCGGACTTGCTTTCGAGAATCACAAACGAAGACATCGCAAATCTTGTGTGGACTGTTGGATAGAATTTACGGAGCGCCCGGCCATTGACAGGGTAGACATCCACCAAATAGGGGAGCCCGAGAAGGATTGGGTGGACGAGATTACGGAATACATAGAGAAGGAGATCCTTCCCAGCGATTCGGATCGATCAAAAGTTTTGAGAAGACAAGCCGCCAGATACACGATCATTGATGGCGTACTTTATCGGAGATCCTTCACCAAACCGCTGCTGAGGTGTGTCAAGTCCGAAACAGTCACCAACTTGTTATACGAAGTTCACGAAGGCGTGTGTGAGGACATCCCGGTGCCCGGACACTATCCGATAAAATCAGATTCCTCGGGTATTACTGCGCCGACAATGAAAAAAATGCAGAGGAATATGTCCGCAAATGTGATCAATGCCAGAGATTCGCCAACATACCAAGGCAGCCATCCACGGAGCAGAGCCTGGTAGTCCCAACTTGGGCATTCGACATGTGGGGAATTGATTTGATTGGGCCTTATCCCAAAGCGCCCGGCGGAGCGCAAATGGTAGTGGTCGCAGTAGATTATTTCACAAAATGGGTAGAGGCCAAGGCGCTAACTAACACGCAAGCAAGTATTATCAAGTTCATCCACGACCATATATTCTGCCGGTTTGGTTTGCCCCGGGCTATCGTCTCGATCATCATACCCCAGTTCCAAAGCAATTTACAGCGGAATGCAAGAGACTCAACGTAGAACATCGGCAATCATCTGTCGCAAGACCGCAGGGAAATGGACAGGCCGAGGCCACAAATAAGTTGCTTATGACCGCCTTGCACAAAAATTTGAAGGGAAGGAGCGGTCGCTGGATGGAAGAGCTCAGTACTGCCCTATGGGTTGTCCGAACCACAACGAGGAATTCAACAGGAGAAACCCCCTTTTCCTTGACATATGGATCAGAGGCGGTCGCGCCCGTAGAGGCAGCCCTACCCACCTACAGGGTCGCCCATTTTGATGAAACAAGGAATGAGGAAGCCCGGAGAAAAGACTTAGACCTTCTTGAAGAAAAACGGTTGGAAGCACGGGCAAAGATGGTCAATTATAAACAAAAGGCCAAAGTCCATCATGACAAAAGGGTGAACAAGAGGTCATTTTCCGTGGGAGACTGGGTCTTGAGAAAAGTTGAAGTCACGGGGAGACAGCCCGAATATAACAAGCTCTCGCCCAACTAGGAAGGGCCTTATCAGATCGCCCGCATAATCAAAGAAGGGACTTACAGACTCCTCACCAAAGAAGGGAAGGACTTGAAAAAACGCTTGGCACAGCGACCACCTGAAGAAGTATTACCCTTGAAGATTGTATTCCCCCTGTTATTAAAAATCCGCCTAGTTTCTACCTTATGCATTGTAATATTGATGTACGGCTCCATGAGCGGAAAAAAAGATGAAAGATCAATAATATTATGTTTGTCCCATTAAAATAAAAGATCTTCCTAAATTCTCATGCACGGTCATACGCCCTCGAGCTAGACCGTAAGCCCGCCAAGGGAAATACCGTTGCATGAATTCTCATGAACGATGCACGAATACGCCCTCGAGCTAGACCGTAAGCCCGCCTAGGGAAATACCGTTGCATGAATTCTCATGAACGATGCACGATCATACGCCCTCGAGCTAGACCGTAAGCCCGCCTAGGGAAATACCGTTGCATGAATTCTCATGAACGATGCACGGTCATACGCCCTCGAGCTAGACCGTAAGCCCGCCAAGGGAGATACCGTTGCATGAACTCTCATGAACGATGCGCGGTCATACGCCCTCGAGCTAGACCGTAAGCCCGCCAAGGGAGATAATAATGAAAAAAAACAAAGTGTTTAAGAAAGAACAATAAATGCTTGGCAATTCCATGAGCAATAAAATATAGCGAAAATAAATGACAAGGAGATATGGGGATCACAAGAAGAGCAATTAAATACATTACCAAATCGTGTCAAAATGGAGTCAAATGTTCAAATTCACGGAGTCTAATACTATTACAAAAAGGCCCCAGGACGCAGCTCGGTTTGATCTTCAGCTGCCCGGCGGCGGGTTGACTTCCACTTCTGGAACAGAATCAGAGGCAGTATGGTCAGCGGCAGAACGAGCCAGAGCTTCAGAGGCTTCGGCTAGGGCGGAGGCAAAAGCTGAAAAGGGAAGAACAATACCTTCAACGAAGGGGCCATTGGGGCCAAATACCTTCTCCAGAGCCGCGGCCAGAGACAAGACGGATTCATCACCTGTAAACCGCAAGTCGTCTATCATTTTGATCAAGGGTTGAACGGTTACAGGTGAAACCGGAGGCAGAGCATTCCGAACCGACTCGGGCAAGGCTTCAAGCTGATGATCGGCAAAAGGCACTAAGGAATGGCCATTAAAGCATTCCGGATCCGTGGCCACGATGGAACAAAGGATAGTGATCTCTTGGGCAGTATATTTCCCAGTGGCCGCCAGATTCCGGGCAATAGTGTGCACCGCCTGTTCATATTGCTCATTGCCCGCGACGGATAATTTGTCAGAGTACTCTGCGGACTCTTTGAATTCAGCAACCGCCTTGCCCCTCTCCTCCTCCAAGACCCGCTCACGTTCATTCTCATAGCGCATTTGGTCAAGAAGTTTGCCGTCCAGCTCGTCCACTCTGTTGGACAGCTCCTCGGACTTCCTCCTCTCCGCCTCCAAAGACCTCAGGAGCTCAGTATTGCGAGCATCAACACTCGCCTTCTCAGCCTCCACCCGCTCTTTGGCTTCTCGAGCAGCGGCCAGTTCACTACTTAATTTAGATACCTCCTTGGCCGCGCTAACGACCTCCGCATCTTTGCTCTTTAATTACTGGCCGGCGCTCTCCACAGTCTTGGTCAACTTTTGGACCTCCTCCCTCGCCGCCATCAGCTCATTATTCCTCGCCGCGATCACGGCGGCATCAGACTCGTGTTGGGTCCGCAGATAGATAACCTCGTTTGCAATCTGAAAATAACAAAGGTGATTAGGCTACGGTGCGGAGAGAAGCACGATATATAACCCAAGTCAAAAACTAACCTCGGTCAAGCACAAGCCCACGTTGCCTGCGGCGGCGATAGGATTCGAAGCAGCCAAAACCTTCTGCTGGTAATCTGGAAAATAGAGGCGGTGCATCAGCCCATCACCAACATAAGCATTAGCGCTCCGGCGGCTATGAAGATCCACCCCATACACCTCAGGGGCCTTGGCTATCTTAAGCCCGAACTCCCGGGCGCGCTCTCGATCCTCAATTGACTCCACCGGGAATAGATTGGAGCATAGGGTCCCTCTCGAAGGAGATAAGACCGTAAAATCGCCGGAGGAAGAGCCAACCCTCTGATACTTATCCCTTTGAGGGAACGCCGGATCCACGATAGCAGGGCGTTTCTTCGTGGGCTCGGGAGCAGATAGACCTGCGCCAGAAGCCTGGGAAGAGTGGCCGGTTCCAATCACAGTTTTGCCGCGGCCAGCGCCTTGGCGAGGATTCGGAGGCAGGTTCCGGGTCAGTTGCGGCTGAGAGACCACCGCTCCGGACTTATCAACCTTGTCCGTGACAGGGATCTTGACCCCAGGAGCCTCCACCCTTTTCATAGCATCAGCTCTCCTTTGCTTTTCAAGAGCCGCGGCTTTCCTGGCCGCGATCTTGATCTCTGCTGCGGACTTAGGAGGCATCGTGTCGGTTGGGTCTGCGAACAAGAACAACAGTCAGATAGATAAAAACAAAGCGAAAAAGACAAGAAAATAGTATGAAAGTGTACAATGAAAGAGACCGAGTAAACCAGGGTCTGGACAAGTCTCCCCCGAACTACAGGCAGAGCAATCAGAAAGGAAAGCGAATGATTGATGAACTTTCCAATCGGGATCTCGCAACAGAGGGGCCATGATAACCCTAGGCTCGGGGCCAGAAACGCGCCTCAGGGCCACCCCGGCGAAGGTCAAGAGCTCCTCATCGCTAATAATTGCTGAGACATCGTAAACTTGAGGAGTCTCCACAACGGACTGGTCGTCCAGGGTAATCCTCTTCGTAAACCGAGCAAGATAGGCCTCCATCGCCGCGCTCAGCCCTCGGCCTTCTTCCGGATCAGGAAAGTTTTTGCAGGACATCGAAATCGGCGCTAAATTGTCAGGACGAGGGAATGGCCAGCCTTAACGGTTCTGAATAACGAATGGATATCTCTGCCACTGATCGAACTTGTTAGTAGCAGCGGAAAAAATCTTCTCAGACCGCGGTTTGGTCTTTAAGCTCAAGCAGCCCGCAGTGACTTGATGGGTGAAGTAAATATGGAGCGCGGACAAAGAAGGCTCATACCCCAACATGCGGCTTACGACTATAAAGGACACCAGATAGCGAATGGCATTCGGGGTCAAGTCCATAGGGAGGCAATGGGTGAACTCAAGAAATTCACAAAGAAACGGATCCAAGGGAAGGCGCAGCCCGTTTTCGAACTGAGCCGGGTAGAATATGCAGGCAAGGTTCTCGGCCCGGATCAAGGGAAGAGTCATTGATCTCCCACCCATAAGAGACTCGTATTCAATAAGACCGTAGACGAGATAGACTTTGGGGTCGACGCGGAACTGCGACAAATACTCATCACCATCATCCTCCTCGCTCTCGTCCCTCAAACCCGCGCCAGAGCTAGACGCACCTGCTTGACTGGTCCTCCTGTTATCAGGGCCCTCGGGAAAGGAATCTACGATCCTAACAGGGGAGCGAAGCAAGTTGACCTTGCGAGCAGTATCAGGGGCCAGCCTCTCCAGTTGCCCGCGTGAGTCCGACTGAGTATCTGAAGAACCATCTCCCACGACATCCCGGGCAGGTTCATCCAATAAGAATTCGTCGCCATCATCAGCCCGTTCTGAAGCATCCCCGCTGCTGGTCACTTCAATCACCCCAGCACCTGCGGAAACGTCGCGGTTATGGCCTTGAACGGGCAGATCGTCATCCAGAGGGACATCCAACCAAGACTGAGCGTTAGAACCGCTTGCAGACACGCGGTCTCCACCTAATCTCACCAACCTTCTAGCGTTACCGGCCATATCTACATTATCGGGGAATCGAGTTAAAACCGCTTTCACAAAAACCCCCAACTGTTCCTCGCCCCCTATTACCCTCATTCTACCCCACTCAAAATGAACTGAGGGGCCTGTCTCCCACAGCAGGGGTAGGATCCAAGAGTCCCACTCATAAACTATCCCTATGGTCATAAAAGCATCCCGGGAAAGCCTTTTCCAGGCATTTATCAGGTACCGGTAAATCCCTCCCGTTCGTCGACAACAACCGAAAAGGTCCGGACGAAGCATTCTCCCCAGGTCCAATTCATCCATAATCACAGTCAAAGGTTTTTTCAACAAAACTTTATAAAATCAAAGATGGACCCAGAATTCCTAAGAAAGAGACAAGTTAACCGGTTAGAAATCGGAGATTCGGTGGTTAAAAGTTAAAAGCTTGGTTCGTGATGTTATAAGTTGTGAAAACACGGCGTGTTAAGTTTCTACCCCCGATGAACGGTGGAGAGGACCGAAGGCGAAAAGTTAGCAATCAGAAACCAGCGACGAAAATAAAAAGGGAAGCACTACCTGTTAAATCGATCGAGTTAAGGAAACGGAGGAAGCAATCAACGTCGTTATCAGCAATATTTCTCTCAAGAGCGATGGCCAAAGATTAAAAATACCGAAGGTCTTTGGATAAGCCAGTTAGGGTTATTTATATCCCAGAATGGGTCGGGTTTAAACCAAAGATCCGGAGCGACCCGGCTTAGATCCGGAAAACGAAGAGGCGGGAATCAGCTTTTTTCGAATTCCAATGACGGTTCGCATTTAATGAGCGTGCTCCTTGTCATATCAAGGACTGACAGCTACGTCACTAGCCTGACTCGTGGGGCCCACTATCCTGTCGTCAACCACCATTGTAAGACTCCCGTCCCATGATATTCCGTGCCCGTATTTACTACAGTTTGCCCGGGCCGAGACATGGAAGTGTAACTCCTCGCGCCGCTCATAAATAAGCTGACCCTCGGAGTTAGGGGCCACTGATAAGACCGAGCATCGCAGACCTGACCGGACCCGGTTCAAAGCCAGTACAAGCGAGCTCGACCACATCAACCGGATAAGCCCGCAAGCTAGTAAGCCCGAGAGATCCGGGCTTCATGATAACCATAACCGAGGTAGCTCTGCCTCCCGCTATTCTTAGGGTCCCGTGTTGATCACTCAACCACCTGCCCGGAGCCCGCAGCGGCCAGCTGTCACAACGTACTGCAGACGTTACCAGTTCGTACCTGACGTACCATAACGGTTGGTGGAAGAGCCATGACTCCCTGACAACACGCCACGTTCCCAGCCACTCCCCTGGCCGAACCAATGAGGACATGCCGCGTGTCCATCCGGTACAAGGGCGGTTAGTACCTTAAACCTACCTCCTCCTTCTACTCATATAAATACTCCTATCCGCCCAAAGGGCCAGGTACGTGCTCTATCCTATTCACACACACAAGGCTTTCACAAGCTTTCTACTTAGGTTTTCCTCAGAGATCTTACTCTCACACCCGAGGGCCTAAGCCGGATTCCAACCCGGCCTTGGTCTTAACGGTGTTCTTGTTTGTGTTGTGATCAGGATCAAGAGACAGCTATATTGGAGTTCTACCTCCGTGACCCCAGAAACTTAGGGCGTCATCAGGTTAGAACATAATACATAAACTGGTTGCTCAAGCCACAAAGATGAGCCTCAAAACATGGCCAAAACTCAAGAAAAAGGCATCAAACTCAAGAGGCTTAATATCTAACGTGTTAAGATAATTATCAAGGGAATATTTCACATCAAAAACTAATCTAAGCATGCATATTCATGAAAAAGGAGAAAGAGGACAAATTTGCAACGTTTTTGGCAACATCAGGTTGAAATTTTAAGTAGGTTATTCACCCCCCTCTAGCCTCCTTTTCATACCATTGTTGTGCCTTTGGGACCAACAATAGTGATTAATTTTTGTTGCTTCTATAACTATTACTATTATTATTATTATTGTTATTGTTATTATTGTTATTATATAATAATAATATTATTATTACAATTATTTTGTGTTGTAATTTTTTAATATTTCTAACATATAATTAAATGAAAAAGAAAGTTAAGTTTTTAATAATATGAATGTTCAAACTTAACGGCGTTAGTTAAATAGTTAACGTTTGGACTTTTTGGTATTGATAATATAAATTTAGGATATTTTGGATTGAAGTAAAAAAATTGTGGGTCTTTTAGATATGAAAGTTTTTTAGGGGGTTTTTGGTATTTTTCCCAATTATCATTCCCTCTCTTGGCAACAACAATTATTCAATATATTCATCACAAAGTTAAGCTTGAAAGTTCAATCATGTACTACACTAATTTCAGAAATAAGACTATCCTTTTGAGATGAACATAAATGGAAAGGGTGGCTATTATTTTAGACGGAGGGAGTATATGAATCTTTGTCATTAAAGTGTATAAATAGTTGAGATTTTTAGAATGTCTCTTATAATGAAATTTGTATATTTTATAGTTTTTCCGTCTCATAACAAACGACTTATTTCATTCTAATAATAACTATGGAAAAATGTTTAAAAGTTTGTGTTGTGAGTATGGAGGAGAGAGAATCTAGGGTATGAAATAGTAAATTAAAAGTTATTGTGAGTTTGGCAAGTGACTCCCAATAATAGAAAAAGGTAACATTTAGTTTTCATTTTAAAAAATGTGACTTTCTAATTAGACATCTAAATTGACACAATAAATCATTTATTACGTGGCCGAGGGAGTAATTGATAAGACAACTACTCATATTATAATTTTCTTAAATTTAAAAATAATTACTCCCTCGTCCGAGCTCATTGAGCTCAATGTGCACATTTTGTCATTTGTGGTGCATTGTCGATAAGGCCCACTTGCTAAGATAGACATCTTTATTTATTTATTTATTTATTTATTTATTTATTTATTATTATTATTATTATTATTATTATTATTATTATTATTATTATTATTATTATTATTATTATTATTATTATTACTACTATTAATATGAGTAAACGACCAAAATGACCCGTGTATTATTAAAAAAATTATCAATTTGACCTCCGTACTATTTAAACTACCAATTTGACCTGCGTACTATTGTAAAATTAACTAAATCAACTTATTTTTCTAACGGCTGTCATTTATTTAACGGGCTCATCCTAGTAAGCTACCAAGTGAAACACTCAGCGCTGGTGTGGAGGCTGACTATGACGGATGGGTCAATTTAGTGAACCACGGACGAATCAAGTGACTTAGAAAACAAAAGAATAAAGAAAATATCGGAGGAGATGAGTACGCCATTCTCATCTAATATGAACAAGGTACGAGCTGAAGACGAAAACGGCGATAAATGCATGACCGACTTGTGAGCAATTCTTGTGAAATTAGGGTTCTTGTTCGCATAGGTAAATAATCTCTATCATTTTTTATTCTTCCATTGTTGTTTGCAGTTAAGGTTCTTGCGAAGATATTTAGAAAATTAGAGTATATGTTCTTTAATGTAAGTAGTAAATTAATGATTCTTTTGTGATAATTTCTAAGGCAATGATATTTGACCCATAATTGTTTATGTTATTGTCAATCTTTGATCATCTTTCTGTTGAAAATGGACCCCTCCCCAAAATATCTTTATTCCATCTTTTTTGTCATTGTTCCCCATAACAATTATTGTCCTAGCTGTTATAAAACTGGAGAATTAAGAGCAGAATCTTAATAGAGAATATTTTATTTCAAGACTATTATAGAGAGTATACAAGAGAGAAAGATAGAAGTTAAGAACTTCTGAGGTGTATTGAAATGAAAACTAGAGCCTACTATTTATAGGAGGAAATTGGCTTCCTCTGTAAGCTTCTCTGAAGATATTTACCAAGCTTCCCTAATAAGCTTCACTGAAGATATTTACAAAGCTTCCCTAATAAGCTTCACTGAAAATATTTACAAAGCTTCCCTAGTAAGCTTCGCGAAAGATTATCTTGTAAACTTCCGGTTCAAAGGACATCCACACAATAATATATTATAACACTCCCCCTTGGATGTCCGCTGCTAAGATATCAGTGTTGCACGTGTTGCCTCAACCTTCCGGGCAAAAACCCTGTGGGAAAAATAATCTCGAAGGAAAAGAGTACAACGCAAAATCTTTTCAATCAACACTCATTGCCTCGTTAAAACCATGGCGGGTAACAAAACCCAGTGGGAAAAATAACCCCCGCACAAAGGAAAAAGAGTACAATGTAATCTTAGTATCTTCTGGGTACTCCCCCCTGAATAAAACATTACTCAAGATCTCTTAGTCGCCTCATTCCAATATCATGCACTAATTTCTCAAATCTTGGAGTTGGTAATGATTTCGTAAGCAAGTCCGCAAGATTTTCATTTGAACAAACTTGTTGAATATCAATTTCACCATTTTTCTGAAGATCATGAGTGAAGAAAAACTTTGGTGATATGTGCTTTGTTCTGTCTTCTTTGATATATCCACCCTTTAGTTGAGTTATACATGTTGTATTGTCTTCAAATAGTGTTGTTGAACTTTTCGCATCCAAAGCTAATCCACACGTCCCTCGTATGTGTTTAATCATTGATCTTAGCCAAACACATTCGCGGCTTGCTTCGTGGATTGCTATAATTTCAGCATGATTTGATGAAGTGGTGACTAACGTCTGTTTCGTGGAACGCCATAATATAGCTGTAGATCCAGTTGTAAATAAATAACATGTCTGAGATCTAGCCTTATGGGGATCAGATAAATAACATGCATCTGCATAGCCAATAAGCTGTGATCCACAATTATATGAATAAAATAAGCCCAACTCAGTAGTTCCTCGGAGATAACGAAATATGTGCTTTATTCCATTCCAATGTCTTCGGGTTGGATTGGAACTATATCTTGCTAATAAATTTACCGAGAAGTCAATATCAGGTCTTGTATTATTAGCGAGGTACATTAATGCACCAATTGCACTAAGATATGGTACTTCTGGACCAAGGACTTTTTCATTATTTTCTCGAGGTCGAAACACGTCCTTTTTCACATCAAGTGATCGAACAACCATTGGGGTAATCAATAGATGTGCTTTGTCCATATAGAAACGTTTCAGGACTTTTTCTGTATAAGTTGATTGATGGACAAGTATACCTTGTTTAAGGTACTCGATTTGTAGGCCAAGACAAAACTTTGTCTTTCCCAGATCTTTCATCTCAAATTCTTTCTTTAAATAATTAACAGCTATTAAAAGTTCTTCTGGACTTTCAATAATATTGAGATCATCAACATAAACAGCAATTATTACAAATCCTGAAACCGACTTTCTAATGATAATACATGGGCAAATAGGATCATTCGTGTATCCTTCTTTTGCCAAGTATTCACTAAGACGGTTATACCACATCCGTCCTGATTGTTTTAAACCATACAAACATCTTTGTAATTTAATAGAACAAACTTCCCGGGAGTTTGAATTGCATGCATCAGACATCTTGAATCCTTCTGGGATTCTTATATAAATATCATTGTCAAGTATGCCATACAAATATGCAGTGACAACATCCATTAAACGCATATCAAGCTTTTCATGTATTGCCAGACTAATGAGATAGCGAAATGTAATTGCATCCACCACAGGGGAATATGTCTCCTCATAATCAATTCCAGGTCTTTGCGAAAATCCTTGTGCAACAAGACGTGCTTTATATCTTATTACTTTGCCTTCTTTATTTCGTTTTCGCACAAAGACCCATTTGTATCCTACTGGTTTTACACCTTCAGGTGTATGGACTACAGGCCCGAAAATCTCACGCTTCTCAAGTGAGTTTAATTCTGCTTGAATTGCGTATTTCCATTTTGACCAATCATTTCTGCATCGACACTCGTCGATACACCTTGGTTCATGATCCTCGTTATTTTCCATAACATTAAGCGCTATATTATATGCAAAAATATTGTCGACAATTCTTTCCTCTCGGTTCCATCTTTTTCCAGTATTGACATAACTGATCGAGATCTCATCATTCTAAATGATTTCAGGTACCTGAACTTCTTCTAGAAGTATTTGATCAGATTTGTCATGTATCTCTTCAGGATATTCGTTTACCTCGACGAGGTTTTTCTCACAATTTGCTTCTTTTTTCTTTTGAGGATTTTTGTCTTTAGAACCGATAGGCCTTCCACGCTTCAGGCGTGGTTTAGATTCATGAACGGATTGTCCAATCGGGACGTCAATCCGTATAGGAGCATTTACAGCTGGAACATGTGACTTTGTCACTCTTTTTAGGTCAGTAAATGCGTCTGGCAATTGATTCGCTATTTCTTGCAAGTGGATTATTTTTCGAACTTCTAGTTCACATTGCTTTGTACGAGGATCAAGATGATATTGCAACGTATTCCACTTGATTTCCTTTTCCAACTTATTATTTTCTCCCCCTAATGTTGAGAATATTTTTTCATCAAAATGACAGTCGGCAAAACGTGCCGTAAATAGATCTCCTATTAATTGTTCAAGATATCTTATAATAGAAAGAGAATCATACCCAACATATATCCCCAATCTCCGTTGGGGTCCCATCTTGGTGCGTTGTGGTGGAGCAATTGGAACATTTACCGCACACCCAAAAATTCTTAGATGGGAAATATTTGGCTCCTGACCATAAGCCAATTATAATGGGGAGAACTTATGATAACTCGATGGCATGATGCGTATAAGTGCTGATGCATGTAACACAGCATGTCCCCAAGCTACAACAGGTAGCTTTCCTCTCATAAGCAATGGTCTAGCTATTAACTGAACTCGTTTAATAAATGCTTCAGCTAAACCATTTTGTGTATGAACATAAGCAACTGGATGTTCAACATCTATTCCAATAGATGTACAATAGTTATTAAAAGCCTCTGATGTAAATTCACCAGCATTATCAAGGCGAATTGTCTTGATCACATAATCTGGAAATTGTGATCGTAATCTAATTATTTGAGCGAGTAATCTCGCAAACGCCAGGTTGCGAGTTGATAATAAACTTACGTGTGACCATCTAGTAGATGCATCTACTAAAACCATAAAATATCTAAATGGTCCACACTGTGGATCAATTGGTCCACATATATCACCTTGAATTCGCTCTAAAAATTTTGGAGATTCAACTCCAACTTTTGCTGGTGATGGCTTAATTATCAATTTTCCTTGAGAGCAAGCAGCACATGAGAATTCTTTAGATTGAAAATTCTTCTGGTTTTTCAATGGATGCCCATGTGAATTTTCTATAATTCTTCGCATCATATTAGAACCGGGATGCCCCAACCGGTCATGCCATATAATAAAACCATTCATATCAGTAAATTTCTGGTGTATTGTCATATGTATTTCAACGGTGCTAATCTTTGTATAGTACAGTCCAGATGAAAATACAGGTAACTTTTCTACCACACTTTTGTTACCTGATTTAGTATTTGTAATGAATAAATATTCCATCTCTCCATCATTAGGAGTCTCAATATAATATCCATTTTCACGAATATCTTTAAAGCATAGTAAATTTCTTTGATACTTAGTTAAGAGTAATGCATTTTTTATACTGATTTTTGTTCCTCTTAGTAGTACTATGTTAGATCTTCCGGAGCCATCAATTATTTTTGTACTACCACATATTGTACTAACATTAGCATCATTCACTATCACTTGAGAGAAGTACTTTTTATTTTTGAGTATAGTATGTGTTGATGCACTGTTTGCAAGACACACATCATCATCTCTGCTAGCCATTTTTTTCAAGAAAAATAAGAGGAATAAAATATAAGACAATACTTATATTACAAACAAAAGTTAAATATGTTACAAAACATACTGAAATAAAACACACTTAAGTAAAATATTACAAGATAGATACTTTAATTTATTTGGGTCTCTCCACCATCAAGCATGTAATCATCCCCCTCTGGATTGAGAAAATCTGATATATCCAGATGTGTACTTGTAGATGGGTCTTGATTCACATCATCATTTTCGTAGACAAAATTTGTTTCGACATATTTTCCTTTATTCAACATTGATGCTTGATATAGTTTAACAAGATGTTTTGGCGTACGACAGGTACGGGCCCAATGACCTTTCATTCCACACCGATAACATAAATTCTCAACTTTTATCGGTTGCTCAGTTTGTCTAGCTGATGATTTTTCTTTATTATCTTCTCTATTCCACTTCAGGCGGCGAGAGATATTTCCATCATTATTGGGGTAATTATTATTATGATACTGATTATAAAATCTTCCCCGACCACGGCCCCGACCACGTCCATGGCCCTGTCCACGACGACGTCCTCGGCCTTGCCCAGTATTATCATATATACTCGCGTTCACTTCAGGGAACGGAGTAGAGCCAGTAGGGCGGGCTTCATGATTTTTCAACAAGATCTCATTATTTTGCTCAGCCACAAAAAGGCATGAGATTAATTCAGAATACCTTCTAAAACCTTTTTCTCGATATTGCTGCTGCAGGAGCATATTCGAGGCATGAAATATGGACAACGTTTTTTCTAGCATATCATTATCAGTAATTCCTTCCCCACATAGTTTTAACTGTGATGTAATTTTAAACATCGCATAATTAAATTCACTTACGGTTTTAAAATCCTGCAAACGTAAATGAATCCACTCGTTGTGTGCTTTTGGGAGAACTACAAATCTTTGATGACTATACATTTCTTTCAAATTGTCCCAAAATACAAGTGGATCTTTCACGGTGAGATATTCTGTTTTTAATTCTTCATGGACCCGGTGTCGGAGAAAAATCATTGCCTTAGCACGTTCTTGCATAGAGGCAGTATTTTCGTTTTTGATGGTTTCTCCCAGACCCTTGGCATCTAGATGAATTTCTGCATCTAAGATCCATGATAAGTAGTTCTTACCCGTAATATCAAGAGCTACAAAGTCAAGTTTTGTGAGATTTGACATTATAAATTTTTGAAATAACTTGAAATGAGACTAGGTAGATCTTACCAATACCGTACCTACTTCGGTAACTATAGCTCAGGAACTAGAACGAAGTCGTGCTGATAACGTGTTATAAAACTGGAGAATTAAGAGCAGAATTTTAATAGAGAATATTTTATTTCAAGACTATTATAGAGAGTATGCAAGAGAGAAAGATAGAAGTTAAGAACTTCTGAGGTGTATTGAAATGAAAACTAGAGCCTACTATTTATAGGAGGAAATTGGCTTCCTCTGTAACATTCTCTGAAGATATTTACCAAGCTTCCCTAATAAGGTTCACTGAAGATATTTACAAAGCTTCCCTAATAAGCTTCACTGAAGATATTTACAAAGCTTCTCTAGTAAGCTTCGCGAAAGATTATCTTGTAAACTTCCGGTTCAAAAGACATCCACACAATAATATATTATAACACTAGCTAGTATATTATGTTTGTTTGGTGGTACTTTTTGATTTTACTTGTGGGTATGGAGTCATGCTTATTTATTCCATATTCTTTTCAATTGTCCCCATCTTCTAACATTACTTATTTTTATTTTTAAGTGAATTGATTGTGTGCGCCCACTTTTTAGAATTGTATGTAACTGAGAAAGCTCATTTTTTTTAATTAATAGATGCTCTTTGTGCTCCTTCTCCTACGAATTAAGAAAAGGATAAACGAACTTTGACAAGTTATGTTAATTGGGTAGTCATGATGGCTTGCTATAGTCCGCTCATGATTTATGATATCAAATGGTTTTGTTCTTATTTCCAACTTAATATAATCCTTATGGGGTCACACACAAAAGAACGAATTAAAAAAAAGGCTAAAATTGGAATTTCGGAAAGAGGGCTAAAAATCGGATTTAAGGAAAAAAACAGGAACTTGGTTCCAGACCTGGAGATCCGGCCGAACCCTGGGCATGACCCGTTCGGACCCAGCCTAGGTCCCGGCGGACCTTTGGTTGATGGGATCAAACTTCCTAACTCCGATTTTTGACGGGTTTGACCTATTTCTCCTAAATTGGTTGGGATTAATAAGTATAAATACCCCGCTCTAAACCTTATTGAGACAATAGATATTTGATCAATATTGGGAGCCTCCAAAGAGTTTGGTAACACATTCGTAATCCAAGATTCATCATCAAAGATTAAGAACTCCAAAATTCATAGCCTTCATAGAAAGAGTTTCTATTGGATCTAGAAATCCAGATCTAGAATCGTTCTAGATATTCGTTCGCGTGTTGATACACATAGAGAGCGTTGATCTCAACTCCTCCAAGTTCGTGATCCGATAATTGAAGATGTGTTCTTGCGATCGTGATTCAAGAACGCGAAGAACAAAGATTTGAATATCTGAAAATTTTAAAGCATCATCACGGTTAGTATTCTAAATTCAATTTAATCATCTTGAATGGATCTAGGTTTTTTTGGTTTATTTCGCTGCGCATGATTGTGCAAAACCCAACAGTTCCATTCTATGTTTTTCTTAGGGTATCAATCTCTATATTATGTTTTGCTTTTTTGGTGTCCAACACATACTTTTTGTCATGCAACGATACTAAGCATAGTGTAAACACAATGATCACTATAGTACCCATTAAATTTAATTTATAAAAACGCATCCTTAACTCGAACCTTATAACTCAAAATTGGAACAATGTGAAGTAGTTGAATGGGATCCGCAACTCAAAGTCGTAAACCTTGAAATATGTTGCCATAATCAATCGGCAGAGATTGAATTGATGTCACCATCAAAACATAACAACAAAAAATTTGATACACAAATTTAGTACTGAAAGCATTACCTGTGACGACCCATCTCAATTTCATATAAATTTTACACAGAATATTATTTTATAATTTAATTTGTGTTAATTTGATTATTTTAAAAGACTTATTTGATCTATTAAAATATTAAATAAAAGTATTTGAGTTGCAAAATGATTTACTAGCTTGAGGAGAAGCTAAAATAGTTGAGTTAGTATTTATAAATAATGATAAGGGGGTTAAGTGTTAAAGTTGAAACCTTAGGGGTTAAAAGTAATTGATTAAATTGGAGGGCCTAAGTGAAAATGACCAAAAGCATGATTAGTTATTCGTCTTATCCTTTCTCCCTCTCTGCGTACACACCAAACATACTTTCCCTTTTCTTTCTCTCTGGCTGATGAAGAAGGTAAGTTTCTTCTTATTTTGATTTTCTTACTTTCAATTAATCTTCCGTTCTAAAATCCGACTTCACCAAAATGTTCAGGGGGTCGAGTAGATCGTTTCTAGCCGAATAGAATATATTTTCATCAATACTTTCCCCGTAGTAGGTAAGTAACTACTCCCCTTTAAATTATAATATTGCTCATGCATATTATATGTGATACTTTTCTTGATAATTGTTGTTTTGTGGGAGTATTGGAGCTATTTGTTATTTAGGCTATTTTGTGAGTATTATCACTGTTTAAATCCTTTTATATAGATAAGATAAGAAGTTATGAAAGTACTTTTGAGACGGTGAAATAGAGTTAGTGTGAAAGAATTAAATATCACTGGCGGAGGTGAGTGGGCGACTGCCCAAATAGGGCCGGCGACCGCACATATTTCTGGATTGTTTTTTAGCCTGGGTGGGAGAGTGTATTTGGGCGACCGCACAGACTGTTGTGGGCGGCCGCACAGTCTGCTGAAAAAACTGATGTGTTCCAATTTAAATGATTTATGATTCATTTTATATTCAGGTCTTGAGTCCTATTCTAGAGTACATAGATAGGCGTTGTGGAAAACAAGGGTGTTAGGAATTGGTTCGATTATGAACGGATGTAAGGTGTGAAATGGTGGTTAAATGCCTACGGATTTGTTTAGCATTTTGATGGTGTATTTATTCGGATTCCCTATTTGGGAATCCTAAATGTAAAGAAATGGTTGAGTTCATAGTCATCGTACTATTTATGAGTAACTCGTAGAAAATGTTCGACTGTAAATACACGGGGTGTATTTGTGACTAAGTATGATATGGTTTTGTTTAACATCCTTAATGTGGTATTGTTCGGATTTCCTGCTTTGGAATCTTACGTTAAAAGGAATGGTTCGTTTGTGATCAAGTGGGAAATTTGTAACCATTTGGGTTCATTTTGGTGTTGTTACATCTTTATGATGCTTTTGTGGGATTTCTTACCTTGAAATCTTTTGTTTGAGAAATGTTTCTAATGCACATGGTTGTTGGGCTCTTTATGAGCAGTTTATCATCTTTATGATGTACTTGGTATGGTTCCCTATTCTGGAATCATATACTGATTGTGCTTTCGTTTAAAGTCCAGTTGGTCTTACTTGGTTGAGTCGGGCAGTGGTTGGAGATTATAATGGCTCCCGAGCCAAGTCCATTATAATGTTCCCACTGGTAAACCTTTTTTACCCCTTCCAGATTGGCCTTGGTTGGGATGAGCTAGCTCTCTTGTGTGAGTATTCTAGATACACGTTTTGGTTGGTATGAGCTAGCTCCTTTGTGTGAGTATTATAGCTACACGTTTTGGGTTATGACTTTATGTCATTTTCTCCCGTTGTTCTTGTTGTTGTTTGGTTTTGGAACCCCTGCTTCAGTTGTTTATGCTGCCATGTTGATGCGGCTCTTTGATGCTGCTCTGTTGATGCTGTTCAGATTGTTATATCCATTTGGAAGAACCTTGGCTCCGTATCCTTTGTTATGTGTTTATTTCAGCTTTGTGTGCTGCATGATGAGTTGTTGTTATTTCCAACTGGTATGGGACGGTTGGCGATAGGGAGCCTCTCATGTTGTGTGATATCTGTTATTCAGTTATGCTGTTATATGAATTAGCTATTTAGTTGATATGCATGATATTATACCATGTAGTTGCATTAGTAACTTACTGAGATTTATCTCACCCCGTTCCTTTCAATGTTGTTTTCCTTAGTTCACAGGAAAGCTATAGGTAGTAAGCTGTGAGAGCTGATGTAGTGCGACTTTTTTGAGCAGGTTATACTCTTTTGGAATAGATGCTCTACGGAGCTTTTATGTATTCTTGTTGTGAGTACGTGGTTGTACAGTGTTATGTTAATAATGTTGTCTTTTGGGTAGAACTATGGTGCTTGTATTTGGACGGTGGAATTTAGCACAGCCGTATGTATATATATTAGTCGTTCTTTCTTCCGCATGCGTAAAGTTGTCTCCGAGCTAAAAGTTTGTTGAGGTGTTGTTTGTAGGTATTGGTATAGTATGGTTCCGGCTTTTGTGTAGCCAATGTTGTGGATATTGTATATATTATACAGGTTTATTGTAAATATGTGGGTCTACGCACTTGGTTCGAGGTACCAAATAGAGCCTCGGGACTCGGGTCGTGACAGTTGGTATCAGAGCAATGGGATTAGATCTTGAAAGGGAATAAGAACTCTGATATTGAATAGGTTTCGATACTTGAGTGTTACCATTTTGAGCGGTTTAGAAAACTATGTTTTCTTGAAGTCAATTAGTGGATGAGGTTAAAATATAAGTTGGTTGGGTTAAGGGTGTGATATTGACGTCGAGTGTTTCTTCTCTTGTGGTATACTAGACATAGGACTGGTGTTAATAGTACTGGTTCCTGTTAGAGTAAATGACTTTAAATAAGTCAAATTTAAGAAGAAAAATGAAAGTAATTAAATCTTTTTTGGGATTTAATTAAGGACTCCTTCTGTCTTCTGGTTTAGGTCTCTAGCCTATAAATACTAGCCATAAACTAGTATTTTTCTGCACGTGATTCAATTGACATGGAGAGAGAGATCAGTGATTCTAGATCTAGGGATTTGCATAGCTAGGAACATTGTGATCAAAGTTCATGCAAACATAGATTAGTGTGATTATCCTCATGTAATTGTTTCTCCGCCATAATAATATATGCTTCCCTTTGCCCGTGGAGGTAGCCAATAGAGATTGGTGAACCACGTATATTCGGTGTTGATTTGCGTTTATTATTATCTGCTATCTCTTGGGTCTGATTTACTAACAAGTGGCATTAGAGCTTGGTTGAAAATGAGAATTAGCATCGACGGAAGAGATCCAAGATCGAAGAAAAACAAGGTAGCAGTTTCTGGTCCATTTTTATCCAGCGCAGCGGTGAAGAAAAAGGTGTAGCGCATTCGTTCACCGTTGGATCGTGATGATTTTCGGTGACTAGCTTCGGGACTCATAGATCTTCGATCTGAATGGTGAAGATCGGATTTTGATGTACGTAGAATCCGAAATTGTATCCGGACAGAAGCTGCTGGTGTTTTGTCTTTGATTGTATACGTTTGGAGTTTCTTGTTGCGATTTCTCTTATTGGCACTTGATCCGGGTTAGTTGAGAAAGATCAGGGCATTCCGCTGCGGTAGAAAGAGATGGATTCCGGGATGGACAAGAAAATCAACAAGTCTGATGGGAAGAACAGGTTTATTATCTGATAGAAGATTATGCATCGGGCGTGCAGATCGCGGGGAGAAAAAAAGTGCAGATCGCGTGCAGAAAATGTTCAGTTCGCATGCAGTCTTTGTGCGGGTTGCGTGCAGTTTTAGTACAGTTCACGTGCAGTCTTGGTGCGGGTCGCGTGCAGTTTTGGTGCAGATCGCGTGCAGTTTTTTTTCGTGCAGTCCGCGTACAGAAATCTGTGCTAGAAATAGCAAATCTGGTAGATCTGAATCTGAAAGTTCGTCTGGTGTTTGGTGGTGATCCAAGAACGCATCTAGAACGTTTCGGTGTCTAGTATCTACATCTGAAGACAAAGATTTGAAGCTAGGGTTCTGTGATCAGAAGTTAGCTGTCTGGTATAATCTGAAGATCTAACATCCGTTGTAGTCTATTCTAGTGATCTAAAAGTGGATACAAAATATGTGTTGCCCGAGGAAATAATCTGGTTAGATTTCAGAGTTGTACATCTGACTCCGCATCTGAAGAATTCTGAGTCAGCTGCAGCAATGGTGAGCAGTGACAATCTGAATGAGGATGGATATCATTCCCTAGTGACTGAAGAAGAAGCGTGCAAGGAAGTTGCATGGGTTCGAGATTCGGGAGTTTTTTTATCGCATGTGTTCGCGCAAGGAGCAGTTTACAATGTACGAGTAGAAGGATAGAGACCGTATTTATATGTCTAATGGATCTATCTGCAAAGTAGTTGGCATGGGCTCTGTAAGGGTGAGAACTTCTGGTGATAAATACCTCACATTGAACAAGGTAAGACACGTTCCACAAGTAGCAAAGAATCTGGTATCACTTAGTCGGTTGGATAAGAAGGGATACAGTTTCAAAGGTGAAGGTGGAGTTCTGGATGTCTACAAAGGTTCGGATGTGTATCTGAAGGGCGGAAGAAAAGATTCCTTGTGTATCCTCTAAGGTTCTGAGATTGGTGAGGGTGTTGACGAGCATGTGGAGCATCGTTTTACTCTAGGCCGGAGTGAACTGGGCAAGCCACGGCTAGAAGATCAACACATACCAGTTTTATCAGTCATGGTTGGCAAGATCCAATGTCGACTGGATGGGCCACGTCTGAATGACTATTAATTGCCCGTTGGGGTGATTCTGGGTGTCCGTAGGATACATTGCATGCAGAAAATCTGATTGTCCATAGGACAAAGTTGTTTGTCTGGTGAGGCAAATTCTGAGTGTCTTGAAGATACATGGCGCGCGCGAAAAATCTGGTTGTCCGGAGGACAAATCTAGTGTCTTTGACGAAAGACAGACTGAGGCAAAGGTTGAAAAATCTGGTACGAGGGATGTGGCTCAAGGTGGAGTCTATGTCGGAAGCTTGTGCATCTGAAATATTAGGGGAGATTCAAAGTCAAGGTGGAGATTGTTAGAGTAAATGACTTTGAATAAGTCAAATTTAAGAAGAAAAATGAAAGTAATTAAATCCTTTTTGGGATTTAATTAAGGACTCCTTCTGTCTTCTGTTTTAGGTCTCTAGCCTATAAATACTAGCCATAAACTAGTATTTTTATGCGCGTGATTTAATTGACATGGAGAGAGAGATCAGTGATTCTAGATCTAGGGATTTGCATAGCTAGGAACTTTGTGATCAAAGTTCATGCAAACATAGATTAGTGTGATTATCCTCATGTAATTGTTTCTCCGCCATAATAATATATGTTTCCCTTTGCCCGTGGAGGTAGCCAATAGAGATTGGTGAACCACGTATATTCAGTGTTGATTTGCGTTCATTATTATCCACTATCTCTTGGGTCTGATTTACTAACAGTTCGATTGGGGTTAGATGGTTTAAGAATCGAGAGTGCGAGTCTTTGAAGATGTAGGCGTATCTATTTTGTAAGTGGATAATTTTTCGTGCTATATACGCATGTTTGTCCTCATTTTGTGATTTATGTTGAGGTGTATTCTCGAATACAAAACTACGTGATTGCTACTGGTATATATAAGGTGATTTAGTTATGTCACCTATACGGGATATTGATGAGTTAAGTATTATGGCCTAGCTTTCTATGTGCCACGAATCTCTTGTTTGCCATCGATTGGTGGTGAATATTTCTATACTGGTGTGTGTGACTTTGCTTAGAAGCATAATGGATTATAAGTGGATGCATCTCTTGTGAAAAGTTATATTAATCTTTATGGAAGAAAAGTGTTTCAGAGATTAGGGGAAAGCTTGAAGATGAGTATTTTCAGATATTTCATTGGTCACTGAGTTTGTAAATGTTTCAGATCAGTCCCTGTATAGTTTCGGAAGCTTGATTGAATTGTTTACAGTTTTGGGGAAATTATTAAATTAAAATGATCATAAGTTATTCATTTTAAATTGGAATTTGATGATTCAAGTGTCTAATTTGACTATATTTTCAAGACCTTTCCAATGATCTTATTTTCATGAGATGATTTTCGGTATCTTGTTCCTAGAATTCGAGTCTTGGTTCTGTAGAACCCTAGAGATATATTGAATAGTGTGAATTTTAGATATATCGTAAGAAATACATCCGAGCTCGTAATAGAGTGATTCTTTAGGCTAAATTGTATGTTTTTATGCGAACTTCTTAAATATCATATTTACAGATCAAGTAAACATTCGTATTATTCCCAGAAAAAAAACTATTTTTTTTTTTTGCAGCAGTCCATGATATATAACTCAAGTGTGGATTGAGTTTTAATATATTCTTATCTAATTCATCGAACTCCGAATTTGGTGATTTTGGATCTAAATTGGATATTTTCAGAGAGCTCAACTAGGTCACTATGACGAATTAGTACTTGTTATCTTATATTGGTGAATTAGTAAATTCCTGAAGTTGATCAGTGGTTTAGTCAGAGTTTGATTGATAAGTGGCTATTATTGGTCAAAGGTCAAATATGAGGATATATCGAAGACAAATTTTCATATTAGGTATGTTTATTATGAATTCGTGGTTATGTCATTTAGATGGATAAATGGTCTAGTGGTATCGAGGAATGTTATTTTCAAATCATAATTTGATTTTGGGGGTGAATTACTTAAGGACATATTGACATACACCAAGTCGTAGGCTGAGAATTAATATCAATTTGGGATTATATTAAAATTGCTTGAAAGAAACAATGGTTCGCAAGATCTAGCAGGAGTTAGAGGATGTATTGTTTTGCAATGGTTTCCTTCAGGTATTTATTGATCTCTACAAGTGGAAACAAATATGTAAAATGAGATAAGCATATTTCTGGGATTTTTTTTACTTTAGTAGGGATTGATAAGTGTGAAATCAGTTTTCGAATATTGAAATGATGATTAATGACAATTTCAGTATTGATATTGTTTCGTGGATTTGACTAGTATCACTGTTATCTTAAAAGGTATGACCAGTGTTATGTTTTCTTGGAGATATGTCAAGTTTCCCCATTATAGTGAAAATTGATAAATTCATTATCTATAGTGATGCTTCCAAATAAAGATTGAGGTATGTAACGATTCAAGGTGATAAGGTATTTCTATATGTTTCGAGGATTAACTCTTGATAAATAGAACTATCTATGACTTGGGATTGATTGTGATTTTATTGATATTGCCTTAGCAGATTATATATATATATATATATATATATATATATATATATATATATATATATATATATATATATATATATATATATATATATACCAAGTTCGAAATGTTATGTTATTAGTCTATCAATATTTGATGGATATATTTTATTAGAAAAGATAAATATGAGTTAATGCAAGTGGGTTGAGAAATTCAAAGATTATGACTGTATTAGTGGAAATTCGACGATAGGCACTTAAAGAGATTCACAAGACCAAGTAAATTACCCATTCAAATAGAAACAAAATATAATGGGATGAAATTGAAGAATCATAGTGGATCGAATAGCTGATAACGGTAAATTTTCGTGTATATAATTGGATTCTTGGGTTGACAATATTCGGATGTGGCAAATCAATATCCTAAAGGTATAGGAATATATGATGATGAATTTTGTGGTAGGATTATCATATAATTGATAACGCCTCAATAGTGTTCTGTTATAGTGGATTGAGTAACCCAGTCTACCTTCCTAATATGTGCTTCTATGTTATAATCGTTGATGCTATTCTTTACCTTATTTGTTCAGGTAGTAGTATGATTACGCGGGATGTTTGTGGAAATAATATATGATAGGGATGAACCGGAAAAGTAAAACTTAGGGGTGTTGATGATTTAAGGGTTGATTGAGAGCGTAAAGCTAATCAGAAATAGATCATTTATGATTCAGAATTTGGTAAACAAGTGATGCTGATAACCGAAAACGAGATCTTAAGATCAAGTGAGGGATTTAGTTTTATTGAAGGAATTACCTAAGAGTGACAAACATGAACTGAAAAGAATGATAGTCATGAGAATTTGAAATTCCGGAAGAAAGAGGAAGTTTATTATAGAATATTTAATACGAGTATACGTATGATATGTGTGTGTTTCATATGTGTTGATTTATTTGATACAAATTAATGGAAATTTGAATTGGGATTTAAGATTGATTTATGGAAACTATGTCTGAAATATTTAATAGGTCCTTGATTGTAGTTAGTACTTGCTATATAAGAATCGATATATATGTAGCCTTGATATGACTACGTGTTATAATTTTGGTTAGTAAATTTGGGGACGAATTTCTTTTAAGGGGGAGAGAATGTGACGACCCGTCCTAATTTCATATAAATTTTACACATAATAGTATTTATAAATTTAATTTGTGTTAGTTTGATTATTTTAAAAGACTTATTTGATCTATTAAAATATTAAATAAAAGTATTTGAGTTGCAAAATGATTTACTAGCTTGAGGAGAAGCTAAAATAGTTGAGTTAGTATTTATAAATAATGATAAGGGGGTTAAGTGTTAAAGTTGAAACCTTAGGGGTTAAAAGTAATTGATTAAATTGGAGGGGCCTAAGTGAAAATGACCAAAAGCATGATTAGTTCTTCGTCTTATCCTTTCTCCCTCTCTGCGTACACACCAAACATACTTTCCCTTTTCTTTCTCTCTGGCTGATGAAGAAGGTAAGTTTCTTCTTATTTTGATTTTCTTACTTTCAATTAATCTTCCGTTCTAAAATCCGACTTCACCAAAATGTTCAGGGCGTCGAGTAGATCGTTTCTAGCCGAATAGAATATATTTTCATCAATACTTTCCCCGTAGTAGGTAAGGTACTACTCCCCTTTAAATTATAATATTGCTCATGCATATTATATGTGATACTTTTCTTGATAATTGTTGTTTTGTGGGAGTATTAGAGCTATTTGTTATTTGGGCTATTTTGTGAGTATTCTCACTGTTGGAATCATTTCTTGGGTTTATATAGATAAGATAAGAAGTTATGAAAGTACTTTTGAGACGGTGAAATAGAGTTAGTGTGAAAGAATTAAATATCACTGGCGGAGGTGAGTGGGCGACCGCCCAAATAGGGCCGGCGACCGCACATATTTCTGGATTGTTTTTTAGCCTGGGTGGGAGAGTGTATTTGGGCGACCGCACAAACTGTTGTGGGCGGCCGCACAGTCTACTGAAAAAACTGATTTATTCCAATTTAAATGATTTAGGATTCATTTTATGTTCAGGTCTTGAGTCCTATTCTAGGGTACATAGATAGGCGTTGTGGAACACAAGGGTGTTAGGAATTGGTTCGTTTATGAACAGATGTAAGGTGTGAAATGGTGGTTAAATGCCTACGGATTTGTTAGCATCTTGATGGTGTATTTATTCGGATTCCCTATTTGGGAATCCTAAATGTAAACAAATGGTTGAGTTCATAGTCATCGTACTATTTATGAATAACTCATAGGAAATGTTCGACTGTAAATACACGGGGTGTATTTGTGGCTAAGTATGATATGGTTTTATTTAACATCCTTAATGTGGTATTGTTCGGATTTCCTGCTTTGGAATCTTACGTTAAAAGGAATGGTTCGTTTGTGATCAAGTGGGAAATTTGTAACCGTTTGGGTTCATTTTGGTGTTGTTACATCTTTATGATGCTTTTGTGGGATTTCTTACCTTGAAATCCTTTGTTTGAGAAATGTTTCTAATGCACATGGTTGTTGGGCTCTTTATGAGCAGTTTATCATCTTTATGATGTGCTTGGTATGGTTCCCTATTCTGGAATCATATACTGATTGTGCTTTCGTTTAAAGTCCAGCTGGTCTTACTTGGTTGATTCAGGCAGTGGTTGGAGATTATAATGGCTCCCGAGCCAAGTCCATTATAATGTTCCCACTGGTAAACCCTTTTTACCCCTTCCAGATTGGCCTTGGCTGGGATGAGCTACCTCCCTTGTGTGAGTATTCTAGCTACATGTTTTGGTTGGTATGAGCTAGCTCCTTTGTGTGAGTATTATAGCTCCACGTTTTGGGTTATGACTTTGTGTCATTTTCCCCCCGTTGTTCTTGTTGTTGTTTGGTTCTGGAACCCCTGCTTCAGCTGTTTATGCTGCCATGTTGATGCGGCTCTTTGATGCTGCTCTGTTGATACTGTTCAGATTGTTATATCCATTTGGAAGAACCTTGGCTCCGTATCCTTTGTTATGTGTTTATTTCATCTTTGTGTGCTGCATGATGAGTTGTCGTTATTTCTAACCGGTATGGGACGGTTGGCGATAGGGAGCCTCTCATGTTGTGTGATATATGTTATTCAGTTATGCTGTTATATGAATTAGCTATTTAGTTGATATGCATGATATTATACCATGTAGTTGCATTAGTAACTTACTGAGATTTATCTCACCCCATTCCTTTCAATGTTGTTTTCCTTAGTTCACAGGAAAGCTAGAGGTAGTAAGCTGTGAGATCTGATGCAGTGGGACTTTTCTGAGCAGGTTATACTCTTTTGGGATAGCTGCTCTACGGAGCTTTTATGTATTCTTGTTGTGAGTACGTGGTTGTACAGTATTATGTAAATACTGTTGTCTTTTGGGTAGTACTATGGTGCTTGTATTTGGACGGTGGAATTTAGCACAGCCGTATGTATATATATTAGTCGTTCTTTCTTCCGCATGCGTAAAGTTATCTCCGAGCTAAAAGCTTGTTGAGGTGTTATTTGTAGGTATTGGTATAGTATGGTTCCGGCTTTTGTGTAGCCGATGTTGTGGATATAGTATACATTATACAAGTTTATTGTAAATATGTGGGTCCACGCACCTGGTTCGAGGTACCAAATAGGGCCTCGAGACTCGGGTCGTGACATTACCCAATTAAATAACTTTGAAGGTAAGCTTGTAATTGTAATAGTAGGTTGAAGTTGGAAATTACCATAACCATCCAACTCTTACTCATTTGAAGTTAGGCAAATGGAATTCGTCTAATTTAAATTGTATTAATTTGTAGTTCAATATTTCAAACTTGTACTTCATTAAGGATTTCGGCCTGACACATTTTGACTGCGTAGAAGTCGGACGAGTGGAACGGATAAAATACGAGCGAGTTAAATGAACGGACGAAATGCAAAAATGAACTAAACTAGATTAACGCCCGTGCGATGCACGGTTTTATAAGTATGTTATTATGTTTTAATTTTTATTTCAATAACATGTTATTTATTAAAACTATCTTCATCGTTTTATAAGAACTATATTCTTTTAAGAAACTAAAATTTGTTACTGTGTGTGTTTTTCAATCAATCGTTATTATATCTTATTATTTCAGTCTCTTAAATTATTTAAATCAGATTATTAAAAAAATAAAGCAAGCATCAATATCAAATTATCCATTTTCAAACCATTTTAATGATTTTCTTGTTGCTTGTTCAATACCGCAACTATTATCATGTGTTATGGAAAAGTAGTCAAGCCAATTATCAATATAAAAATGAAAATATAAGATGTAAGATACTTTGATAAAATACGAGAGCGAGTTAAATGAACGGACGAAATGCAAAAATGAACTAAACTAGATTAACGCCCGTGCGATGCACGGTTTTATAAGTATGTTATTATGTTTTAATTTTTATTTCAATAACATGTTATTTATTAAAACTATCTTCATCGTTTTATAAGAACTATATTTTTTTAAGAAACTAAAATTTGTTACTGCGTGTGTTTTTCAATCAATTGTTATTATATCTTATTATTTCAGTCTCTTAAATTATTTAAATCAGATTATTAAAAAATTAAAGCAAGCATCAATATCAAATTATCCATTTTCAAACCATTTTAATGATTTTCTTGTTGCTTGTTCAATACCGCAACTATTATCATGTATTAATGGAAAAGTAGTCAAGCCAATTATCAATATAAAAATGAAAATATAAGATGTAAGATACTTTGCAATAATATCGTGCACTCATACTCTTAGTTTTTCTAATAGTAGTAGACGTTATATCTTTCTAACAATCAAATTTTTATTATAATAATTAACCGTAAATGCAATTGGAATACTACTAATATTTATTATCTTCAACATTTAAGCGGAATTTTTGTATGTAGTGTTGGTATGTAAATTGATTAAATTTAATAATCAAAAGATTAAAAATTTCTAATTATAATGTGTGCACTTGTTATTGGTGTATGTAAACTGTTTAATTTAATAACTAAAAGAGATACTCCCTCCGGTCCAAAATAACTGTCGTTTTTTGACTTTTCACAAAGATTAAGAAATGCAATTATTAAGGCATATTAATGGTGAAAGTTCCATGCTTACCCTTATTTATTGTTCAACTTTCTTACATTATTACACTCACTAAGTCAATTAATAAAGTAAAAAAACTTCCAATGCAAGGGTAAATAAGGAATTTTAATTGTTTTGACTCAAAAGTGACAATTATTTTAGACCAAAAAAATTGCTCAAAAGCGACAGATATTTTGGACCCAGGGGAGTAATGGGGAGGAAGTAATTGTTGGACAATAATTAATGAGGACAATAAATGTTTTAAATAAAATAGATAGAGCTTAATTAATAGGCTTAATTAATAATCGATGATGTCATCAAGATGTTTTAGAGGGATTTTTTTTAACCAGAATCCGCCACATGGCATTGCTGATGCCAGTGGTTTCTGATTTAGTATATAGTTATAAATGTTATATTGCAAATAACCTCCTAAATATAGAGTGTCTATAGTTCGAATGCTAATCTTGACTGTTTCCATTTTCGATTGAGAATAAAGATCAAAATGCGCGATTGAGAATGCTGCAAATCTCATCTGGATCCGTACATCAAAAGGAGGGTTCGTATTAGACTACCCACAATGGTTTCAACCCACCTCCCCAAATTCCACACCCACTTTAACACTTTATCCTATCCACCTCATATCCACCTCATCTTTCGTACACCCCTTTCATACAACCCCCCTACAATGGTAAGTTGAAAAATAAAAATCATCTCCCTCTCACTCATCATTCTATACCCCACTACTTTTATATCATTTTTATTTTTTATATATTCTCTATTTTTATGATTAGTAAAATAATTTTTATTATTTATAATTAAAATAATATTTTACACTAAATATTTTTTTTTCAATTAAATAATTAGATAAATGACGATAATTATTATTCAAAATAAGAAAAGTTACAATACACTTAGCTCGCGACACAATTAATGAAAGACAATAAAATTATTAAATCACACATGGTTTCCGGACTTTGCCCATATGTGCTTTATTAGATCCTTCTGCAATTGTTGATGAACTCTTGAATCACGCATTTCCGATCTAGTACGCACATGCTCTGCAAATGCAGGTAGTACCTCAATCGAGCGTGGTTGTTGTGTCCTAGACCCACTTGCCTCGGGTTGTTTTGAAGTAGACCTTCTTGCCTCGGGTTGAAAGTCTTTCCAATTTTGAGAATAAGTATGTCGTTCATCCTCAACAATCATATTATGTAATATGATATATGACCTCATGATGATAGCCAAGTCGTCTATCTCCCACATTCGAGCTGGTTCTCGAATGATTTTAAATCGAGCTTGGAGCACTCCAAATTCACGTTCTATATCATTTCGACATCCCTCCTGAAATTTTGCAAATAACTTATCTTCTTCACTTTGAAGAAGTCTAACTGATTTGACGAAAGTCGGATAAGAAGGGTATATACCGTCAGCAAGATAATACGCCATATTATATTGACGTTGATTCACATAGAAATTAACCCGTGGAGCTTTTCCTTGTTCAACATCATCGAACAATGGCGATCGGTCGAGCACATTTATATCGTTCAATGTGCCCGGACATCCGAAAAAGGAATGTCAGATCCATAAATCATGAGTGGCAACTGCTTCAAGAATAACACTCGTGGTTCCCTTATCACCTCTAGTAAATTGACCCTCCCAAGCAGTTGGACAATTTTTCCATTCCCAGTGCATGCAATCAACACTCCCAATCATCCCTGGAAATCCCCGCTGCTCACTAACTTCAAGTATACTTCGCAGGTCATCTTCAGTTGGGGCTCGCAAGTACTCTTGCTCATACAATTGAATGACCCGTTTGCAAAATCGACGTAACATCTTCAACGCTGTAGTGCCTCTTATCTTTATGTATTCATCGATAGCATCGGCGGACATACCATATCCTAACATTCTCATCGCCGTGGTACATTTTGCTAATGGAGATAGGCCTTCTTTGCCAGTAGCACCGTATCTTTGTGTGAAGTAGTTGTCATGGTTTGATAGGTCCGCGACGATTCGAAGGAATACATGTTTCCGCATCCGATATCGTCGGCGGAAGAAATCTTCGTAGGTAGCATTTTCAGCAAAGTTGTCGTCAATCAGACTCTTATTGTGAAAAGCATGGTCTCTTTTGAAATGTTTTTATTTTTTTTGGTGTTTGTTCCAAAAGTGGTTGAACGATAAATTCCTCCTCCCATTCAAGTTGCCTTCTGTAGGCTTCGACATCAAAAGGAACTCTGAATGAATCCATTGATGTAGGAAGAAGGAATGAAGAGAGTGTGATTTTTTGTTGTAGGAAGAAGGAAAGAAGAGAGTGTGATTTATAAGAAATTATGTGGTTGAGGTTGACGGACATGAAATAAGAATGAAATCGAGTTAATTAAAAGATAAGGATATCATTCAAGTTGAGTGGTCAAAATTCACGGACATGAAGCAATAATTCAATCGATTTAATTAAAAGATAAAATTACAAACAGAGAATAATGAAAGTAGTGCAGAATAGTAGAAAATGACATAAAGCTAGAAAACACACTTTAAGTAGAAAACACACATTATTACAAACAATCTTTAATGTAGCTCGTTAGACAACATTTCAAACATCCTTTGTTGTTGTTCATCCCGATTCTCCTTCATACTTAACTACAACCATACTTTCATTTTTTTAGCCCGAGCAATTTCTAGTTGAATGTTGTTTGCTTCCTCTTGTTGGGTGGATATCTTGTCCAATCTTTCCCAATCGCTCTGTTTCATGGTTTGATATTTTGCCCACCCTTCCTTTACCGGGCTCAAGCCTACGCCTTGATTTTCTTTTTACCCTTTTTCTTAGTTGAATCCCTTCCCATGGGACGAGGAATGGATCCAACTGAGTTTGAATCACCTCCGTCACTTTCACGTGATCTCTTGGATCCACTGCTAGCAGATCCCGTATTTCCTCCTACCATACTTGCAAAATACTCCTCCATCAAATTAAAAGTGCCATTGCCTCCACTTGCATACAGTTTCTGAGCTTTTGTCAGTACATCGGTCTCCGACCACCCACTTTGTTGCATACGCTTAGCACTATCATAAGCACCTATCCATTTTTCCACTTTTTGGCATATATAATTATACCGATTTTTGCATGTACCTAATAAAAGAGTAGATTCAAATGAGCCAAAATCGTTACAATATTTCGTAATCTTACCCCAAAACACATCTGCTTTCTGACTATTTCCGACAACACTGTCGGTTCCATATTTCATATACCCACTAAGTAGCACTAAATTTTGTGTCGTCGTCCATTTGATTTTTTTTGTGATGCGGGGTAGGACATTCTTCGGGGGGAGTATCTTCCATAGGTGCGCTAATGCTACCCTCACCCAGTTGTGTTGAAAATTCTGGAAATTCTAATGGTTGAGAATTTCCATAAATTTCATTTCTCATCCTTGGCATGTGAGGATTATTAAGATAATAATGGGGCTGAGGTGATTGAAATTACATAGGATAAGGATATGCATTCCAATTTTGCACACCTGAATGCCTGAAATTTGGGACAACAGAAGGCATAAATTTGGTGGAAAAAAAGGATTTGAAACATTTTGAGGACGGGGTTGGTTGGAAGATTGGTTCTCTAAGTTAAAATCATTAGGATTGTAGTTGAATGGTAAAAAAAATTTTTGGGAATTTTGAGTGTTGAAAGGATTATTATTGGGATGCATTTCACTCAAAAGATGATGATTATTTTTAAATGTAGGCTAAAATAGAGAAGGAAAATTGAGAAAAGAGAGTTTTTTTTTGTGTCCAAATCTAATGAAACTTGCATCATTTTATATGGGGAAAAATGCTGAATTTTGGCCAAAAAAAAAATTAAAAAAAAAATCTAGGTGATAATTCAGCTCAAAGAATTGAGTTAAAAAATTAATCCGAAAATCAAACCAACTAATGAGAGACTAACACGTGGCAAACACATGAAAAAAAAAAAAAAAGCGCCTCAGCTGTCCACACGCGCCCTGTCGGGCCGTGTGGTGCACGCGCCAGCCGCCGGCCAATATGGGGACGCCACGTGTGGAGTGCGCCAGACCTTCCCAAAAATTCCACCGGTTTGAATACTTCCACACCCTTTTCCACACCCCCTACAATCTATAATACAATAGGAAGCAGAAATAACTGAATCATAAAGAGTGGCTGAGATTGATTCTCTACCACCATAAAGAGTGGCTGAGATTTATCCAACCCCTAATCTAACTGCTGCACGATTTCTTTTCTCTTATCACGTAGCGATAAACCGGTGACACTAAGGAATTTTCCCCTTTCAAAGCGAGACGAAACCGAAGAAGGAATTGCAGAAATCGATCAAAGTGTTATATGCATTTTTGAATTTAATTATTCTTTTACATAATTCGGTCAATGCGTTCAATTTTTTAGATATGTATTACGAACGCGAACTGATGGGGGAATTGCAGAAGTTTGTCAAAGCAATCGGTGAATAGCACGTCCATGTGAATGAAAATGAATAGTCTATTTCATAAATACCATCTCCTGCTCTGATTTGGCTTGGGTTTTCGACTGCCATCGTGCAAGTGAAGAAACATTAATTTGAGGAGATTCACAGAGTTCTAGTGAACAATTAGGAGGTTTTACGTTTTGGTTGATTTCAATGTTTGTTGGTTATTCAATTATTTTAATTAAGTTTAATTATTCCAAATATCAGACCTCTGAAATGTGCATCAATATTGGTTTATTTTTATTAAAAAAAAACAAAATTTAAAGTTATTTTGGGAGGGAGGAGTATTATGAAGTACTACTATTAATTAGTCTTTCTTTGTAAAGCTTTGATTTGCTTAGAACCATTAAAACCACACCTGTAGTGTCGTTATCTTTGTTGAACCTAAAGCTTAAGGTGGACTCCTGCAGTATTTTCAGTCCTCAAAATTTGTCTCTGTTATTAACTTCCCATAACCCAATTGTTAACCTGAGAAAAAAATCAGTAAATTGTGGAACTAAGCAGGGAGGGGAAATTGGATTCAGAGTCAATAAGTATGAAAGGAGATTTATGTTGGCAAAACGTATTTTTAAAATCAGATTGTATGGCCTATACTCGCATGAAAATTTAGGGGCAGTGCAGCTGATGAATCGTGTAAATAAAACTTGGGAAATGCTACAGCATGCAAGTCAAGATTGGTGCCTGTTCATAGAGCGTCTGAGATTCATTCTTAGAAAACGATTTCAAAAATGGATATCTATATTTGGGACGGAGGGAGTAATAGTAGGTTTGTCATTGGCATTAGGCATTGGAGGACAAACCATTACAAAAATGAGTAGGTTGAAAGTTATAAAATGGACATTCATTTTGGGTCGGAGGGAGTAATAAGTAGGTTTGTTATTGCCATTAAGCATTGGATGTGATAGAGTTGAGAAGTCGACATGGACAGACAGGGATTTTCAGTCGAGAGAGCTAAAAATACCATGATTATGGTTTTGAACAAATCCTTATCTGATGTATCCTCATTCCATGACCATCACAACAAAGCCAACATAAGTTGGACTGCGAAGCTCAAAAGTAAAGCATGGAGCATGAACAATAAGATGACGATGACAATATGAGGTTTTATGTAATTCAGATATATCTTGACAAGAGTGTGGGGGACAAAATAAGCTCTAGGAATTGATGAATGATTGTTTGCGTGAAGGAAAAATCTCTAGCTAAGTTAGTTGGTACATTTTGAATTAAATGTCCGGCAAATATCAATTTTCTTTTCCACTTCACCTTTACACTTTGGCTATGCTTTAATCACAACCAACCGTGACCCGATGTGTACTGTCACCGTGCCATCGGCACGGGTAGGAGTACTAGTGGTTTCATACAACCCACCCCATTTTTCACCCCCATTGCACATAGTCTTAGGAGTAAAGGCAAAGTAATGACCAAAATACCCTTAGGATAATAATGATCTTTCCAAATCCGGGATGATTAACCTGGACCCAGGTAATTGGGCAGTGAACTAGTAGGAGCAGCAAAAGCGGACATACCGAGAGAGGGAAAGAGAGTCTGACTCTGGAGAACAATCTTCAACCTACCTGCATTTGCTTACGTATTCGATTTTGATATCCAGAAAGAGATTTTAGGAAGAGGATGAGATCAATTCGTCCGTCTTCGTCTTCAAAATCAAGGCTTTTATGGTCATCGCTCTATCATTCGTCAGCAGCGGCAACTGAAGCAGAGAGAACAATCAAAGAAGGTCCAAGGAATGACTGGACCCGCCCCCAAATCAATTCCATCTACCATTCCCCTCTCCTCGATCTTCTTTTTCATGGCGTAATTCCCATCAAACACCTTTTATTTGCTGCTTTTATCCCTCTTTTTTATGATGGGTTTTTGTTTAATCAGCTGCTAATAGTATCAAGACTGAAATGTAGCAAGTAGAGTTGTGTTTTTGAAGTGTCATACTAAAAATGTCATTTTTCTGAGGATTTTTTTCCCCATCTTCCTATCTTATATATAATTTTTTAATACAGGTGATGATGGATTTTCTTTAATCAACTGCTAATGTATGAAAAATGGAATGTGACAAGTAAAGTAGTGTTTTTGTAGTGGCATGCAAAAAATGTCTAGGACTATTTTCTTGCTACTTTTATCCTTCCGGCTACTTCTATTAATTTAGTTTGTTGGGTTTTCTATAATTAACTGCTAATAATATGAAGATTGGAATGTAGTATGTTGGCAAGTGTATTTGCAGTGGCATACTTAATTTAACTTCAGTCTAGCCCTTACCTTTCGAGTGCGCTACTCAACAATGGTCACATCTCATTCCCATGTCATTTCACTTTAGTACATGCCAATTTCATATGATAAATGTTCGAGTAGTGGTGATGGAAATTAAATACTATTGGTACATCCATTGCCGCTTTCTAAATTTAGGATTTCACTCCCTTCTCTTTATACCCTTGTGGCTTTCCTTAATTCATCACTATAATCGTAATTCGTAATTGAAAAAATTTCTTCCTCAACTGCGATGAGTAGTGTGGGGATTAATAGCTGCTATTTCGCATTGTTGTAGTCCAATGTCTCATCAGCACTGTGCAGGATATTATGGTGACCGCTATGCACTAATGAAACAAGCTATTCACAAGGTTGTGAAGCTTTAAATTAATGTTATCTGCTGTTTATTAATGTCAACTGCTGGATGAATGTAAAAATCATGAATTCATAATCACATACAAATTGAAAATATTTGATTCATCCAACTCTTTTGTGATGTCATTTTTTGTTGGAACTTATTGTTTTCCGTCATCAAATTCAGGCTTTTTTGTTTCAGGTTACATACTTGTCGAATTGATCACACCTTTTAACCTTATCAAAGATTTGTGTTTGCTACAGGCTCAAGTTCATAGACATGCTCACAATTTCCGGGAAGTGCAGCAGTGTACCCTTTTATCCATAAAAACAGGTGGATGCAGCGAGGATTGTTCATATTGCCCTCAGTCCTCTAAGTATACTACTGGACTGAAAGCGCAAAAGCTTATGAACAAGGACGCTGTTCTAGAGGCAGCACAAAAGGTGCAGTCTTTTCTTAGTTGATTATATTTTTATTATATTCTTTGTTGATATTCTGCATTATGCGTTTTATTAATTAAGAACCGGTCTTATGTCCAACTCTTCTCACTCACATCACTGATTTAGTCAAAAGCAAAAGTCCGCTAGTATTCCATTTGTAGGAATCCGAAGTGGGAGAAGAAAACCATGTGTCCCGTTATAGCATTCACTTCATCTACATTTCTTGTTGTTCGAATCTGGATGTGATTAGTGTTGATCTGACATTAATTAGCTGAAGATAGCATGATACTTAAATGTGCATGGCTGTTTTCCATTGTATGTATCCCTTTATTGATGTACTTTATCGGTTTGCAGGCGAAAGAGGCTGGTAGCACTAGGTTTTGCATGGGTGCTGCATGGAGAGACACAGTAGGAAGGAAGACCAACTTCAACCAGATTCTTGAATATGTGACAGAAATTAGGTAATAAATCATGACTCGCATGATAAATATGGCTGTTAATGCAGTTACCATTTTGAACTAAATGAAATTATTTCAATTTGATCGGGTGATTGCTTATTTATCTAACTTATAAGTGAACAGACTGGAGACATTTGATGATGAAAGTGACTGAACAACAATTTAGGGCTTTATAACAACTTGTGGTGGATTATAAACTGTCTTTTCCTCTTTCGGAGAGGTTTATACTACAAGAAAACATACTTATTGAGATGGGATATGGTTTAAGTGGCCCTAAATAGCTTTCAGGACCGTCCCTGTTTGAATTTAGGACAAAGCATGGGCATAATAGAGGTCTCATTAAGTGGATGTCTCAAATATTTTAGAGACAGCAATGACTGTCCCTGATATAATTATAGCATCTTAAAATAGAGATTAGAAAATGTTGTCCCAAAATTGAGACCATTAGAGAAAGAGCAATGCTAGGGGCACAAAATAAGGTCACAAAATCTTGCTCACAAAATGAGGTGGCGATATTTTATCTGTTGCATCGATAATGGACCCGCCACACTCTAATTAAAAACACCAATAACATCATTACACCTAGGATTTTGTGAGCAAGTTTTTGTGACTTTTTTGTGCCCCTAGTATTATTCTTAGAGAAATGCTTTCCCAAAATAGAGACCCTTAGAGAAATGTTGTCCCAAAAGTGTTTAAATAAGGACTATTAAAGATTGATGTATCAAACAAAGAGTCTCCAAAGAACATTTCTCTAGTTGTGTATACAAATAAAATACTATGAATGGATGCAAGAAGCTAACACAACAATTATGTTTTGGTGTTGATCAACCATTCATGACCACATTGTTGGATTTGTTGTCAAATGCTTTGGTTTTTTCTCCTCCACCTTATGTTGCTGCACCTCATGTTTTGAGATACTTTTGTTGTGTGGCAAAATATTCACTCCATCCTTGAATATAGGAAATAACAATTACTGGCAGTTAAAGGCCTCAAAGCATTCTTTTGAGTCGTCTCTGTCAGCTCATATGATATACCATATGCTCCCTCCATCCCAGAAAGATAGTCCCATTTGATTATGGGATGGTCAACATAAGCGAATTTTGACCAAACATTAATGTTAATCTATCTATCCTAAATTCGAATGAAATTCTAAAAATTGTCTATTGATAAATCACTTGTGTTGACTATCCAAAAACCAAATGGGACTATCTTTCCGGGACGGAGGTAGCATGAAATGGAGCATTTTACCCTCCCCTACTCCCCACAACCTGCCGAGATGATTCCTCACTGTATATCAGAACTCTAAAGTATAAATATTTTCAGGGATATGGGAATGGAGGTTTGCTGCACTTTAGGAATGCTAGAAAAGCAGCAAGCATTAGAACTGAAGAAGGCGGGCCTCACAGCTTATAACCATAATCTTGATACCTCAAAAGAGTTTTACCCCAATATAATCACTACCAGATCGTACGATGAACGCCTGGAGACCATTAAGCATGTCCGTGAAGCAGGGATCAATGTCTGTTCAGGTAACTAGCTAAAGTGCTAAATACCTCTATGTAAACCTCCAAACTAGGGTTCAGTCAGTTCTATTTCATGCATTAGTTTTCTTTCTTAGTTACTTCTTACTCGCTACTTCAATAATCAAATACAAATTTATAAGAGGGAGTCAAAATTGGTCAAAGAATTCAGAGAAGATTTATAAGGGCAAAAGAAAATGGCGCTACTGTAAATTTGTGATATCGTCATTCATGTTGAAGGTTGGAACCGTCAAGTAAACTCTTTAAGTTGTTGCCTAGTGATATAGGGACCATTATGAAGGATAACTACTAATGCCAAGATAATTAGAATTTTTTTTTCTATTTCCTCTTTTTTCCTCCTGAATAGAACTTCAAAATGTTATCAATTATGAAAACTTGCTCCCATAGTACTAGATGACTAAGCACACACTCATGCCATGAAAGCACAACTTGCAAACCAAGAGTGCCAAAGACATGATAAAAAGCAATTCGCATGCTCTTGTGCTGATATGTATCTTGTATTTGCTGCTTGCTCTTTTACCTAGAGATGTTAAAGGTCGTATTGGAGACTTTATATGGTCCTAGATGTTGGCTATTTCACTTTGAATTATGGCCAGTATTATTCATCAGGAGATGACCAAATTACTGAGTTGACTTTCAGGCCTATTCACGCAGGATTCTTTACCATTCGTTGGAAAAATCATCAATGTATATGACTTGAACTTAGTGCTATCTACCTTCCTTTCATAAAATGTTCTTGCTAATCCTCCATCCTAATTTCAGCTTCCCTTTTGTCTTTATAGCATGCTCTATTTGGAGTGTCTCTTTGCTAAAATTAAGCTTGAAACTTACACAGATTCTATCTTTAGCATCATATGTATGTGAAGTACTCCATCTGTACTGAAATCATAGTCCCATTTACTGTTTTTGTTTGTCCCAGAAAGATAGTCCCATTTCCGAAACTGTTAGGTTTAAATCATGGAACTTCCAAAATTGCCAACCAAGGAAGAAGAGGGAGACAGGCAGGATGAGAGCCAACCAAGGAAGAAGAGGGGAGAGAAATGAGTTATGGTTCCTCATCAAGGGTGGTGATGGAAATGAAAATAGGTTGTTAAAGTAGTTAAGTGAGGCTATCATTATTGGACGGAAGGAGTAGAAATAAGATGTTAATGAAAAGTTATGTGTTTGGTAATGTCATGGTAAAATTAGCTGTGACTTTTAGGAGAGGAAGGGACATAGACCAATGCTTTCAGTCAAATTAAGTTCTCACATTACCTTATATGTACTTTGTCTTGGTCATGTAAGTCTCCACCAGTCCAAAATTAGTTTATAGTTTTGACATTATTACCGAAGCTTGATTTTTTGCTTTAGATTTATGCAATTTGACACTTCCCTTTTTTTTATTTGTTTTATTCTTTTATTCTTTTTTGCATTTCGCCCTCTCTCTCTCTCTCTCCCTTTCTCGGGTCGCAATGTTGGCTACTAAGAAAGAACATGTTAAAAAGTGAGTGTAACCAAAGTAAGAATGCGTAGATGAATTGTTATGTGGTGGCAATGTAGAATCCGAGATGAGCAAACTCTTGCGACGGTAAAAGAGTCGCTAATAGGAGATAAAATAAAAGAAAATCGTTTAAGATGGTTCAGCCACATACAAAGTAGGCCATAAAATACACTAGAGGAAGTGTGAGTGTTAATATCAGCTTGTCATTGACCAAGTTACAAGCACGGGAATTCTAAATCTATGAACAATGCAGCAGATGTAAGCGTGGCCAGTTTGCCAACTTTTTATTACACCAAAGCCAATGCCGAATGTGGAGTCATGTAGTCGGCACCAAGTAACTTGAAGAGAATTTTAGCTGAGTTTTTTCAAGTGAAGGATTAGATATTTATATCTTGTAATTTGCAGATACGGACAATTATTGACATGAATGATCTGAATCTTGATGTTCATATATGTGTGCATGAGAGAGATAGAGAAAGAGAGAGAGTTTTAATTCGGGTCCAGAGAATTGTGATTTTTATAACTTTTGTCAATGAAATTTCCTTTCTACTATACTTTTTAACCAACCTTTTGGAATATAATGTAAAGGGCGTGCATAATTTACTAAAATCTTGGTTGGCCCGCCTACTGCATATGTACCCCCTCCGTCCCACTTCAAAATGCAAAGAAACTGTCGGTACACGGGAATCAAGGAGAAGTATATAATATTAAGTTGTTGTAAGTATGGATAGTGGGGTAAGATTATTAGTAGGGGTAGAAAATAGTAAGTGGGTTTGCTGATGTGAGTATGACAAGTGAAGTAAAAAAATATTATTTTTTTTCCATTTTTGGATTTTGCGATTTCTAATGGGACACCAAAAATTGACAATTTTTGCAATTTGAGGTGGGAAGGAGTGAAGTATAATCGTTGGAATCCATTTCTGCTTTCATTCAAAAAGATGGAGAAGCCTCTCAATTGTAACAAATTCTGACTCCACTGCAACAAGTGTTGGATAGCGGTATTTACATTAACTTGATTGATTATTTGACATCAAATATTTTGAAGGCAAGAATTTCTATAATGGTTTTTAACAGCTACTTCCCAAGACTTGCTTTACCCACACCTTAACAGATTACATTTCTGCATTCTTTTATCAGGGGAAGAAAGTAAATCTCTCTTTCCACTTTTCTGGACTTGGGAAATGTAGTCCTAGACCATTTACTCTCCTTGACCATCGGATATTTTTTTTCATTTTTTTTGTGGGTTGTGTTTTAATCTAATGATTATAATATATTTTTCTTATAATAGGGGGAATCATAGGTCTGGGTGAAGCAGAGGAGGACAGAGTTGGCCTGTTGCATACATTGGCAACGCTCCCTTCACACCCAGAGAGTGTTCCTATCAATGCACTGGTTGCAGTTAAAGGCACGCCTTTGGAAGATCAGAAGGTAATTTACATTACAATATTTTGGGTGTGATTGCACTGGGGATTATGCTTCTTATGTGTGATGACCCTTGTTGTGATCTAATAGGACAAAGTTTTAGGAGTAAATTTAATGTCACTTTCTTATACTAGGCATAAGACGTGAAAAGGTTTTGACACGTTCTTTTTGGATATCAGTAAACACGAGGAAAGGGAAAGGGGAAATGAGGTTGAAAATGAGGAAATTATACATGCTCTTCATTTCCTTTTCTTTTAACTCAATTTTGCAGGCTTTTTTTTTCTTCGAAGAATGATTTGATGGATTTTTCCATTTCTCTTCCTACCGGGTTTTATTTTATTATCCATCCTCTTGAAGATTATATTGAATTGGCAGACTGATCCTCGCCTCTAATGCAAAATAAAATGAAATTTTGAATTTTGATTATGCAGCCGGTTGAAATATGGGAAATGATTCGGATGATTGCCACGGCCAGAATAACGATGCCAAAAGCAATGGTGAGGCTATCAGCAGGAAGAGTGAAGTTCAGTGTGCCAGAGCAAGCATTGTGCTTTCTTGCAGGCGCAAATTCCATTTTCACTGGTGAAAAGTTGTTGACTACTCCAAACAATGACTTTGACGCGGACCAATCCATGTTCAAGCTACTCGGCCTTATTCCTAAAGCTCCTAGCTTTTCTGACGATACTGACGTAAAGAATTATGAAGTCAAAGAGGCTGCTTCAAGTTGAAAGAAGGGCCAAAATGTTTATGATGACAATGGAGTAAGAATTGATACCCCATTGTTGCAACAATTTTTATCCTTGCCCCTCTGTTTTAGCGCAGCGCTTTTGTTTGCAAGGTAAAATAGAGTGATAGGAACAAGTGTTTTTGTTTAGTTTTTGATCTGTTTTAAGCAGATATCTCTTCTTAATGGCCTGACTCTCAAATGTTGGTATCTGCACTTGGTGTAAGTGTAAGAGATCCTAAGGAATAAATTTGTCAGAATAGGACCATTTAGAGCATGAAGCAACTTATAGTTATGTCAATGTGAACTCCTATTACATTTCATAAATAATTTCTTGCCTTCTCAAGAGCAGGCATGCCACCACAATACTCCATCCGTCCCACTCGAATTAGGATTTTTGGGTTGGGCACGGGGATTAAGAAAAAAATGTTAGTGGAGTAGGTGTTGTGAGTATGAAAAGTAAAGTAAGAGAGTGAAAGTGGGGTAGAGAATAATGAGTAGAAAGCTGTTGTGAGTGTGAATGCGGGTCCCTTTAAATAAAACATTTTCATTTTTGGGTTGTCCTAATTCGAATGGGACACCCAAAATGGAAATTTGTCCTAATGGGACGGAGGGAGTATACTACCTCCGTCATATATGTCCTAAAATGAATGCCCACAGTTTTGAGTGTGCACGGGAATCAATCAAGGAGGGTGTGTATATGTGTCACAAAAAGGAGTATCTATATATCATATACAAAAAATTGGTAACATAGTAGATATTGAGAGTGAAGAGTGAAAAAAAGAGGGACTATTTGTAATCAAGGAGGGTATGTGTATGTTTTACACTTGATTCTTAATCAAGGAGGTTGTGTAAATATAAAGTCAAAAAAAGTGCCACAAAATTTGGTTTACAAAATGAAGTTCCCAAAAAACAAAATTTTCAGTTTTCTTTTTTGACATTCATTTTTGGGACTGAAGAAGTAATTTGTATAAATCAAAACAAAACAATGATACTCCCTCCGTCCCAAAATACTTGTAGTTTTAGGATTTTCACACAAAATTAAGACAAAATTAAGATATATTACCCTTGAAATATTTCAAGTACTTAGACAATTAAATGCTTTTACAATGACAACTACCATCATAAATAAGGGTATATTTAACAAACAATGTCAAAGATGTCTAGATAAAAGCAAAACTACATGTATTTTGGGACAAATTTTACATGTATTTTGGGACGGAAGGAGTAGTAGATATCATTGATATTTGGATGCTATACTCCTGTGTCACGAAAAGATAGTCCCTCTTTTTTTCATCCTTATTACAAATGATATTACGAATGAACTTTGAACAATAATTTAGGCTACTTTTAATTATCATAATAAGAATCTAAAATTTTGTATTGATAGTATTTATAATAGTGTACCAATAACATTTTTTAAATTTTCATTAGGATAATTACAAATAGCTTTAATTATTACTCAAAGTTCCTTCGTAGTAACGACAAAAAAAGAGGGACTATCTATCCAGGACAGAGAGAGGGAGGGAGTATATGCTAACTAAAATTGACCACAAAAGTCTTTATGGTTTAGTGTTCAAAATATCTCATTTGTAAGATTGGCACACAATCTTCATATTTGTGAAGGGCCCCTGGCTCCTGTGTTGAATTTTAATGAATGTGCTTCAAAGAATTGTACGGTACAACACCTCATACATCAAAGTGTTGTACCACACAACACCTTAATGAATTATGTACAAATTCAGTTTATATAGTACTCTCAAAAAAAGATTACTTTTTGCATAAATGCAATGACCATAATCAAAAAATAAATTCTTAAAAGTGAAAATAAAAGTACACATCTTTATACTTTCGGTTCTTCTGGTGTATACGTATCTGATAACAATTAACAGTAATCAGCAAGTGATCTATCCTAATTGCTCTGACAGCCATATATCCTATGATTTGTATGCTTTTTTTTTTTTTTTTTCCTACGAACAAAAGAATCTTACAGTTGAAACAAGATGCAACCGCCTGAACTATAAAATGAAATCACAGAGCTTTTGAGCTCAAGTAGTCCCCAACGGTCAAGAAGACGTGTTGTCCCAAAACCACATTCACAGCTGGCAGATTCTCGACGCAATCAACTTTGATCTACAAATACATAGGCAAAACCAACATATTCGATTAGTGCTCCCTTTAAGGGACACTTTATGGTTGGTAAAATTTAGAAGGAAAAAAGTATAAATATTCTTGCTATACACTTCAATATGAAACCAAAAAAAAAAAAAAAAAAAAAAAGAGGGTAAAAAGTCATTCAGGGGCAAAGAGATTTAGAAAGTAGACACTCATTTTGGGACAACTGCTAGGGGAGTAGTGGAGTAATAACTAAACTTCATGAAGGATAGTGATGTACATGAACATAACTTGTTAAAATGTTTGAATAGTCAAATGGGACTATCATTATGGGACATAGGGAGTATTCATTTTGAGACGGAGGTAGTAGTATTCAGAAGGAAAAAAAAACTTGTTAGACTTTATCTAAGCATCCAAATCTATGGACCAAATGCATACCTTCCCATTGCCGTGATGAAACTCAGACTTCAAGTTGTATATATCCCGTGACAGAAGATAAGTCTTTAATGACTCTGCGGATTTTGTATTTCCTGGACCAATAAGAAATACTTGTAAGGGATACATGCAAAACATTGAAAGAAGCGAAATAGGTTATTCCCATAAATTGAAGCTTGTACCGAACAACCCAACATTAACTATAGATAAAAGAAGACAGGTTAACCTGAATATAACGCGAGAATTGCTTCTTCATTAAATACCAACGCTGCTCGTGCCAGAATTATAACAAAGTCGAGATTTGAGATGTTGTGAAATGTCTCCTCGGCTAGGATCACCTACATTTATATGAGAGAGTGAATATAATGAAAAAATATGTCCAAGTGTAAGGCACACACTTTAAAGATATAATAACCACTAATTATCTTGACAAACACGCAAATGTGGGTCCTGCTGAAAGAAGCTGAGGAAGAGTATTTCATAACAAAAGCAAATTCACAAGATAAGCAACGATCACAAAAAATATCCAGATTTTAGAGAAACTAGGCAAACTGAAGTAATATAACAGGTCAAAAATTATCACGAAGAGGTCCATCCTATTATGAGGCAGTTGGTCCCATTAAGGCCAAAAATTAGATAAACAGCGACCTAAATTCTCCCAGTGTCAACAATAATAGGACTAATATATTGGGAAAAGTCAGATGTGATATGCATGGCACTCCCTCTGTCCCAAAATGAAGGGTTAATGACAATTTAGACCCTGAAGTACCATACCACCCTTCCAAGCGAACCTTGGGTGTCTTTTTTTGTCAAATCGGGTCTTGATGTTTTAAAAACTCGCCAGTTAAGGCCTTTTTGACGGATTTCGTTAAAAAGTCAGTTAAAAAGCATGTGCCATGCACGTGACTAACAGAATTGACTAGTTTGAATTGCGATCAAGTTTGAAGGGGTTATAAATGACATCTTCAAAAAACAAGGGGTGGAACAAAAAAAAAAAGGTAAATTTAATCCCCTTCTTCTTCCTCCAGACACACACACACACACACTCTCTCTCTCTCCCACCTTCTTCCTACCAGTCACCACCGTCCATCACCGCCAGCGTTCACCTCCACCATCAACCTCTAATCACCACCGTCACACACAGAGTCAAAAACTCAAAATAATCCCCAAATCATAAACTCAGAAAATCTCAAAATCAAAAAGTCAGAACCCAGATTTGAAATCAAAACCCAAATGTGAAATCAAAACCCATATTTGAAATCGGGCTAGGGTTTTGGCGAGAAATTGGCCGAAATTTCTGAATCCGACAATGGCAATTTTGAGCTTTGTGGATTTTTCAAAGCTGTCGGATAATTGAGACTCAAGGTCGAACGGCTGGGCGGCATCTAGTGCCAGGATGCGGTGGCGGCGCGGGCGAATCGTTAGTGGCATGCGAGGGAGGGGAGCTGGCGGAAGTAGAGATTGGTGGTGGTTGTGGTGGTGGCGACGGAAGGGAGACAGGTGGGAAAACTTGGCGGTGGTGGAAGCGCGGGTAGAGGAGAAAGAAGTTATGGTGTCGGTGAAGTGGTGGAAGTGGCAGGCGGTGGAGGAGGGGAAGAGTGGTGACTGGAGGAGTGGATGATTATTGTGACTTTATGGGTGATGAACATGGGGTTGGGGGAATCTGGGGAAGAAGGGTGTATCATTTTTATTTTATTTTTTTATTTTTTGGCATAAGATGAAATTTGGTGGGAATAATTTCATTAACAAATTTGACTGTACTCAAATTTTATATTTGGACAGTTTTTAGGTGATTGATTAGTGCTTAATCATAAATGCTTATACGTATCGGTCTATCAAACGAGCCAAAAAAAATAATAATAGCCAAATAAAAATTATTTTGAGAAGGAGAGAGTAATTAAGAAGTAATAAAAAGGAAAATAAAATATTTCATTTTGTCTTGAAAGAAAATGATTATTTATATAAGATAAAATATATAAATAGTAAATGCTCGAAAAAAAAATTATTGGTTTAACAAAATCAATAAATAGTTTTTTAAAACAAAAAATTCAAAATTTGGTAAATTTAAAAAATTGATGAAAGTAATGATAATAAAATTAAATTTGGCAATTATGAATAGATAATTATTTATTAAAAAAAGGTGCATTACATCCAATTAAGATTATTTTTTTGAAATGAACAGATTTTAAATAATAAAAAAGAATTACTCCCTCTGCAAGTATAAAGAGACCGGTGAAAAAAAAAATTGAAAAAAAATATTTAGGTACAAAGTTGTGTTAAAAAAGGACATTCATTTTGGGACAAAGATTTCTTGAAAATGGACACTCATTTAGAGACAGAGGGAGTATTTTTTTGCCAGGAAAAGAATAAAATTATACATTTCTTTATTGCTTATATATTAATACTTTTTAATCCTTTAAGTTTCAAAATTTTCACTTAACCCCTTAATAGCTAATATCAATTCAAAGTCACCCAATTCCGTTAGTCACGTGCATGGCACATGCTTTTTAACTGACTTTTTAATGAAATCCGTCAAAAAGGCCTTAACTGGCGAGTTTTTAAAACATCAAGACCCGATTTGACAAAAAAAGACACCCAAGGTTCGCTTGGAAGGGTGGTATGGTACTTCAGGGTCTAAATTGTCATTAACCCCAAAATGAATGACCATTTTAAGGAACATTTTATACCAAAATGAAACCTTTTTGCAAAAAACTGTTCCTAAATGTTTTTTTTTCACCAGTTTTTTTGGCTATTCATTATATACTTGCAAAATTAGAAGTTGAGAAAGTAGATATCGAAGATTTTCATACACCTTTGTTATCAAAAATTACAAAAAGTTTTAAGTTTTTAAATTTCTCCAAAATGAAATATGGACTTTCTTAAAACAAATTACACGACGAAAAACCTATATGAATATTAAGCGATCTGTTCAAAGAAACTTACCGCATGTGATGGAATCACATCAGAATCAAGCAAACTAGACCCAAGTGCATCCCTTATATATGGTTCCTGCAGAAAGAAAATCATCTTGTTGAGGACAAAAAAAAAAAAAATGGGAATGCTTAACCAGCCAAATTTACTACAAATTCAAGACAAAAAAAAGTATGCAGGAAATATTTATTAGAGAGAGGCCAAACAGTGTGTAACCTTCACCCAAAGTTAGTTTCGTAACCAAAAACTATTAGATCTCAGATTTACCTGTGATTTCAAAGTTTGTTTGGATACTGATTGATCTTTATCCAATGACTTAAAGTAGGCCTCCACCATATCAGTAGGTTCAAGGCCAGACTTTTTCCGTAATTTTTGAATCCTATTAACAATCTACACAAAGTAAACTTCTTATCAGATATGTTCATTCTAATCGCAATTAATTGAGGCAAACAAATAAACAAACACCAAAAAATCAACAAGTCTTATATACCTCCCGAGCTAACCCAGCCTCAAACAAGGATTCATCAGGACGTAAATCCAATATAACCAATACATCACCTATAATGTGATACAAAATCAGTTAAAAAAAAAAAAACACAAATCAATTTACAATTTCATTTAGATGAATTTGCAAATATCTACCATCTCCTGCTGCGTCCATTTCCTCTTCTGTTCTATTGTCAGGACGCTTAAATCCTCGGATTATCTGAAAGAATAAAGATCAAGCAACAGTCATATAAAACCTTTCCTTTGCTTTGCTTTTCCGTTGATAAAAATTCATGTCAGGAATCAGTAGTCGGCAGATCAAAGTTCCAACGAGGAAATTAGAATGCAAGTTTAAAAGATGATTTTAGCCAGGAACATGTAGTAACTATAATAGAATAAAAGAAAAGAAAAGATATCCTCCCAGATCAGGCACGGCCATGTATATAAAGAAGAAAATATTTTCACAAGGTGAAGAGAATAAATTCTACGCCTAGACTGTGGGATAACTTTTAAGCATGTGTTTAACTTTTGTTCCTAAGCATCGAAAACTAAAAACAAAAAAATCTGTACAAGGAGTCCATTAATTTATCATTGTCTATAGTAACTTTCAGAAGGCACTTTACAGAAGGAGTATCTTATATTGTCATTTATGATTGGCCAAATTTACAGGGAAGTGAAACATGGCCTTCTTGTTTTGATAGAAAAAAAATTTACTAAAACATTAGAAGAATGTACGTACAGATCGACCAGTAGTCAATCAATCAAGGAAAAAATAACACAACTATAAGAAATGAACCCCCTACACCAGGCAAAAACAGCGGTAAAATCCTTCTTCAAGGGTGAAAGAGGAATCCCCCAAAAGGTACCCATAACATGATCCCATAAAGAAGCCAAGCAAACAACTCTATCCCACAGCAAATGTTTTTGAAGAATCTGACTCGTAAAGGTACGTGCATTAAGATCCAGCTCAAAACAAGGCTCAACCCTCAGCGGAAGAGTTTATATTACGAACGTAGCAACCAAGGCATTCATAAACTAATCCACCAAAGAGAGTTTCAATTTCCAGTTTACACTGCGGTTAAGATGGTTCAAGGAGAACTAGACAAGCAGCATCAACCATATATATATCAAAATTGTCTATTATAGAATCCATTCAAAAGGATAATGAGGAACACGAAATAAAAGACACACCTTGATGTCAGTCAGCTCCAAGCAGTGAGTACCAAAAGTTCTTTTACCAGCCTTTTCGAAAGCTAAAATATCTTCCTGTGACATTGCCTTCACTTCCTTTGCAACCACTCCCATTGACTTGCCCAATCTTTTACCTAACACACTAGATAACATATGCCAATAAGAATACAAGGTGCAAAACAACCAAGATCTCACCGAATGACTAAAACAAAAACAAAAAAATAAAAATAAAAAGTAGAAGATTTGAAATATAAAAATAACAATACAAGGATAGAACAAATCCTTTCATAGAAAAGGAAATCAAGTACCTGAAATCGGGATCTGCGCGTAAAGAAGCATACTTCAAGAGATCATTGCACGGGACCACTGATTTCACATTGATCTCTTCTAGCACATACTGTCATGCAATAGAGAAGTCCATCCAAAATTAGAATGTAGCAACAACATAAGCAATCCAAGGTACAAACTGAATTGCAGAACCACCCAAGAAGATAGAAGGGTTGTCCATTTACAAGATAATTTTACTCTGTGCAGTGAAACAGAAAATAGGCATAGCTTTTCAGGAAAAAGGTGCTTCATAAGTTTCTTTGATGAGCCAATATCAAATGTTGCCTGACTAAAATTACTAGCTACTTATTCCAACCACCCACATATCCACTCATCAACTGTGAAACATTAACTTCCAAAATATCACGAAGACCCAAAATACGGGGACTCGGGAATAATTTCGAAAATGAGAACTTCTCATACCCTAATAGAGAGACTATAGTCGAGTAACTTATGAAAAATACTATTATAGGTTACTCCCTCTGTTCCACATTAGTACTCCACGTTTGAAAGTCAATTTGTTCTGTGCTAATCATATTTTTTCCTACAATATGCAAGAAAAAACTATCATCATTTAAATATGAACGTAAAAATTGAGATTTTTTTATGGCTTAGTTGTCGATAGTACTCTCTTTAAGTGGAACGACCAAAAATGGAATAGTGAACTATTAATGTGGAATGGAAGGAGTATACAGCAGATATATTTAAGGAAGCAACCAAGTAGGAAACAAAACTCAATTCAAAAAAAGTTGCTCGCACCTCTTTGAGTCTCCCAGCAATGTCATCGAGGAACTCTGCATCTGGATGTACAACAACCATCTCCCTGAAATCATGAATAGCAGGAATATTCTTTACAATATCAAAAACACTTGATTAAAGCACAGAACATGGGGTTACCGCAAAAAGAGGAAAGCTACAAGCACTACCTAAGGGGTGTTTTTAGAGGTTTATTGTGACGTTCACGAATATTCCGAGCAAGATCGATGATTGTCATCATTCTGTTGACACTTTCTTCAATACGTTCTTCTCTCTGAATTACATCATTATATGTTGAAAATTTTGCGAGAAAAGAAAAGGAAATTTTTTGAGATAATTTCAGAAACAACAGTCAAAGGAACCAGCAATACCTTCCCTTCTACTTCAGGGAAACTGCAATAGTGAATGCTCTCTTCCGATCCGCTCGACACTTTGCGCAAATTTTTATAAAGAACCTCTGTGAAGAATGGTGTGAACGGAGCCATTGCCTTACATGAAGTTACAAGCACCTATCACCGCAGCGCAAGATTAGGTAAATTAATCAAGGTCATTAAAACTGGTAACAGAACAGTGCCATCAATGACAGAGTACTAAATAACAACAAAAGATGCCAACACATGCAACTGAAAATAAGAACAAGTTTTATTTTGAAGGAAAATGAAAAGAGTTAGTTATCTAAGTATTCCGGAGCACATTTTTCTAATTAGTTTACACTTCTTCCCTCAAGCCTACACTAGTGAATTTATGCTTGAAAATTACACAGTGCTACATGCACTTCAAAGATCAAACTCAACCATACTTAAAAAACTGGAAATCGACAGAAACAACCAACTAAAGACTTGACGTCTTAATTTAAAAGAAAAAAGAGTAACAAGTGACCAGAAAACTCTCTTATCTGGGCCGTACTCATTTACGGTTCAGTGTACTTCAAGTGTAAGGCCTCAAACTCTAGGTGGTTTTTTTTTTTGTATTGCATTGGTTACATTTCTCACATTGTTTGATTGTGCGTGTCAGATATCAAAAGAAAGACTAGTCTACTTTATTGAGGCGAAACCCCTTGATGTAAAAGAGATTGCATCTGCATATTTGTTGCTATGCTTGCAGTTTTAGATTTAGAGTACGGGCAGCTTTTGAACAAGATAGCTTTCTTGCTTGGTAAGCTAGTCAAAGAAAGCATTTTAGGGGTTTAAGACGTGTCACGAAGCTTTTATATGCTAGATAGGTTCACTAATCTACTCATCATTCTCTTGTAGATGTTTTGTTCACTAGTCTTTTTAATTACTTATTCTTTTTCTTATTAAGAAAAGAAATAATGTTAAAGGGAAAAAAACTGCACAACCAGAGGGAAAATGAAGTTCATTAGGCTAAAAGAAAACAAAAACTTTCAAGGAGCCTAATACAGACAATCGCAGCAATCCCTGTTCAAGTCTGATAAGAGTAATTCCAGATAAGTGCATTGGCATCAGCGAATAAGATGCTCTAAAGACACCACTCTCCTCCAGAAAAGATGCCTCAGTACATATTTTTAAGGATCCTGGCATTTTGTCCCGTCCAAATACACCAAAACACAGCAAAGAAGATTTCCAGATACTGGTTAGTTATGTCCAATCCATCTCCAGGTCACATGATCGCATGTTTCTTCATTGGAAGGGGAAATATATCTCTGGAATAACCTGAAGGAATTTATCCTTCTGAGTACTAAACATTTACAGATGCGTGAGTACCCCTACAACTAACAATTTAAAAAAGTTCAGCCCATCAAAGACATATGAGACACAATCAAGAATAGAGTATGGTGTAAAATCTTGACAAGTATGAATAACATCAAACAGGTAACAAACTGATATGAAATAAATCCTTACATGGAAAAGGGTTGAAAGAGCTGTTCTGCAGTCCTCTTCTTCCGTACGGCCTTTCAATCGCTTGCGGTTGAATCGCACATATATATTCGTTAAATTGTCGATAAATTTCAACAGATATGGAACCACCTGCAGATATAAGGATAAACATCTGAAAAGATTAGCATCAGATGAGGTGCAAATGAGCCAGCTCCTACTGCAAGTAACAGAGTATGGTTAACGAAAAAATTGTTACATCAAGTGTCATCTCTATAACCCAAAAATTTTAGAACAAGAATGCGGCTAACTAACTCTAGTTTCTGTATTTTTTGCCTCCCGAGTAGAGTGGTGAAGGGAATGCCCACATAAATAAAGGTGCATCCCAAACTTTAGCTTTAACATGTAACCAGTGGATCATGTTGGCTCCAATGTTGATGGCAATACCATGACAGCAAACTGTTAACTAAAGACAAAAAACATTTTCCCATCAACTTGTCCTTTTGACCTGATTCCCAACAGATTAAAAACAGAATTAACATTTGAGGAAATAACAAATTCCCTCCAACCCACCGCAAAATCACTTCCCAAACCGGTGAAAGGAGTCTACTCTCTTTTTCAGTTACCTGGACTACTAATCAAGAGAACCACCACATTGATAGGAAACTAAAGCTTCCACTCCTTCTGTCTTTCTCCCATAAATTGCTTGTCACCATAATTTACTTAAACATATAACAGATTAAAGAAATTGTGCACGCCAGAAGGCGACTCAACAAGAAAGTTGGACGGAAGACTAACCGTATAGAGGCGATAAGCATCCATTTCTTGCCGAACAAAATGAACCAAACTCTGTGTAGCAGAGTTGATCCACTGATCAAGCACATTAGCTGACTTCTGGAGAGTGAGTTGATCAAACGGAATGAATGGTGCAAGCCCCTCCACCTCAAGTCTTTTGGCATTTTGTACAAGGAACCTATATGCATTGTACCATGGCAAAAAGACATCTTTGACCTACAATAACCATGAGCTAACCTTAGGAAATAGCAAGACTATATTGCAAGATATTGTAAGTTTTGTTTATCAACGCTGAATGCAATAAAAAGAAGCATAGGGACCAAAGAGGCCCCAACAAATCAAAGGACACGCATGAATCTATGAATAATACTCACAACTCCATATACACCTTCCTTTTTGAAACGTAAAGGCTCAGCGCGCACAACTGGGGAGTTTATAATGTACAGGCGTAAAGCATCCTGTATTGAAACAAAACGACCATGTTGGCTTATTATGTGGATGAAGAGACGCAGCTTAGTGTTATAAGATTCAATTTACAATGAGTCAAAGGAAAAACAGTAATACATACAGCTCCATAATCATTGATGACTTCCATGGGTGAAGGATAGTTCTTCAATCTTTTACTCATTTTCTTTCCATCCTCAGCCAACACAAGTCCATTACATATGAGATTTCTAAATGCAGGTTTATCAAACAATGCCGTTGAGAGCACCATAAGGGTATAAAACCTGCAGCACGTCAACAAGGCAATGGATCACAACGTTCCAAGGAAGTTGAGCTCCCTTGTGAACATATAAATAAACTACTTGAGATGCCTTAAGACAAATGCAATGAAGACAACTATGTGCATCAATCACATGTGATAATATCAATAACAACCATGGTAGAGGTCACCGTGTCTAAGTTAAACATGGACAATGACCTTGAATGAGAGTGAGGCTTGAAACACTATCTTGCACTGGGCCAAAAAAGAGTAGTGGAACAATTCATGCGGTCTACCCAAAGTAAAAAGATCCCACGAAGCCAAGCCGAGCAATTGGGGAAAATCTGTTGCTTCTATTTTAGGTCAATGTACCACGCATTTGAAGCAAATAACCAAGTTGTCAGAAGAGAGAAAAGAAAAGGATGACTGCACTATAATGGAATTTCGAACATCAATTCCAATTTAAAGTTAAGATCCACCAGTAAAATACAAGATAATAAAGAGTTACAGTCCACTATACACACACATATACTCCCTCCATCCCACCACAAGTGAGACAAACTTGTTGGGTTCGGAGACTAAGAAAAAAAGAGTCTTAAGAGGGATTGTGAGTATGAAAAGTAAAGTAGGAGAGAGAATGAGTGGGGGGAATAGTAAGTGGATTGTTGTTGTGAGTATGACAAGTGGGTCCCATTGAATAAAAATTATTCAAGCTTAGCCATTTTGGACAGTCTCGCTTGTGGTGGGACGGAGGGATTATATAATAACTAGAATACCAAGATCAATTTATGTAATTGCATTTTTAGTAGAAGTACCAGTTCAAAACTGTGTGATAAACAAAGAAAATGCAAGCTACATGAAACTCACCATCCACGAGTTTGATCCAGCCCCTCAGCCACAAAATGTCCAGGAAAATTGCTCTCAAAGAGATTGACATTCTCAAATGGATAATGGATATAAGCATACGGCATGGACCCGCTTTCAAACCAGCAATCAAATACCTGAAAAGATAAAGAACCATTCATCCCTGACCACTGAAGTTATAGCATCGTAGTAGACTTGGAGATGCATTGGATAATAGTCAGCATAAATGTAAAGCACGCAAAAACAAAAAACAAAAAAAAAACAAAAAAAACTAGTTTGTTTTATGAATGTTTACTACTGAAACCTAATGCAATGATCAACTTTGCATTATTGAAAAGAGCAGCAAGCAGAGGCTACAGATTACACAAGAAGCAAAAGACAGAAAAAATTGGTCATCTCCCTCTCTCTTTCATGTGTGGGCATTTTACAAGGCAGAAAACTTTACAAGAAAAGAGGTACATAGAGTTTGACTAGCTGACCATCAATAGTTAATGAACATAATGCATCACAACAAGATAATACATCAGCTCAAAGGCTCCAAAAGACGCACTCAAACTCCAATACTTACAAAGCAAGACATCTCCACAACCGATGAGAAGATGTCATGTCCAACACATTTTTTTTTTTAAAAAAAAGGTAGATGTTTCCAGTTTAAAGTTGAATATGGGTCCAGAAAAAGCAGAAACTCAATATTATGACTTACATCCTCTACACGTCGAAGCACGCCGAATTCAGGCCCGCGACTGGATGGTATTGTGATGTGATCAATCTTGTGACGGTGCAAGTCGCTGATCTGAGAGAGAAAAAATGTCAAAGTTGACAATGAATATATTGTATAAAAGTTGGAAACCAAATGATAAAAATGGATAACAGGTAAAAATTAGTAAATATAGCATATTTAACTGTTCTTCTATCACACTGTAAACAAAAAATGGGGCTGCAATGAAGCCAGATAATATTCTTATCCTTTCTCACGCAAAAACTTGTACATCAATTACTGTTCTCACTTTTGGCCAGTCTATTAACGCACTATACAACAAAGCAATCCACCAACTTTCTCCTATGCCTTCCAAATTCTCAAATCTAAATTCTTCGAATGTTAATTTTTTAAGTTTACTCCAATTATGTGGCTGAGAATTAAAAGTTTGACACATTTGCCTGTGCAACTTTTCAGTTTCCGTATGTAACTATTAGTTCATCTTCCGAGTTAAACACCTATTTCGTAACCTATTGACCTTTTTACCTTTTCGTCCTCAACCTTTTTTTTTTACCTTTTCGTCCTTGAAGTATCTATTTGCAGGATGAAGTGGTCCTTCCGTCTCCTCACCGTCTGGTCAAACGTTAAGGTGAAGACATATCACGTGAAAAATAGATACTTCAAGGACGAAAAGGAAAAAAAAATAGGTTGAGGACGAAAAGGTAAAAAGGTCAATAGGTTAGGGACGAAATAGGTGTTTAACTCCATAACTTCGTTTATACACGTCATTCGCCAGATGGAGGTCAACGTCCACGTACGCGCAAGTTAACGTTTGACCAGACGGTGAGGAGACCGAAGGACCACTTCATCCTGCAAATAGATACTTCAAGGACGAAAAGGAAAAAACAAATAGGTTGAGGACGAAAAGGTAAAAAAGTCAATAGGTTAGGGACGAAATAGGTGTTTAACTCTTCATCTTCCTGGATTGTCTATATTATCAATGCAACCGAATTATGAATTCCTTCTTCACTTGTTAATTTTTCAATATGCCATCCAAACTTTTTAGTTTTAAATCAATTATATCTTTTATTGATGATATTTCCTCGATTAATTATCCATGACAGAACATAGTTCTCCTGATCCAAGCCAAACTTGTCTATATAATAGACAACAGACATTTGGATGTCAGTTATGAGTAATTTTTTTACTCTTAATCACAAAATTGTATAGCCCACTGCGCCACTGCCAGGTTAGTGACTTGATTGTTGTTTGACCTTCGTTCATATGGGTACTCCATATTCACAACATATCATCTCTATCAATTTTTTATATAAATTTTGTCATACCTGTTCATATACATAAGCAATATTCCATTGATTAAGTATTACAATAAGTTTTTAAGCAACAACTACCGAATTTATTAAATGGAAAGCTTAATTTATTAAAAAACAATATTCTTTGACAAATTGCTAAAATTGAAAAGAAGATACTCCCTCCGTCCCAGACTAAGGTTCTTACTTTCCTTTTTGGTTTGTCCCAGACTAAGGTTCTTAGTTGCTTTATTACCTAAAATTGACCATGGGACCCACTTGTCATTCTCGCAACAAAAACTCCCTACCCACTTTATTTCTCCTACTTTCTCTTACTTTTTCATACTCACAACATTTACTTTTTCTTAATCTCCGTGTAAAGTCAAACTAAGAACCTTAGTCAGGGACGGAGGGAGTATTATAATTTTTTAAGCATAAAGTAATGACTTATGTATAGAAATAAAAGGATAATTTGCATAAGCCCACTATGTCATTGCAAGTGCAAAATAGAACACATGATAGTTTACATGATAGTTTATCAGGTGATTCTAGTAACTTCACTTTAAATGGGAACTCTTTAGGAACAAGATTTGTAAACAAGTTGGATACTCATTTTAGACGGTGGGGGTATTAGTTATGACCAACAAAATACATATGCTAGGATTGCTCCGCAAATGTCTAACAAGATACCCACTAAACAATTAAGACATGACAAACCATTCTACGTCCAAAACCTTGTAACTATGATATGATTACCTCCATTTATAACCCTAAGGTGCTAGCCTGAATTGTATGATTTTACTAAAATATCCTAAACAGCTCTACTATCACATTACCCAGTTTGCGCACCAATAGCAAAAAAAAAAGATTATCAGTTATACTGTTCATGACTGCATGCAGAACATCAATGCAGAAAGAGAGAAAGGAAGGAGACGAGAGAAAAACAAAAGTAAAGAAACAAAACCTCAACACCAGATAGCTTTTGAAGCTTGTTGATGGAATCCATAACTACTGTTTCTTCACCATCCTCGCTAATCCAGATAGGAAGAGGAGTACCCCAAAATCTACTTCGACTAACAGCCCAGTCTCTAGCATTTTCCAGCCAATTGTGAAAACGCTTTTCCTGAATTTCAAAATGAAAAGAGAAGACAGCAGTAATAAGAAATTAACCAGGACATAAGAGCAATCTCAAACAACACAAAGATCTACAGAAGTCCAAGACACCATGGTAGGATGTAATGAAGGAAAAGAGTACGGAAATAAAAAAGACAAGAAGTATGGTTATTATGAAAACTTAAAATTTAAATATGAAAACCAAAATTACATAAAGAGCTATTCATCATATTGAATGACTGAAATAGACACACCATTGAAAGCTCCCTCAAGTTGAGGCCAATAAAGGAGCAACAAATACCACCCTCTCCAAAGGAGAACCCAGGCGAAAAACTAGTCTTAAAAGTGTGCATAGCAGAATTTTCAAACTCCTTCAAAGCATATTACTCCATCGGTCGCAAAATAAACGTGACACTCCATTACAGTCTGCCCCACAATAAATGTCGCATTTCTAAATTAGGAAAGAGTCTTAGTGTAATTTTATCATTGTGCATGTAATGCACAAATATGTAAAGCACATCTCCAAATAACATTGTCAACTGCGACATTTATTTTGGGACAGAGGGAGTATGATAAATTGAATATTTACTAAAATTGTCGCCGGAGGCACAGCACAGAATAACAGGTCCTCTTACAGCACTACCTCTGGAATTTCAAAGGTAGTAGCTACTGCATTCAATAAGAAATTTACTTTCCACCTCCTTCACACACACACAAACACACACAGAAAGTGAATAGTCTGAAAGAACATACATAGAAGTACCCTTCAGTTAAATAGAATGAACTACTCAAGAAAGACAAAACAGACTAAATGAGAGATGATAAAACAACCAAAGGAGAACAGCTTGAATGAAAGATATCTTCTGTTATCTCTAAAACGATAGCTTCAAGGAAAGTGTACAAAAAACCGCACAATTAAAGTTGAAGCATACATTAAGAAGAACCGTACCTTCACAAAGTCTGGAACCCAGTAAGTTTGTTTATTGTTCTCTAGCAATTTATCTTTCAACTTCTCCACTGCAACAAACCTGTGAAGAAACAACCAAAATTCCTTAGCAAAAAAGAATTTCGACTATGAAGTAACAATCGTAAGAGTGTGCCTCAGTAAGGTTGTTTCATCTTAACATGGGTGTGTCAGGTTTGAACATGTAAGCACCTCATCACTCTAAGTTAGGAACTTCCCATCCGAATAGTGGAGGGTTCTCTCATGTACAGTACTACAGTGTGTACATGCCAGGGCCTAGTTGGCATGATGGACCGTGAAGTTAAATTTGAGAGTTACAGTAAAATCTGAACGCAACCTAACCAATATAAGCTCATGACTAGAAACCAGGTTGAGGGTAAGAGGCTGTTGAGATCCTACGGCACGAGCATAAAGGGGTAGACTTGGAGCTAGTGCAATTTTGGAAGTTGGCACAATGTTGACATCTCAATATGTTCATCATTCTGCTGCGTGTAAGAGAGATGATCAATTTTTTTCACATCCTTTTGCATTTGCAGCACTAGGTGAGATTCTGGCTTCTGGATGGCCCAATGATACTAAAAAAGGTTCCTTCAGAAGGTTTTGAGGCTTTACAGGTTGCATGATCATATTAATGTTCAGGTTGTAATTAGTAAGAACACATGTTCAATCAATTAAAAACTTAACATTCAATCGTTCATGAATCATCTGATAAAGGACATTGAAAGCTAGAAATCTAATTAGCCAGAACTCAAATCTCTTCTGATCATGATCAGTATTGGCATCATAGAGAAACAAATTAACCAATACTGATTCACCTGGAATCCTATATGTCAGCATATATATAACAAAGTTTAACAGAATCCTGTCATAACAGAAACACAAATTACGTTTATACACATTCAAGTATTGAGGATGACTTTTACGTATGCATACCAGCTAGGAACAGCTCTGTAAATAAGTGGGGTATCAGATCTCCAACAGAAAGGGTACGAATGTGTGAAGTTTCCCTCCTTGATGAGCCTGCCTTTCTCCTGTGTCAAAGCAGAAGAAAGCAAATATAACAGATTGCTATATTGAGGTGACCCTTGAAACTAAAGGTGAGCCGGGAAGCAATTGAGAGGAGAGAAAAGGAAGGATACACAGTAATAATGAATATCTCATTTACATTTTTAGTGATAGATATAATGCATGAATACCCAGAGAACTGTACACATACACACACATATACACACAAAGGACAATCTAGGGAATAACTGGAATGCACAATGAGATTTCCGTCAATGCATTTAGAACTTTGAGATAGTAAAAGAAAGCTTTTAGCCCCCATTAAGGTTGGTATGATAAATAAACACAAAAATCATGGCTTCAAAGTTCTCAACAGCTAAGCTTTTTAAATTATGGGGGAGTTCTGAAAACAAACACTGGAACAAAGGTTAAACAAAAACCAAGGCCTTCAAGATGCTGGAAAAGGGTACATTTTGTTTCTGTGACACCCGTCCCCAAATTAAACCACCTATTTTTTTCATTAACTGGCAATGACTTCTATGACATGAAAACTTCGCACTATTCATTCCCCTTCGCCTCGCCAATTTTTCACCGTACAAAATTTTTTACATTTTTTTTAGTTGAACTATAATGGTAATCCAGTAATCCACTTTCATTTTCTGCAGAACAAACTCCAGACAATAAAGAAGTCATGTATGACAAACCCATACGCGATGACAGGATTTGTGGGGCAGCTATATTTGACGCAGCGATATAATTTATCTTATATTGATCTCACCAAGCACCAATAACACAAGAAGAGGGATCAGAGAGAGCATATTATAAAGACACCAAAACAGCTTGCAGAAATGTGAAATAGACAAAGAAGAGGAAGAGAAAGGACTAAAACCTACCAAACTAATGTATTTTAAGTGATTACATCTGAAAGTAAAAATATGTACTACTTGTAGTATACAATTGCTCAATAATAAATTGTTACTCTTACCTTCACCGCTTGAATAATCTTCTTATCTGTCTCTTTTGCTTTAACATAGAGCCCACTGAGGTCAGTAATTCTCTCAGTAAAGCAACCATCATCATCAACCGCCATAACCAAGTTCTCTCCCTGAATACACCAAATTATGATTTTAAAAAATAAAGAAGAATGGATGGGACCAAACAGTAAAGAGGTAGAAAGAAAACTGTCTTAGGTGGGTAATGACAGAAAATGGCTTATCAGAAAGACGGAATGAAAAAAGAAAAGACTACAGCAAAAGAACAAGCACAGTCATGAATCAATGAACAATTTGATTATAAACAGATTATGGTGGCAGATACTTTTAACTGTGCTATATGCAGAAACAGTCCTCAAAAACGACGCCATGTACCAAAGAAGGAAGGAGAGCAAAAAGATGACATACTTCAAGAAAGAACAAGCAAAAACATAATTGTGTAAACAAGTCAAACTAAATAACAGAGCAGATTCTTGCAAACCTTATTGATTATTTTATTATCAATACAAACACGATAATCATCTTCACCAAATGCTGGAGCACAATGCACAATTCCAGTTCCACTATCGGCTGTAACATAATCATCTGCTACAACTTTGAATGCCACGTCTGAGAAGTCCAAGAAGTAATCAAACAATGGCAAGTATCTGCAATTCAGAAACTCAATAAGATGCTTGAAAGTATCAACACAGCACTTGAGAACATCAAGATACATTGTTGATGAGAACATATATTGAATTTATAACGAAAAACAAAGATAACTTAAATCATCAACACGCATGGACATAAGGGGTTTTTATAGAATAAGAAAGTGGTGACAGATGGAAAGAATACTGAAGCATGAACAACAAGAGCAATGCTAGGGGAACAAAATAAGCTCACAAAATCTTGCTCACAAAATGAGGTGGCGATATTTTATTGGTTGCATCGATAATAGACACGCCACACTCTACTTAAAATCATTACACCAAGGATTTTGTGAGCAAGATTTTGTGACTTTTTTGTGCCCTTAGTATTATTCGAACAACAATTCACATTAAAAAAATATGTGAAAGTAAATGACCATATGTACAGACTCAACAAGTTTCTGATGCAACAAGGTTTCAGGCACTCACTTCTTCCCAACAAGTGAAGCCCCTAATATCTTATCCAACACATCAAAAGAATCCCCAGTTGTCTTAGCTTTTCCACCACCGGATCCCTTGGTCTTAGCATTTGGATTATCACTGACAGCTCCATTTGGTAATGGTTTTTTAGCCTTCTCCACTGGAAGCTCTGATAATCGAGTTTCAGCAACCACCAAAACATCCCCTGTGGTCTTGTTGCGCACCTGAGTTCTTTAAAACTTAGATCAAATAATCAAGCAACATAAAAAACAAAGAGGGCATCATATGATAACAGTCAGCAAGTCATAGTGTTCAATAAATCAATATAGGACTTCAGTTACTTGCTTGCAGGTATTGACAAAAGGGCAAAGGGATGTCATGGTAAATCAAATCCGAAATGGACGGTTGTTGGATTCAAGGATAATATGCATTGTTGGAGCCTGGCCGAGTAGTCGAGCTTGGGCATATGCTAATATACAACCCACATGAATAAGTTCAACGCATACAAGCTACCTTCTATTGGCATTTGCCCGCTTCCGTTGGCAGAATCCAAGGGGTTTCATTCCAATAGGTGGGTCCAATGAATGGTTTTGTACAGAGAATTGCAGACAGAAGCATGCAGTGTAAAAGTACAAGGACTAAGCTATGTCCTTGTATATCCTGAATGTCTTCAACATGAAAACAAGTACTCCCTCCGTCCCAGACTAAGGTTCTTACTTTCCTTTTTGGTCTGTCCCAGACTAACGTTCTTAGTTACTTTATTACCTTAAATGGACAATGGGACCCACTTGTCATTCTCACAACAAAAACTTTCTACCCACTTTCCCTCTCCTACTTTCTCTTACTTTACTTTTCATACTCACAACATTTAGTTTTTCTTAATCTCCGTGTAAAGTCAAACTAAGAACCTTAGTCCGGGACGGAGGGAGTATATAATCAAAGAGCTTGTTCATTACTAGAAAAACTGAAAAGTGACTGAACATATCCACAATAATTACTGGCATTATTACCATAAGGGAGGGTCTGCCACGTAAAAGTTCAATACAAAGACAAGCTGCATTTTCAATTCGTCAACTTTGAAGAACGTAAGAAAACTTGTGCAGACTAACCTTCAGATATACAAAGTTTGCATTGACACAGAGTGCAAGATTACTAGGGAGGGTCCATGGCGTTGTTGTCCACGCCACAAGTGAAGCACCATCTGGATCATCAACAATCGGAAATGCCACCATCATTTCAGGATCAGGCACATCCTACAAAAATTAAAAAAAAATGGAATTAAATGACTGAATATCAAAATGAGATTAAACGATCCAGTAATAGAAGCAAGCTAAAAAGGAAAATAGATACTACACTTGATATAAAAGATCTACAATGTGCATGGATTAAGAAATGTTGAATATACTAGAAAGAGTCAACACTCTTCTCAGGTATTATGTCAAGTACCGAAGCGCATCAGACATGCTCCGACACACCTTGCAGATTCTAGACGAGTGTCCAAAAAAGTTTTGTTGTTTCTTCATGACTAAAACCAACTGTCCGGACACACAGGGATACGTATGGGACATGTCTGAGTGTAAAGCAAGAAAAATGAAAGAAAAATGGGAAGGGGGAGGAATGAGAAGATGGTCTGAAAGAAGAACTAAATGTGAGAAATCTGCCAAAAGGTTATGTTGTGTTTGGATACAGTTATACGCAATTTCGAATATAATCTTCAGATTTAGAAATTGAGTTGCTACAACATTAGACATTGAAATAATGAAGTATTAAAGGAGATCGCAGATAATGGTAGGATACTAGAGGATGGAGCAAAAGGGTTTTCGGGTATGGAGATGATAGACTCAAGGTTGGTTTAGGTCTTTGTCATTTTCGGTCATTGTTAATGGTAAAGGTGCAAGATTGGTTTAATGCTATGAGAGGTGAAGATCATCTCTCCTCTTTTTCTTTTTGATAGGAATCATCTCTCTTCTTTTATTTACTCTTGTGGCTGATAACAAACAAATTGATGTGTGAGAACAGGAGGCATACTTAATGAGTGGTGCTATTTGCACCTACCAATTTTCAAAGTACACAGACCCTATCAATATAATAAAATGCCATTGTTTAAAAATGCAATATGCCCTTAATGTCATTGCTTAAAGAGCTTGTTCGGCCATGGGTTGCCCAAAGCCTTTAGGTATGTTCGGCCCAACAGACCGAACAAACCTAAAGGCGTTTGGCTACAAAGGCCGAACAACATATGAAACGTTTGGCGAGTACCTACCGAACACGCTGTCAAATTTATTTTTTGTTTTGCTGTTGAAGGAAGTTTTTGGTTTCAGACATGACTTCATTGGCATTGCTGGTTTTATGTCTTTGCTTTCTTGGCTGAGGAAATACGTAATATTAAGAACGCTTTTAAGGTTCCATGTCATTAGAATGACACTAAGCTCAAAATTAGTTTGATTTATGATCAATCTAGGGAAGGAGGTGGTTGTAGGCATTAGCATTGCTTTTTACTACCTCTCTTTGTTTAAGATTCTAACTTGTCTGGCATAGGTTGGTCTATGAGGAATTTTTTTATTGGGGATAAAGGTCTGACTAAATAACATTACTATGGCTTTAGAGAAAGTAATAGTATCAAATCAGACTTGGCAAAGTAAAGATCATTCAGTGACTTGGTAAAAAGCCGGTCTTCCTAAGGAAGTGGGCGGCGTAGCATTGAAGGACATAGTCTGAAAGAAAATCCCCCTTCGTGAGTAAATGCCTTCATCCTCAGGAACCATAATAAACATGCATAAAATGAAAAAGAGAAAGTTCGACATAAGCAATGGTTGGAATGCTGACTTTAGTTGCTTTGTTTCTCACAAAAAAGATAAATTGAAGGGTTACTACAAACCTTATAGTTCGAATTAGCTTCAAAATTTGACAATGGAGTCTTGCATCCTGTGCTGTATGGCATAACCTGTGAAATAAATCAAAATCAACACACAAAAGAAAAACAGTTTAGCTCATCTGAGCAGATCAACAACCCGAAAACGGTGCAACTTTAGAACAGATTAAACCCAAAAGAACAAACCTTGAAACCTCTATATACAAGTCCCTTGTTAAACAACTGAGCAAAAACCCACCAAACACTCTCCATGAAATTCAAATCCATAGTCTTATAATCATTCTTAAAATCAATCCATCTCCCTGTCCTCGAAATAACCTTCTCCCACTCGCCCACATACCTAGTAACAATGCTCCTACACTCCTCATTATACTTATCAATACCCATCTTCAACACATCCTCCCTGCTCTTAATCCCAAGCTTGGTATCAATCTCATGCTCAACAGGTAAACCATGGCAATCCCAACCAAATCTTCGAGTGACATGATGACCCTTCATGGTCTGGTAACGGGTAACAATGTCCTTGATGGTGCCGGCGAGAATATGGCCGTAGTGAGGGAGACCGGTGGCGAACGGAGGGCCGTCATAGAAGATGTATTCCGGCTTGTTTTTTGTTTTCTCGAGCTGGGTTTCAAATGCCTTGATTTGATCCCACCATTGTAGGATGTCCTCTTCTTGCTTCGCAAAGTTGAAATCTTTACCTTCAGAAACATCATCCATTGTTGTGATGAGGAATTGGGGGCGCCGGAATTTGGGGTTTATGAAATGGCCGCCGGCTTTAGGGTTAACAATAGTGAAATCAGTTCGTGGACAAAGCTGAATAAATGCCTTTCCTTCTCATTTTATTTCTTTTTCTTTCCTTTCATGAGCTAGGTAGGGGCGCAAAAGCAAAATAAACTCCTAAAATAAATCTGACTCGCAAGAGGTGAATTCTATTTACAAGGCATCACCGCGTACAAGCACGATAATGCCAAAAATATCCTTACTCGGATACGTGTGTTTTGTGTACACGCTCACGAAATAATGGTTTTATTTCATATAGTTTTACACGAAATATTCAAAAGTAGAAGTTGTTAGTTTCGCATGATTTTACACGAAATATTGCAATGCGTTTCATCCAAGTTTACACGAAACATAATAGTGCATTTCCTAAATATTTACACGAAATAAAGTCATGCTGTTCACCTAATTTGACACGAAATAAACAAGTCTGATGCATAATTCAAACATCCAAACAAACAAATGTCATACAAACTGGATAATTCAAAAACCAATACATGATACACACATACTATGACATATTTCTTGCAATTCTTGCTTCGTTCGCCGCATTTGAGAGTCGATTGAATGTGTCTATCCGAGCTCTGTAGGGCATGACCAGGTTACTTGCGCTTGGATCACGTTCATTCTCCCAATATATCGCTGGTGATGGTATTGGGTAATCATTATCTGACATGTGCAGCTGCAAAAGTAATAAAATAGTTAAATATAACGAATTTAAATAAGATAGTTAAATATAACGAATTTAAATAAGATAGTTAAATATAACGAATTAAAGTATCATACCAATATAAAATGGTTTCCCACATGTCCCAACACAAGTGTGTCTGTGGTTGGTCATGTTCCTTGTGGTACAGTCACTGGAAGGCATGTGAAGCCATTGGTTTGCGTGTACGAGACGAACACCACATTATACCTTGTGGCAATGATGTGCTCTATCTCTGGGAGTATCATATAATTATATTCAGGAGCCGGGGAGGTATAACAAGCAATGCGATTGTAGAGCTCGTCTACAGTTCTCCAAGGTATAACTCTCTGATAAAGTGCGCGGCGACTATGCAGCTCAATGCAACAATCTGACCGCACTTGATGCCACATGTCCTCATTTCCGTATATCTGCGCTGCTACGGCTCTATATCCACAATGTCCATCACCACTCACATTTGTGATGCCATCAATAAATGGGACAATGAAAGGCATAAATGACAAAGTATACCCATAAGTATGTAGATTAATGACTTTGAGTTGCCCATTTCCCTTTCCACGACCCCGACCCCGTCCTCGTCCTCGACCTCTCCCACGACTTGAAGCAGCTAGTGGTGGAAGAGACGTAGGAGTAGTAGGGCTAGATGGTGTACTGTTTGGAGCTGATTTCCGATTGGGCGTGGACTTCAAACTCGATTGGGTTGATGCAATGAATGAAGATCTAGACATGCTGCTAGTGGATGGTGGTGTAGCGGGGACTCCAAAATATCTGTCAGTATGCTCCCAATCTGACAGTATTCTGAAACTGGTGGTCCGGGGTTTATTTGCCTTTGAAATATGATCTGGCTCAGAAGCATCTCTGGTTTGTGGATGTAGCCCTTCATTTATCGTTTGGAATAACTTTCTCTTCACTGGCTCAGGTGCGTTCTGTAGGTCATTCCACATAGCTTCAAAAGAATTTTTATTGATTGAAGGCTCAGTTGGACAGTAGTCTAGTTCAATGTCCAACTTCTTCCAAAAAGCATGAATCGAGGACAGCTCAATCCGGCCCCAAGAGTTTCGTATACATGCAATCTCGTGACTACATGGAAGTCCACTTGTTCGCCTGAAGTAACACCCACAGTCTGAGGGATCCATGAAATTATCCCCACTACGAGTCCGCTCTGCTTTGATGATGTCCAAGGCTACCTTTGACACTCGCCCCAATATGTCGTGATACAGATTACAGGTCTTCATATCATTTGGAATTCTGCTCTTTGAATTCTCCATACTAGCTTTGATTTTTTGTTATTTGGATTTCCATGATCTCATGAGCCTTTTTGAAGATTGTGCCAAAAGTAGAAGAAGCACTTCCCAATGCTTTCTTTAACCTGCTATGCTCACTCTCAGACCTGTTCGTGGTGTGGGTTCCGAAGTGTAGTAACTTATCCGTGTGCATGGACAGAACATTCGGAGAGTATGGAGTAATCCATGTATCGCGGATGTAGCTCAATAAATCAGGATAAGCGCCGAAACGTTCACAAAACCGTTGCCAACGGGTGTTCCATTCTTCGCAAGTAGCGGCTGATATTGCTTCATTGAATTTCCTCATGAATGATTTCGCGAATTTCGGGCTACCAGTTTTAGCCAACGCTCTCTTTCTAACATTGACTTCGATATGCCTTCGACACAAATGGTGTGCGGTCTCGGGAAATACTGTTTGGACAGCATTAATGAAAGCCAAGTCACGATCAGTGAAGAAAATTGTTGGCACATGGGGAGGTTGAGAAAGACTGCGCAAATTCCTGAGTGCCCATGTGTAATTATCAATCTTCTCATTTTGGAGGAACGCATACGCAATTATGAAATTCTTCCCCGTGGAAGTAAATCCTAAAATCTGAAGGAATGACAGTCCATAGCAGTTGGTGTTGTAGGTGCAGTCACCTTGTATCATTTAAAGATAAATAAAGTTAGAAATGTATAAAATTGCAATAAAAAAAATGCAGTCTGATATTTCGTGTAAGATATTACGAAATTTACCTTATATCTCGTGTTACTTTATACGAGTTTATACCATACAACTCGTGTAAAGTCATACGACTGGGTTCACAACAACTCGTGTATTTCTACACGAAATACTTTCAGAACAGTCTGTAAAAAACAGAGTAAAAAACAGATTCAAAAAAATTACCTTGTACTACATATGGGAAACAGTTTAGCATATTCGATGCTAGTGGGTGAGAGAAGAATATGTCGCTGATGATGTCACTCTCATTGGCTTTCCTCATGAAGACGATATATCGATGATCGTCGAGTAATTTTATGAATTGTTGTAGCGGGGATCTCCCTTGACGTTCTTGTCCTCTAAATTTTAGGAGGGCATTGTGGACTTGTGTCTGAGTACTCACGTTCTTCTTATCCTTCTTATTTAACATCGTGAGAATGTTATTTGGACGCATTGAAGATTGACTTGCGGTACACACCTCCTCATATTCATAATTTGTCAATTTTCCGAGCGGATGACCTTCTGGATACGTTGGGAAGTCATGATTGTGAGAACCATGCTTGACAACGTAACCCCATAACCCATCACCCCTTTCTTTGGCCCGAATTTCAAAATTGCACCCAATCTTTTTTGTGCTACTCAACCTCTGATTCTTTGATTTGCCAGCCCTATAATTGCCACCAAAATGACATACTATCTTTGCGTAGGCTAGGATATTACCACTTGTCTTCCTCGAATCTTGTATAGAAAGGGTTATATTTTGACGGGCCGCAATATCCCGTACGTGTTTAAGAAGCCCATCCCTATTTGAAAATAATAGTGATGTGTTGAATTGATCACTGACATCCGGATATTGACCCTGCAAATTATATTAACATCAATTTAGTTTCAAGATTGGATTTTTATTCTGATGTGTATTTCAAGATTTGATTTTTATTTTGATGTGTACTTCAACATTGAATTTATATTCTTATTTTGATTACCATACGAAATAAAATCTTAAAAACTTACTTCATTGCCGCTTGGATTTTGATTCTGATGTGGAGAATTTGGTGTCCATCCTTCTTCTTCAAAGGTAAATTCTACAACATCAAGGTTAATATGATCATAAGAACTTGGAGAATGTTGTGGAGAATGTTGTGGAGAACGTTGTGGAGAATTGTGTGAGGAATCCATAATATGAACTTAGAGACTTGAATTCGTGGTTAATAATGAATGGTGAATGGGGCTGTTAAGAATGGGTGTTATGCAGTAGGGTTTAATATATAGAATTCAGGGTTTAAGGGTTTTGGGTTTTACGTATCTCGTGTATATATACACGAGATACGTAATACATTTCGTGTATTATCAAACGAAATATTTCATATCTGTCGTGTATGTGTACACGAAATAGTCTGTGTTTTGTTTAATTGGTTTCGTACACGAGATGGTATGTTTCAAAACGTGTATTATCAAACGAAATATTTCATATCTGTCGTGTATTTGCATACGAGATATTGGTTTCAAGGTGCTATTCGATGATTTGCCACACGATGTTAATAATACGCATATCCTATGTTAAATTATTGAATTGTGGTGTTATTTTAAGCAATATATTGTACATTTAGATTATGAGTGGCGTCATGGAGGTAATTAAACATGTTATAATAAGTTGGACGTACAAACATGATTACATATATGAATGAACAACCATCATACAATATCATATAACCTATCACATTTATTTATAATCAAAATTCTTGTTTTTAATAACATCTCCCCGTTACACACGATATCAGGGGTCATATACTCATACGTCATACAGTCAGAACTCCAGACAAGTAAACTGAGCATAATATACTTTAGAGACGGATGAAGATAATGAAAAAATTCGCATCACTTTTGAAAGAACAGATAATATACATAATAAAGATATATACATAATAAACAAGATATCATAAACCATAAACAAGATATCACTGTTCCAATATACATAATAAATATCCAAACATGACTCATCATCTAAATGTGATCTCCTAACATCTCGTGGACCCGTGTGATAGTAGCTCTGGCATCCTCAGGTATCCTCTCATCCGTCAACAAGGGAAGAAGCATATCTCTGATGCCGGGTAGCGCCTCTGCAAGCCCAGGTCGAAGTGGAATGTCAACTGTGGGCTCATGTATCGGATTACTAATCCGAACATGACTCCTCATCCGAAACCATTCCATATAGTCCGGAGTCACAGGAGAAGATGCAGTCACTAATGGCCCCAAACGACGATGTGGATCGTAACCATCCATGTCGTACTCAATCCACTCTACCCAAATATCATCCCGGTCACCGTATGCCTTCTTGTACCCCTTCTGACCAGCCATCAAAGTGCACGTCGAGTAAGGCAAGGGCTGCTGTCTGGGGATCCTCTGCTGGATCGCGAACTGCCTGGTAACCCGGTCAGGCATATACGCCTCAGTAATGTCTAAGAAGCGTATAATCCCTCTGAAGTAGGATACCGGCAGAAGCGCGTCCACTCCGGTACCATAAGGAGTCCAACAAACCTATATAACTCACTTTGTTAGGCAACGTCAACAGAATACTCCCTCCGTCCCATTGAAAGTGGCACTAGTGCCACTTTCACTGGGACGGAGAGAGTATAACAATTTATAGCAATTTAAATATAAATAATTCACCCTCTCAACAGGCATCGTGTCTAGGGTGCGGCGATACATCAGCAGATGCTCCATCTCCCTCCCAGCTCTATCACTACGTGCCCATCTAAGGGCTCTCGGCTGCCCCTCCTGCCATCGCGGGTTCAAAAGTCGCCGAAAGTCAGGGAAGTACTCGTATATCCAGCCCTAAAATGTATGTAAATAAATTAGTGAATAATGTTACAACAATATACCTAGAATATGAGTGATGTCATGGAGTATTAAAGAAATATTAAATATTACCTCCAGCAGAGTCGAACAACCACCCATCTGAGCGCATCCGGATCTGGACGCCTTCCCCAACTCGCGGTACAAGTAGGACAAAGCAGCTGATCCCCAGGAGAGACGCCCCACTCTCGGCAGATCCATGCACAAGGAAAGATAGGTTGCAGGCATCTTATCCTGACTCTTGTCCACGAACAACGTGCAACCCAAGAGGAACAGGATATAAGTAGAAGCCCGCTGGTCATCAGTCATGGCTGAACGGGCCTGAAAGGCTAGCCGGAGGTCATGTAATGTGTAGGCCGTGCCCCTCAGACAGCCGATGAGGTGTCTCTGGATCTCGCTCAGGTCAGGCTCTGGATCCGCTATCCTAACCGGAAAACCTATACAGCTGATACCTATAAATTAAAAATTAAAAAATTAATAAATTTGACAAAATTTATGAAATTGATAAAAGTAAATAACAACAATATACCTAGAATATGAGTGACGTCATGCATCGTGATCGTCATCTCCCCCCATGGCATGTGAAACGTGTTAGTCTCAGGAGACCACCGTTCCACAAATGCCGTCAGCAGCACCGAGCTAGTCCGGCGAATGGTGGTATCATGCAGGTGCTGGATACCCGATGCATCAACTGTAGTCAACCAAGCTCTATCATCCTCCGCCAGACTAACACGCGAGAACCTGATTATTCCAAACAAAACATTATAAATAACACAATAAAAACAAATAATAAAACTATTTATAAACAAATTAAAAAAACTATTTATAAACAAATAGCTTACCTATCCAGATGCTGATGTCTGGTATGGAACTTCACCACTGACTAACAAGTGGGGTCGCCCCAAATCTCTCGGGCTCGGTGGTGACCGAACCCGTACAATAGCTCACAAACCTCTGGGCCACCACCCGGGTCGCTCTCAATCTCCCATGGTAAAATACGCCTCCTCCCCCCTGCGGCCCGTGCCCCCCCTCTACCCACCTGCCGACCCTGCCTCCTGCGAGGCCTCAAAGCTGCATCCTCTTCCTCCTCCTCCTCATCACCATCATCAGATGCTCGTGCCTCCGCATCTCCCTCGGGTGCGTCTGATGTCGTCTCATCAGAATCAGAAGATGACGACTCCGCGTCTCCCTCGGGAACATAAGGGGCATCACCTGTACGCTCCTCCTGTCGTACATCCTCAATCTGTACATCCTCAGTCTCATCAAGCAAGACATTCTTGTCATGCTTCTTTTTGGTGCACAAAGCTGCCTGATCGGCCTTCCTCTTTCTATTGGACGCATTCGAACGTTCACGTCCCTAGAAAAAATTTAAATAAGAGACAATAAATAAGCAACAATTCCACAAATAAATAGTGCTACAAACAATCTACAACAATAAATCATCAATCTACAAAAATTTTTTCAGTTACAGATTACATTTCGTGTTGATATACACGAAATATTGACAACAATCTCGTGTAAAAACACACGAAATGGTAGTCAACATTTCGTGTATCTGTATACGAAATACACAAAATGGTTTAGAGTTCATTTCGTGTTGTTTTACACGCATTGTTATTGTGTGTTTCGTGTGAAATCACACGAAATGGTTCTCAACATTTCGTCTGAAATCACACGAATATTGAGAATCATTTCGTGTGATTTCACACGTAATGGTGAGAACCATTTCGTGTGTGTTCATACGAAACACACAATAACAATGCGTGTAAAACAACACGAAACCAACCAAGCATTTCTAGATTTTTGCAAACCACGAATTCGTACACAATTCGAAAAATAAACTCCAAATAAAGCAATAAAACACAATTACAACAATGTAGGATCAAATTTAAACAACAATTACGCATTATTAGGATCGAATTTAGGCATAAAAGTCTAGTTAGGATTTTAAATTGAAAGTTAGGGTTATAGGATTAGGAATTACCTGTGTACCGGCGGTAGAGGAGGCGGCGCCGGTGCCGGACTTACCGCCGACGGTGGGTAACTTCTTCATTGTTGGCGGTTGTCGTCGAAGTGGCGGAGGAGGAGTCGGCGTCGTTTCGTGTGCTCGTGTGCGAGAGAGAGTGACTGTTAGAATGGAGGGAGGGAGGAGGATGGTTTTTTAGGTATTTATATGAGGGTAATATGGTCAATTACTCATGCCTTGCTGTCACGACCCGAAAACTAGGCTCTATTTTATTAGTAATAAATAATTATTATTTATTTATTTGCTTATTTATTTAAATTATTATTTAATTAATAATTTATGTGTGCATTTTATGTTTCATAATAATCTATGCCTAGCATTTTATTTGGGCCATTTGTGCTAGTGTAGAAGTGTTGAGTCTTAAATGTTAGTGGGGAATATAAGATGATTGAGTTAGTGTGTAGGGGAGGGGGTCTATGTGTAAATTCCTAAATATTCCTACTTACTCCCTCCATCCCCCCCCTCCTCCCTCATTTCTCCCACACTTTCCTCTCTCTCTCCAGCACACACACACTCCTTCTCTCTCTCTCTCTCCTCCATGGTTGAGGTAAGTTTCTCTTCTCCTTCTCTCTTCTTTTTAGTCCTCTTCCTCTTGTTATTTCTCATTTCTTAAAACGTGAAACTTGTTTAGATCGTCGATAGGATCGTAGAGAACAAAAAATATTCGAGTTCCGGCAACTTTGAGAAAATCCGGGTAAGTTACTTTTCCCCCATTTTTATGCTAAAATGTTCATATCATGTTTATATAATGCTTGGTGTGTTATATTGGAAGTTTGGTTGAGTTTAGAATTTATTGGGAATTTATTTGAGTTTTGGTCAAAAATGATGATTATTATGAATGTTGGAATTTAATCTTGGTTTTGTTTGATAAATGGTGTTATTTAGGTCCCCTTTTTAGTTAGATGTTGTTTGGGTACTTTGGGGATCAAGTTGGGAGTGTTGATTGTGAGAAATTTGGTTTTGGGTAAGAAAATGGAAGAACCCATTTGGTTCTTGCCGTTTTCCGGCGACCTGGGTGCGTGGGCGACCGCCCATGGGTGGTTTGGGCGACCGCCCATGAGATCAGTTGATCCGGAGAATTTGAGTAAAAGTGAGTGGGCGACCGCCCACTTTTGGGTTGGGCGACCGCCCATGAAGTCAGTTGGTTTTAGGCTTGGGTGTGGGTTTTGGGCGACCGCCCGGACTGGCTATGGGCGACCGCCCATACCAGCTGTCCTGAGTACCTTTGTTTTCGAATTGTTTTATGGTTCAAGCCCGATCTAGGCTCGAAGTATCACCCTAGTTGACTTAAGTTAATACCGTGGAACACTTTAGTGCTTGAGATTTGGTTCCTTGTGAACAATGGTGTTATGGAATTTGATCAAGTATTGTTGGGAATGTTTGGGCATCTTATGATGTGTTCGTGATTGTTCCAATCGAATCGATTTGGGAAGCCATGGAAGAAATTGTTGTTCTCGAAGTGATTTGTGAAGATTAGGTGATGGATCGTTGGGTTGGGGTGATGAGTTATGTGTTGTTTGATATATTTGGAGTTAAATGGTGTTTTAATGGAGTTAGAATTGGTTTGGGTCGAGCTCCTCAATGGTGGGGAGGTATAAGGGTTGTTATATCAAGATTTAGGACAAAAGGAGTGAAATTCGGGTGTATTTTGGGGTCTGGGCGGCCGCCCACTTAGTTTTGGGCGACCACCCACTAAATCAGCCTCTTTTAGCTTGGCAACAGCGTTCCGGGCGACCGCCCACTAAATTCTGGGCGCCCGCCCACTTTTTCCAGAAATTAGGTCGATCTTCCGGAGGCCATAACTTCTTCGTCCGGACTCCGTTTTAGGCGTGTAAACTATCGTTTCGAAGATCTCTTCGAGTACTACAAGATGGAATAGGTTTTTCAGTTAATTTCTAAGTTTTATACTTCGGGATTTTATTGGGTGTTTGAGGTTAAAAATTGGTTCGTTGATGGACGGATGTAAGACGTGAATTGGTGATTGGGTACCTACGGTGTTGACTAGCTTTAAGGTGTATTTATTCGGTCTTCCTATTTGGAATTCTAGGTGTAAATATAGGGAGTTAATAGTCCCAGTATATCTTTATGAGTAAATGTTTAGGGTCATTTTGGTAATAGTCATTGTGCTATTTGTGAGCGACCGTTTGGGTTGTACTCTTTATGAGTAACTTGTAGGTATCATCTTTGAATGTATCTGGTATGGTTCCCCTTTATGGAATTATAGTATTCTAATAATCATTGTTGTTGAGCTCCTTATGAGCAATTCCGTTTATCGTTGTTGTGCTCTTTATGAGAAATTCCGTTTATCGTTGTTGTGCTCTTCATGAGAAACTCTTGTTATCGTTGTTGTTAAACTCTTCATGAGTAACCGTTGCATATTTATGGTGATTATTTGGTATGGTTCCCTACTTTGGAACCCTTTTGATGTTTATAAAGCTAGTACTCATTACTTAGCATTATTGAAAGTCCAGCTGGTTAAATTGTGTATCGAGTCAGGCAATGGATAATGCTATAATGGCACGAGCCAAGTCCAGTATAGCATCGCCCATTGGTCCTTCTGTCCTCATCCAGATTGGCCTTGGTTGGGATGAGCTAGCTCCGTTGTGGGTATTCTAGCTAATCGTTTTGGAGCATGACTTTGTGGCATGGCTCCCGCCCCTTGTGGAACTTTACATTGTTATTGGTTCCGGTACCGGGTTTCTCTTCAGCTTTTATGCTACTATGAAGATGGTTTGTTTGATTGATGGGTTGATTGGTCGCTTCTGACCGGGGATTTCTCTTCAGCTTTCATGCTGTTATGAAGATGTTGATGGTTGATTATTGAAGCTGCGCAGCAATCCTTTATTTGGATGTATCGGTTTGGAAAACCTTGGCTCAGTATCCTTTGTTACGTGTTTATTTCAGTCTTATGTGCTGCATGATGAGTTAGTCGTTATTTCCAACTGGTCTGGGACAGTTGGCGATATGGAGCTTTCTCATTTGTTGTTATGTGATTTACTTGTTCAGTTATATCGTCGATTTGCATGATATTATGCCATGTAGATGCATTTAGTAACTTACTGAGATTTTATCTCACCCCGTTTCTTGTTTCAAATTGTTTTTCCTTAACCCCCCCCCCAGGAAAGCAAGTGGTAGCGTTGTGAGGCTCATTGTAGCGGGAATCTTCTGAGCAGGTTGATCGTAATTGGGATAGTTGCTCTTCGGAGCCTTTATGTATTTTATTGTGGGTTCGTAGTCGTTCAGTGTTTGTATATACGGTTGTACTTTGGGTATTTTTGTTAATAAGTTGTTCTTGCTTCCGCATTTGTTTCTAGTCTCCGAGTTATAATCTCGTTGAGGTGTTGTTTGATGGTATTGGTTTATAGTTGAATTCACGCGCCCGGTTTGGTATATTACATTTTGGAGATGTATATTATGTAAATTTTATATTTATGGATTTTTTTTGAGATTTCCGGGGCGTGACAGTTGGTATCAGAGCAATGGTTTTAGATCTTGAAGGAGAATAAGAACTCTGATATTGAATAGGTTTCAATACTTGGGTGTTACAAGTTGAGTGGCCTAGAAAACTAAGTTTTCTTGAAGGATGATGTTAAGGTAGAAGTTGGTTGAGTTATGAGTCGTGATATTGACGTCGAGTGTTTCTTCTCATGTGGTATATCCAGTATAGAATTGGTGTCAATAATGTTAGTTCCATTGGGGTTAGTCGGTTTGAGAATCGAGAGTACGAGTTTTGAAGGCTTGAACGTACCTATTTCGTAAAGTGGAAATGTCTTGTGCTATATTCTTATGTTTGTTCTCGTTAAGTGATTTATGTTGAGGTGTATTCTCGAGTATGGAATTTCGTGATCGCTACTGATAGAGGTAAGTTGATCTGGTTATGTCACCTATGCGGGATATTGATGAGTTAAGTGGTATGGTTTAGCTTTCTATATGATACGAGTTTCTTGTGTGCCATCGATAGGTGGAGAATATTTCTATATGAGTATGTTTGACTTTGTTTAGGAGCATACTAGGTATATATATAATGTTCAGGTTCTATATTGAAAATCAGAAAATCTTTATTATAAGGTTGTGTTGGGAATTTAGCTTATTCTGTTGGCAATATTAATTTTGAAGTCTTGGGTATAATTTATATTGGGGGCAATATGTCGCTTGATCGATAGGAAACTTGGGTTAAATTGGGTTGTTGTGGTACAAGGTTGTAATGCTAATATTTAGATCAATATCCATATTGTATCAGTTGTGTTATAGGAGTTGAGGATTCAATGAGAATCTTTTGAGAAAATTTTTTGTCACTTTTAGTACATCTCCGTGAATGCATCGGAATGGATTAGTATGGAGAGGTGTACGATTTGCTAGGGATGATGAGTTGTTGTAGGAGTTATGGTCATTAATGGTGATAAGCGTGTTAAGTTAGAAAGGATTAAGTACATTTTGGGAGAGCAATAATTTCTCAATCTATGTTAAAGGCATTTTGAAATTTTGGTTAGATAGTGGTTCTATGGTTCTAAATCCCTTCTTGGTGGCGTTACCCGAATTGGATCAAGGGTATGTGAAGAAAGTTGAGTATCAATACTTGGGCATAATTAAGGAGTATCATGATTTGGTATTGGGTCAGTCGGAACGTTGCTAGCTAATTGGCTTATTATGATGGTAGTACTATTGAGCCTAAGTATCATTAGGTTAATAAATGTATGCGTGAAAGATTAACTTGGCTTAGCTATTGAGGATTTGAGATTTGGTGATTTCCTTGGGTATATGAGCACAGATTATTAACTAAAAAGGGAGTTAGAGGAAATCCCTTGAAGATAAAATTTAGATCATTTTCGGACTATTGAGTATTCGTAATTATTTTAGGCTTTCAAGGATTGGAGTGTTATGACAATGGTATTATGGCGTAGATTTAAGTGGACATTTTGTATTAAAATTTTGGGTTTATATTACACCACTAGTTTAAGGTGCTACCTAGAGCGAGAGCCCTATAATGGGAATCCTTAGAGATATAGCCTTTGGTGAATATTATGGGGATGGAAAATTTCTTTAGCCTTTCATATTTTAAAAGCTAATTAAGCTCGAGATGGTAATGTTTTGAATCTCAGGGGAATAATACTAAGTATGCGATTTACAAATAGAAGTACCTTTGCGGTGTAGTTAAGGTTATGAATAAGGCGAGCTTGAGATATCTCGAGAATCATGTGTGGAAATAATTTGGATTCTTCGATCTTGAGTACGGATTTTGATTAGTAATGAAGATAATGATGGAATGATTCGGTTCAAGAGGTAGTGTTATCGTAAACATCATTTAAAGTTACCTTGTAGTGGGTTAGATTGGACAATTGAAGAATTTGAGAAATGACAGAACTATCATATCCGTAGCTAATTGGTCTTTCGGGTAAGTCTCGTTAAAATTCGGGTCGAATTTTCTTTAAGGGGGAGTGAATGTCACGACCCGAAAACTAGGCTCTATTTTATTAGTAATAAATAATTATTATTTATTTATTTGCTTATTTATTTAAATTATTATTTAATTAATAATTTATGTGTGCATTTTATGTTTCATAATAATCTATGCCTAGCATTTTATTTGGGCCATTTGTGCTAGTGTAGAAGTGTTGAGTCTTAAATGTTAGTGGGGAATATAAGATGATTGAGTTAGTGTGTAGGGGAGGGGGTCTATGTGTAAATTCCTAAATATTCCTACTTACTCCCTCCATCCCCCCTCTCCTCCCTCATTTCTCCCACACTTTCCTCTCTCTCTCCAGCACACACACACTCCTTCTCTCTCTCTCTCCTCCATGGTTGAGGTAAGTTTCTCTTCTCCTTATCTCTTCTTTTTAGTCCTCTTCCTCTTGTTATTTCTCATTTCTTAAAACGTGAAACTTGTTTAGATCGTCGATAGGATCGTAGAGAACAAAAAATATTCGAGTTCCGGCAACTTTGAGAAAATCCGGGTAAGTTACTTTTCCCCCATTTTTATGCTAAAATGTTCATATCATGTTTATATAATGCTTGGTGTGTTATATTGGAAGTTTGGTTGAGTTTAGAATTTATTGGGAATTTATTTGAGTTTTGGTCAAAAATGGTGATTATTATGAATGTTGGAATTTAATCTTGGTTTTGTTTGATAAATGGTGTTATTTAGGTCCCCTTTTTAGTTAGATGTTGTTTGGGTACTTTGGGGATCAAGTTGGGAGTGTTGATTGTGAGAAATTTGGTTTTGGGTAAGAAAATGGAAGAACCCATTTGGTTCTTGCCGTTTTCCGGCGACCTGGGTGCGTGGGCGACCGCCCATGGGTGGTTTGGGCGACCGCCCATGAGATCAGTTGATCCGGAGAATTTGAGTAAAAGTGAGTGGGCGACCGCCCACTTTTGGGTTGGGCGACCGCCCATGAAGTCAGTTGGTTTTAGGCTTGGGTGTGGGTTTTGGGCGACCGCCCGGACTGGCTATGGGCGACCGCCCATACCAGCTGTCCTGAGTACCTTTGTTTTCGAATTGTTTTATGGTTCAAGCCCGATCTAGGCTCGAAGTATCACCCTAGTTGACTTAAGTTAATACCGTGGAACACTTTAGTGCTTGAGATTTGGTTCCTTGTGAACAATGGTGTTATGGAATTTGATCAAGTATTGTTGGGAATGTTTGGGCATCTTATGATGTGTTCGTGATTGTTCCAATCGAATCGATTTGGGAAGCCATGGAAGAAATTGTTGTTCTCGAAGTGATTTGTGAAGATTAGGTGATGGATCGTTGGGTTGGGGTGATGAGTTATGTGTTGTTTGATATATTTGGAGTTAAATGGTGTTTTAATGGAGTTAGAATTGGTTTGGGTCGAGCTCCTCAATGGTGAGGAGGTATAAGGGTTGTTATATCAAGATTTAGGACAAAAGGAGTGAAATTCGGGTGTATTTTGGGGTCTGGGCGGCCGCCCACTTAGTTTTGGGCGACCACCCACTAAATCAGCCTCTTTTAGCTTGGCAACAGCGTTCCGGGCGACCGCCCACTAAATTCTGGGCGCCCGCCCACTTTTTCCAGAAATTAGGTCGATCTTCCGGAGGCCATAACTTCTTCGTCCGGACTCCGTTTTAGGCGTGTAAACTATCGTTTCGAAGATCTCTTCGAGTAATACAAGATGGAATAGGTTTTTCAGTTAAGTTCTAAGTTTTATACTTCGGGATTTTATTGGGTGTTTGAGGTTAAGAATTGGTTCGTTGATGGACGGATGTAAGACGTGAATTGGTGATTGGGTACCTACGGTGTTGACTAGCTTTAAGGTGTATTTATTCGGTCTTCCTATTTGGAATTCTAGGTGTAAATATAGGGAGTTAATAGTCCCAGTATATCTTTATGAGTAAATATTTAGGGTCATTTTGGTAATAGTCATTGTGCTATTTGTGAGCGACCGTTTGGGTTGTACTCTTTATGAGTAACTTGTGGGTATCATCTTTGAATGTATCTGGTATGGTTCCCCTTTATGGAATTATAGTATTCTAATAATCATTGTTGTTGAGCTCCTTATGAGCAATTCCGTTTATCGTTGTTGTGCTCTTTATGAGAAATTCCGTTTATCGTTGTTGTGCTCTTCATGAGAAACTCTTGTTATCATTGTTGTTAAACTCTTCATGAGTAACCGTTGCATCTTTATGGTGATTATTTGGTATGGTTCCCTACTTTGGAACCCTTTTGATGTTTATAAAGCTAGTATTCATTACTTAGCATTATTGAAAGTCCAGCTGGTTAAATTGTGTATCGAGTCAGGCAATGGATAATGCTATAATGGCACGAGCCAAGTCCAGTATAGCATCGCCCATTGGTCCTTCTGTCCTCATCCAGATTGGCCTTAGTTGGGATGAGCTAGCTCCGTTGTGGGTATTCTAGCTAATCGTTTTGGAGCATGACTTTGTGGCATGGCTCCCGCCCCTTGTGGAACTTTACATTGTTATTGGTTCCGGTACCGGGTTTCTCTTCAGCTTTTATGCTACTATGAAGATGGTTTGTTTGATTGATGGGTTGATTGGTCGCTTCTGACCGGGGATTTCTCTTCAGCTTTCATGCTGTTATGAATATGTTGATGGTTGATTATTGAAGCTGCGCAGCAATCCTTTATTTGGATGTATCGGTTTGGAAAACCTTGGCTCAGTATCATTTGTTACGTGTTTATTTCAGTCTTATGTGCTGCATGATGAGTTAGTCGTTATTTCCAACTGGTATGGGACAGTTGGCGATAGGGAGCTTTCTCATTTGTTGTTATGTGATTTACTTGTTCAGTTATATCGTCGATTTGCATGATATTATGCCATGTAGATGCATTTAGTAACTTACTGAGATTTTATCTCACCCCGTTTCTTGTTTCAAATTGTTTTTCCTTAACCCCCCCCCCTCAGGAAAGCAAGTGGTAGCGTTGTGAGGCCCATTGTAGCGGGAATCTTCTGAGCAGGTTGATCGTAATTGGGATAGTTGCTCTTCGGAGCCTTTATGTATTTTATTGTGGGTTCGTAGTCGTTCAGTGTTTGTATATACGGTTGTACTTTGGGTATTTTTGTTAATAAGTTGTTCTTGCTTCCGCATTTGTTTCTAGTCTCCGAGTTATAATCTCGTTGAGGTGTTGTTTGATGGTATTGGTTTATAGTTGAATTCACGCGCCCGGTTTGGTATATTACATTTTGGAGATGTATATTATGTAAATTTTATATTTATGGATTTTTTTTTAGATTTCCGGGGCGTGACACTTGCACCCAATATGCCTTGTAAATATGTATACCCCTCGCAACAAAATAATAATAAGTTTGCGATATTTTATTTGTTTTATCAATAGTATAAATACGTCACACTTTCATTAAACGAGCAATGTTAGGTCACAAAATCTTGCTCATAAAATGAGGTGCCGATATTTTATTAGTTGCATCGATAATGGACCCGCCACACTCTAATTAAAAACACCAGTAACATCATTACACCTAAGATTTTGTGAACAAGTTTTAGTGAGTTTTTTGTGCCCCTAGTATTATTCTAATTAATAACACCAATAAAACATTATGCTTAAGATTTTGTGAACAAAATTTTATGACTATTTTGTGTCCCTAGTGTTACTCTTCTTTTTAACCATTTTTTTTGTGGCAATTTTTTTTTTTTTTTGTGGCAAATTTTTTTTTTTGTGAAGATTTAAATAAAAAACATGTTTTTCTGTAAAAATAAAATGTATTTTTAAAATATGTGGTGGTGTTTTTGTAAGTAAATGGTATCTATTTTAAAACATGTGGTTAAACTTTTGTAAATAAGATAACACTTATTTTAAAAGCGTGCGGTGCAATTTTGTAAAATATTAGAACTTGGATTGATAAACTATTAACACATGACTGACACTCTTTAACACTACCACTGACCTTATTTAATTTACGTGATGATACTATTTAACAATATTACGCGCACTTTGTAAAAGATTTCAATTTCAAGATTTATAAATGGAGACTATTACCACATAATCACTCATCCTAATAAAAACTATCACCTAGTCCAAGGCAATATTTTCGTTTACCACCTAGTCCAATAACTAAAACTAAATTACCATAGGGTCCGTTAGTATTATTAAATCCCTAGACTACCCCCACTATAAATAAAACCCTACCCCCTCCACCTTTCACAAACACGTCTTCTCCCTCCCTCTCTCTATTTTCTCTCTCTTCTCCCAAACTTACGGCAACCAACCTCCAATTAAATCCGGTAGACTTCCCCTCACCTTCAACCACCTCCCTCTATTGTCTCCGGCCAACCTACACCACTCCTTTCCTCTCAATCGACACACACGCACACATACACTCTCTCACTACTTTCTATCTCTACAGCTCCCTACCTCCGACGATCCTCCGCTCCCCCTCCTCTGGCGACCTCCCTCTCCACCAGCCGTCCCTTCCCTCACCATTACCGTCATACTCCGGCCACTTACTCCTCGATCCATTAAAATACTCCAGTTGTCGTCTTCATCTCTGAGCATCTCACTTTCGACCACACAAATTTGGGTTGCACCCCTCCCTCTACCATTACTCCCGGTCTTTCTCCCTTCACGGCGTTGCTTCTAGATCCAGTAAAATCTGTCTAGATCCGGCAATATACTAAACAACACCGGCGAATGGGAAAAACAAAAAAATGGCTTCGGGTCAGGAGTTAGAGGCAGAGAGAGATAAGACAGAAAAAGTATGAGGTATGGATGTAGTCAGAGTAAACTATGTGAAATGTAAATAGTTTGTTGTTCAAATTATGATTTAAATTTAAATTCAAATTTTAATATGATTTATGAGTATACATAGTGATTCTGTAATGGGAGTGTGAAATGCATACAACATCCATTAAGTTTGGAGAGAATCAAATCATAATTGTAAATTTCAGTACTTAAAAAATATACATTGTTTATATTTTTTTACCCTACTCCATTTGTTAAATTCACATATGTATAAAATTTTAATTGTGTATGGAAGTTGTTCTTAGAACAACTGAGAATTTTCAAAATATAAATATTCATTTTAATTTTCAATAACATCTGAGAGGTTAATTTAATTATTAGCCTTACCCGAAATATAAATATTCATTTTATAAAATTGTAAATTTGTTTTAAATGTATGGCTCCATGGACAATTATGTTGTTAACTTGTTATTGGTGGTGGCTTTACGTGTAACAGAGATTCATTGTTGTTAGCGGATTTGATTGATTTGGTTTGATAAGTTCACAATTTTTTTTTTTTTTTTTTTGGACAATTGTGAACTTCGAACAACTGAGAATAATCTTTGAACCTCTCGGATGTTATTGGAATAACTGTGAACTTATCAGGTGTTCTTGAAATGATTGTGAATAGAATGTGAAATTCATAGTTGTTATTGCAACAACCGTATAGTTGTTCTTGAAATAATTGTTATTGAACAACTTGTCGGTTCTTCTTTGAACAATTGTGAACAATCTGTGAACTTAGATGTTATTGGAACAAATATGAACTTCTAAGTTGTTCTTGAAACAATTGTGACAATACTATGAACAATATTTTATTCTCGAAACACATGTGAACTTGTTCTTAGAACAACTGTGAACTTGTTCCTGGAACAACTGAGAACTTGATCTTGAAAAAAATAGTATTTTTTTCTAAATGTGAATTTGTTTTAAGAAACTATGAATTTGTTATTGAAAAGAATGTGAAGTTGTTTTTTTAGAAAAAAGGGTGAATTTTGTTATTTTTTTTAAAAAAAATTGTGAAGTTATTATTAGAAAAATGGTGAATTTTGTTGTTTTAAAAAAATGTGAAGTTTTTAATTGCAGATAGTCACCGGGTTGGATGTGGTCGCCGGATTGAAAAAGCTCGCCGGAGTTGGTCATCGAAAAATAGTCGCCTGAAAATGCTCCCCAAAGGTGGTCGCCGGGCTGGTGGTCGGCCGGAGGTGTTGACCGGAGAGAAGGTGAAAGTTTGAGGAATGAGTGGCATTAATGTAATTTCATGTGTCATTTAGTAAAGACATGAATACCCTTTTAATGAACTGTGGACTAGGTGGTAAAATCTGAAATTCCTCGTCCTTGGTAGTAATTTCCATTAAGATGAGAGACTAAATGGTAGTTGCCCCTTATAAATGTCGGTATAAATGGTTGGTTTTATTTAACACTACCACTGGTAGTTATTAAAAGTTCCAGTTTCAATGTTTATAAATGCTAATAAATATGTTTGGTAACTTGTAACATTAGCAAATACAGTTAGCAAAAGTGTCAATTTAATATTTATAAACGCCAATATGAATGACTGACATTTTGTAACATTAGCAATGACATTTAAGATGCAACCAGTTATTTACAAAAATATAATTGTCTTCTTTAAACAAGTATCAGTTATTTACAAATATGTTACTTATGTACAACAATGTCGCTACCTGTTTTAAAATATACATTTTTCTAACCGCTAGTCAATATTGATTTTTCATGAGAAATACTAATTTTCTTTTAATTTTATGGATTTTAAATTAAACCTTGTCAGCATATACTCCCTTTAAAAAACCTTTTTTCCTAATTTAATACTTTATCAAAACTTTTTGTAAAATTGAACCCGCCCGGAATAATCCCCCGAGGAAAGAAAGAAGAATGCACCAAATTAACTGCAAACAAATATTCACTACAATTTTTATTTATTTTTATAAATCATGCTCCTTTCATCAGAGTAAGAGTCTTTTCACGCAATTAAGGAAACAACAACAACAACAACAATAATAATAATAATAATAATAATAATAATAATAATAATAATAATAATAATAATAATAATAATAATAATAATAATAATAAAGCATTACTAGTGTATTGAAGATATAATTGTTCAAAACAATATTCATTATGCAAGTGATTAAAAGTAAATTAGTAGATATTTTTATTTATATAATTATACAAGCATTATAAAGATAAAATTGTCTGAAACACCATTTATTATTGCCAAAGTCTAAAAAAAAAATGTGTTTTTTAAGCTTAGTAAACAATGAGTTTTTTACACGCTGGTAACCGCTTCCTGACTCGTCTCTATACAAGAAACAATTGTGAGCTTGGCTTTACATGAGGGACAATCGTGCGTGGGTTCGCGACCCGGCAGACCACCTTATCCCTCAACGATTCAAACCCTAATTGGTCTAATGCCACCCAATTAGGAGATTATATTGCTAGGTGGCTGCTTGCTATTTGAGCACTGAGTCATTGTCATCGAGAAACCTGAGGGTAAGCCCTTGCCAAGGTTTCATTCAAGCCAAAAGTTAAGCTTCTTTGCTTCAATTATTTCTATCCACATAACATATTCATTGTTTCACTTAAAATTTGATATTTGAATTCATCACTCTTGCTCTGGTTTGATGGAGACAGTCTATTCTAAGCTACACTACAAGTACACTAAACTCAAATTTGCCTTATTTAAAAAAATCTGTCTGCGTTAGTGTAAAATAGTGCTTTTGTGTGTCTAAACATGTATTAGTGCACGTCTAAAGAAGTTCTAGTGTTAGGCTAAAAAATTGCCAGTGTTGGTGTAAAAAAGTTAAAAGTGTCAGTGCATGTATTATTAAGTGCCATTGGAAAAGAATATCAGTTTTTGGATAAAAAAAAGTGTCAGTGTTAGTGTAAAAAAGTGTAATTGCAAAAGAGTGTCAGTGCATGTATTATTAAGTGTCAGTGTAAAAAAGAGTGTCAGTGTTATTGTAAGCCATTGTCAGTGTTAGCGTAGGGAAAATAGCACGCTAGGAAATTCAGTGGGGAAAATATAGATTTATACCCCTGTATTTAGGTCTAAGATGCAGATCTACCCTAAAACTTAATAATTGCCATCCTTGCCCCTAAACTCAAGAAAAATGAAGGTATATTCGACCACTGTTAATTTTCCATCAAAAAATTAACGGAAGTGCTGACTACGCTTCTTAGGTGGCTATTTGAGTGCTTCACGTGGAAAAATAAGTGCTTTACCTGTAAAATATCAAAGTATAAGGTGCTACAAGGGCCTATATGAAAACTATGAAAAAATAAATTAATTCCTACCCCTTCCACCCTCTCAGATCGTCCCTAACCTTTCACCCACTTCCTCACTTCTTTTAACTCCACCACCATCATCCACTCAACCCCAAAATCTGCAGCTCCCATGCCACTCCCCTGCCTCTTCCCTAGCCACGCCCTTCCACCCCATCGCCCCTTTCCCTCCCTGTTCCCCTGTTTCCTGACCTTGCTATGGATCTGTTCAGCACGACAACAACTACGTCACCGAAAATGTCCAATCTCCACGGCGGCACTACACTCAACTTCTGGCCTCTCTTTTTCTTCAAACTTTCTTCCGCCACCAACGCCACCGTCACCACTTCTTCCGTCTCAGCTCTCACAAATTCTTATTTGAATTTTGTCATGTATGTCGTCGCTATTGTTTCCCCAAACAACTCATTTTGCTCTACTCCCAAATTCTATCTCCAATTGCGCCCAGAATTCGGAGAAGAAGATAACATTTTTTAACATGGAAGGTAATTTTCAAACAAAAGAATGGTTTGGAAGAGAGGCCTAAGGTTTTGTTACAAATTGGGGAAAACACATACACTCCCTACACCACACCCACACAAATTTAAGCTAACCCATTACATTTAATAATCAGTTTGCAGAAAAAAAAAATGTGATGTCTTCCCCTTCTGCAATCAAAATTTGATGAGCAAAAGACCGGCTTGAGCCCAAGTTTTGTGATACCATTGCTGGAGGAACTAGGGTGTAATAACAAATAATAGAAATGGGGACAAAGTGTGTGGCAAAAAAAATCATTTCGCAGTGGGTGAGGGTTGGGTGGCTGAGTATTGGACTTAGGGTGGCGATGGGTGGCAGAGAAGAAAACCAGGTAAAATTCTTGGTTGGGCGATAGAGAATAAAATTGAGGCAAGATCTTGGGTGGGGAAAGTTTCTTTTTTTTCTTTCTTTCTTCATATAAGCCCACATAGCACCTTATACTTTGAATTTTTTCACATTGAGCCCTTATTTTTCCACATGTATTACTCAAATAGCCACGTAAGCATCCTAGTCTGCAATTTCGTCAATATTTAGACGGAAAGTTAACGATGGTCAAATATACATACATTTTTCTTGAATTTAAGGGCAAGGATAGCAGTTACCGATTTTAGGGGTAGATCTGCATCTTATACCTAAGTACATGGGCATAAATCTACAATTCCCAAATTCAGTGTGTGTGTTTAAATCTCAGCGGCTCAAAAATAGTTTTTATTTAAAATTAAAACAATTTAGTTTTTTATAAGTCCAACTCTTTATTATTTTTCAATTTGAAATAAATTCTTAATCCAAGTCGTATAAAGAAAAATAATTCTCTTGCTTGTAATTGCGTAAAACCCTTCTACCATATTATCATTGCAATTAAAAACTGTTGGCCATTAAAAGAGTAAGAACAATGCACTATTATAGGGAAAATATAGAAATATACCATTGTACTTGCTTAAGAATGCAGATATGACCTTATACAAATTAATTGCCACATTAACCCCCATACTCAAGAATAATGTGTAAAAATTAGGTCACCGTCATTTTTCCGTCCAAAACCTAACAGACTAGGCGCATGAGTTGGATATTTTAATTGAGGACGTGGAGAAAAGATGCCCAGTTGGAATTTGCTGACCAGGAAGAATGTAAACTACGTCATTGGCTAAGTATTACGACGTCGTCTCTACCCATCGGCCGTATAATGCTATGCAACACAAATTAGGGCCAAAATCAAATTAAAGATCGATGTTTTCAAACTCAGGGAAAATTATTGACGATTGTGGCTGACGAAGACTGGAAACACGATGGAAGGTAGAAGAAGTGAGCGAAATGAGATTGAAGTCAGTGGTGATTCACATGAAGGATCTGATTTTTGATTCAAAAGTGGTGGAATGGCATTGTCAGGTTAGGGCACTCATGTGGACCTCGTGGAGTGATGTTAATCCGGGACGAATGATTGTTTGATGCCCATTTATGAGGTAAGTTTGTATATCGAGGGTTTACATATTGAGAATTTTCATTTTGAGTTTATTATCTACGATTATGTTGTATTAGTTTTTTTTTTCTTTTTGTTATTTATTTGAATGTAAGGATCCAATGAAATCATGCAACTACTTTCAGTGGGTTGACCCTGATTTAGATGAGAGGTACAAAAAGATTATTGTTGCTTTAAGGTTAGAGATGAAGCTAGTGAAGGTGGAGCATTGATGTTTTAAAAAGGAAGAATATAGATTAAAAAAGAAGATTATGAAACTGAAAGAGAAAGGGAAATTGAGTCAGTTGGAGTTTGAAAATGCCATGTCTAGTGATGCAGATATTAATATCATGTCCAAAGCAAAAGAGAAGGAGAATATATTGAATATGGAGATTAGGAAGAGAAAGACAAAAGAAACAAGGTTAATTCTTGCCATAATTGCTTCATGGATAATCACTATTGCTGTTGTGACTGGATCCATGAATTTGAACTCACTCCCCACTAGGATATTTTTGCCATAGAATCAGGTTGATCATTGATAAGTTTATGCAATGTCTAGTCATATATCATAGTAGTTTTGGAAAAAAATTGTGGATTGATCTAATTGTAATGGATGTAAGGGTTTTATATGAAATGAATATTTGGCATGGGAAATGATTTCTAAACTTAGCATAGACATGTATGGCACAAAATCTATGCTCTTCTCGAGGTAACAACTCTTGGATTGCAGGTATCAATCCCTAAGAGAATACGAGTGAAAATATTAAGTATTAAGATTATTCATAGTGACAATGAATGCATTTTTATAAGTATACTATTGAAAAAATCAACTGAGTATTACCTTTTGTTTGTCTGTCGATAGTGTCCAACCAGCTCCATGTTCTGACCCCAAATCATCTCTCAGCTTTTCAAGAAACCAACACCATGAAATGTAGTTTTCTGACTCCACAATAGCCCAAGAAATAGGAAACATGTGGTTATTTCCATCTCTTCCCACAGCTGACAATAATTGGCCCTTGACAAATGTCTTGAGGAAGCATCCATTTAAGCCAATAACATGCCTACAACCATTGAGCCATCCTTTCTTAAGAGTATTAAAGCATACATATGCCCATTCAAACATTGCAGGTGTTGTGTGGTCTGTTCTATCCACTGCCTTAAAAGTGAGAGAACTCCCTGGATTAGCCCTTCACAATTAAGCTCCATAATCCCATAACCTGTTGTAGTGATGTTTCAAAGCAATATCAATTTCAATAAATGATTTTTTCCTAGCTCTTAAACACGTGTCCTTAGTTACATATGTAATGCATTTTTTGTAAGCTTCATGCATCATCTCACTAATCTTCATTTTAGGATTCTCTGATTGGAATTTCAAACTGCCTTGCTAACCAGGTGGCAATAATTAATTTGGAATTGAAATCTTTGACACAAGCATGATCTTTCACCAATGTCTTATTCTGAAATGATTTTTCTTCTTGCATCCAGCTAGCTCTTATCCTCCATGTACGTTTTGGTATACAATGAGCCATTAATCTTGTATTGTCCCTCTTCACAAATTTAATTGCAAAACCATGTGATATAGCATAACATGATATAATGTAATGGGCAATTCTAGGGGCACAAAAGGATTTCACAAAATGAAGGAAACAAAATGAGGTGGTGATATTTATTGGTTGCATCGATTGTGGACCCCATACACTTTAATTAAAAACACCAATAAAATCATGACACATCATTTTTTAAGCCAAATTTTGTGGCACTTTTTTGTGACTTTATATTTACCCTAATGTAATGCATATCATCCACACCAGCAGCTCTCAAACCTATCACTCGTTCAATTTTGTCCCACTCTTGGCTCTTATCAAATATTGGATATCTGATGTGTTTATCCATCTCCATATTATTGTCCTTACCACTGTCATCATCATCATCACTCTGCTCATCACCAGTTTTATAATCAGAACCTGAATCATACTCACTCTGATACCCACTCAAGTTTCTTTGCCCACTGATATGACTCAACTGCTCTAACATGTCATCCTTTGCAACATGTATCTCAACCTATCTATTGCTTTCATTTTGGCCTTGCTAACTTTCATTCCGCCCTTGATCACCTTCCTTATTCTGACTATTTCGCTCACCTTTGTTGTCACCCTTGCTAGAATTGGACTTCATAGGTTTGTAAAAAACAAATTCATCTTCAATCTCAGTTGCACATCCTCATCATCAGCATCAACATCACTCATGTGATCAAGAATAGCAACATCCCAATCATCATCACTTTCTTCACCTAGTTCTTCCCTGTCCCCATCATATTTCTTCCTTTTCCCTTTCCTATTTCTTTCCACAATATCATCATCAAGCACACTATTTTTGTCACCTCCCACACACTCACCAGTAAACACATTACTTGATCCTCCCACAAATTCATCAAACCAACAATAGCATCAAGACTCCCATTTTTTCACCAACATTAGCACCCATAAATTCACCACCCACTGATTGATTAACCCCCACAGTAGAATCAGACACATTTTCATTTTTATGATCAATATAAACCTCAACAAAACCATGCCAATGTTTTGCATAATGAATAATGTATAGTACTTCTTTGTCACTATGAATAATCCTCAGACCATCATTTAAACTCTTATTAGACACTCTATATTACAAGACATCAACAGGGTAATGATTCACATGTTTTACAAGCGCAATGAACTCAACTTGTCTACACTATATTTGTAGTAGAATTTGGTTTTTACCTTGAGTGTAAACTGTAACGCCCGTCCTAATTCCTGTTAAATTCTTGTCTTGCATATTTATATGCTATTTTAATTAAGTTAGTTATTTAACTAATTGAGCAAGTTTAGGTCCTAATTGTAAAAGTTGAAACTTTAGGGTCATTTGTGAAAAATGAAAGTTTAGGGGCTAAAATGCTCAAATTGAAGCTTGAGGGGCCTAATTGAAATTTTTTGAAAGTTCTTAAGGATAAAACTTATGTTTGCCTTTTCCCAGAGGAGGGTTATCCCCAAAAGTTGTTTCTCTCGTTCTTTCTCTCTATCTCGAAAGAAAAGTTAGGGTTTACCCTATTCTCGATCCCTCTTGCTTAATTTTGTCTCTGTTCGAAAATCCAACTTCGCATAAATGATCAGGGCGGTGAGTAGAGCATTTCCTGCCGAACAGAAATTAGTTTGGGTGAATTTGATTTCGGACTAGGTAAGTCACTAGCTCCCCCTTGCTTGTAATAACATGCCTATGTGTTATTCTTGATACTTGTGCTTGCTAATTTCGTGATTGGAATGAGTTTTGTGATACTTGTAAATTTGGGACAAAGGGAGTATTATAAAACTATGGGAAATAATGAATAGCTTGAAAGGTAGTGTCCTGAGTACATTGAAATATACTCCTATTCGTGGGACGGTGAAATATTAACTTGACTTAAATGCTTATACAAGTATATTAGAAAAATTATACTTAGACTTGTGAGACGGAGAAATTAATGAAAGTATCCCTAAATGAGTATATTAGTATATTAGAAAATTATACTTATACTTTTGGGACGGTGAAATATTTAATTGGACTAAAAGACAATTGTCTTATTATTTATGGGACGGTAAAAGAAATGAAATGAACTTGAAATAGTGTTCTGGGTATGATACTTCACTCCTAGGTACTCTTGGTATTGTTATTTGTTAGTAAAAGTATACTCCTACGCTTGGGACAGAGAATTGTTAAGCCTGTAAAGAAATTGCAATTTGCTGGAAAAAGCACCAGGCGCCCACCCGGGGTACTACTGAGCGCCCGCCCGGGTAAGAATGAGAGCCCGACCGGGTAAGAGTAAGAGTGAGCGCCCTCCCGGTTAAGACTGAGCGCCCGCCCGGTCCCCTATTTTTACAAAAGTGTTTTAAACCCAAAGTGAAATGAAACCTTACCCCTCCTAAGGCATATTGCCTTAGTAGAAGATGTCCTAGCAAGTGTATATGTACCTTTTGGGGCATTAGAACTTAGTCTTGAACATGAGTACTCATAGAATTAAAATGAGAACTTGAGCCTAAGAGTAAGAACTCTTTTATATGTCTTGAAAGTGCTAAGAACAAGCACTAATGTGTTATATATGTCTTGATTCTAATGTTTGTGTACCTTAGGGGCACTAGAAAAATGTCTTGAGCTTGAACATCCCAAAGTATAGGATTAAGAACTTGTATGTATGAGATGTATAACTCATCTACTTAGCTTGAACTTGAAGTATAAGACAATTAAATCTTGTACATGACTTTAATATCCAAAGATTGGAATAATAACTTAAGTATAAGATAATTAATTATTGTACATATCTTGAACATCCAAAGAATTAGATTGAGAACTTGAATATAAGATGATAAAATCTTGTACATGACTTGAAACCAATACATGTGTATGGTAGTAATCTTGTAGGTGTTATAGAACACTAGAAGTATCAGGACAAGATCCTTAGCTTGAACATCCAAAGAATTGGAGTGTGAACTTAAATATAAAAGGAAGAACTTTTGTACATGACTTGAAACCAATACGTGTGTATGGTAATGAACTTGAAAGTGCTATGAACAAGCACTAACGTGTTAGAACTATCTTTGTGTGTATGTGCAAATCTTGCACATAATTACTTGATAGAATGTGGCTTGCTGACTACTTGATACTTGGTATTAATAACCAAAGAGTTGGAATATGGAACTAGATAGAGAATGAACAACTCTAAGACATACTTGAATCTAATACGCGTGAACTGAAAGTGCTATGAACAAGCACGAATGTGCTAGTACTTGGTTTTAGTCGTGCATATACTCAATGAAGTATATAAAGTATAAAGAAGATATCTTGTTCTTGAGATGAGTTCCTAAATAAAGAGGGACTAGTGTAATATGAAGATAATTCATAAAACAATGATTATAGAACACAATATGTGTTGGAAAATGTATTCGATTATTAACGATACATATACGCGAAATATGATTGTGACTAGGTACAATAAGACCTATTCGACTACGTACTTAGAGTCTAAGATGTTGGGCTCTACTTAGAAGTAAGGGTATCGTGATAGACACATTAGTATGTTAAAGGTTATATGAATATGTACGTGCAAATATTTCATATGACAAAGTGACATAGAATGATGTACCCTACTACTTGTTTGGGGTCTGTTAGTAATAGACTCTAACTTGGATTGTGTAACGCCGTCCTAATTCATGTTAAATTCTTGTCTTGCATAATTATATGCTATTTTATTTGAGTTAATTATTTAACTAATTGAGCAAGTTTAGGTCCTAATTGTTCAAGTTGAAATATTAGGGTCATTTGTGAAAAATAAAGTTTAGGGGCTAAAATGCTCAAATTGAAACTTGAAGGGCCTTTTTGTCAAAGTTAGAACTTGAGGGGCCTAGTTGCAATTCTTGGAAAGTCTTAAGGATAAATATCCTTCCTTCTTTCTCTGGGAAAGAGAATTCTCAGTTTCTCTCGATCATTCTCTCTGTTTCATAAAAGGGAGTTCAGTTTTACCATATTCTCGACTCCTCACGATTAATTATCCCTCTATTCGTGATTCTGATCCCGGATAAATATTCGTGGCGCTGAATAGAGCGTTTCCTGCCGAACAGAATTTATTTTGGGTGAATTTGATTTCGGACTAGGTAAGTCACTAGCTCCCCCTTGCTTGTAATAACATGCCTATATGTTATTCTTGATACTTGTGCTTGTTAATTTCGTGATTTGAATGAGTTTTGTGATACTTGTAAAATTGGGACGAAGGGAGTATTTTTATACTAGGTATCAGAGAAGCATCCTAAATAGGTTTATAAGTGTTAAGAAAATTATACTCCTATTCGTGAGACGGTAAAATATTAACTTGATTTAAATATTATTAGAAAAATTGTACCATTATTTGTGGTACGGGGAAATGAATGGAAGTATCCCTAAATGATTATATTAGTATATTAGAAAATTATACTTATACTTTTGGGACGGTGAAATATTTAATTGGAATAAAAGGAAATTATCCTATTATTTGTGGGACGGTAAAAGAAATGAATTGAGCTTGAAATAGTGTCCTGGGTATTGCCTAAGGGTTAGTGAAAATATACTCCTACGCTTGGGATGGAGAATTTTAGGCCTGGAAAGAAATTTAGTGTTTGCTAAAAATTATACCAGGCGCCCGCCCACATAGATACCGAGCGCCCTCCCATTTCATCAGAAGTTTTGGTTTCAAAATTGCTATAACGAGCGGCCGCCCGGTCCATGTAGGCGCCCGCCCGGTCCCCTGTTTCAACAAAAGTGTTTTAAATCTAAATTGAAATGAAAGCTTACCCCTCCTAAGGCATATAGCCTTAGTATAAGATGTCCTAGCAAGTGTTGTGATACCTTAGGGGCATCAGAAGTGAGTCTTGAACATGATTATTCAATGATTTGAATAGAGAATTTGAGCCTAAGAGTAACAACTCTTTTATATGTCTTGAAAGTGCTATAAACAAGCACTAATGTGTTATATATGTCTTGAATCAATGTTTGTGTACCTTAGGGGCACTAGAACAATGTCTTGAGCTTGAACATCCAAAGTATAGGATTAAGAACTTGTAAGTATGAGATGTATAACCCATCTACTTAGCTTGAATTTGAAGTGTAAGACAATTAAATCTTGTACATGACTTGAATATCCAAAGATTGGAATAATAACTTGAGTATAAGATAATTAACTCTTGTACATGTCTTGAACATCCAAAGAATTGGATTGAGAACTTGAATGTAAGATGATAAAATCTTGTACATGACTTGAAACCAATACGTGTGTGTGTGGTAATGAACTTGAAAGTGCTATGAAGAAGCACTAATGTGTTAGAACTATCCTTGATGTGTATGTGCAAATCTTGCACATAATTACTTGATAGAATGTGGCTTGTTGACTACTTGATACTTGGTATTAATAACCAAAGAATTGGATTGTGGAACTAGATAGAGAATGAACAACTCTACTATATACTCGAATCTAATACGTGTGTACTGAAAGTGCAATGAACAAGCACTAATGTACTAGTAATTGGATTTAATCGTGCATATACTCAATGAAGTATATAAAGTATAAAGAAAATATCTTGTTCTTGAGTTGAGTTCCTAAAGAATGAGGGACTAGGGTAATATGAAGATAATTTATAAAACAATGATTATAGAACACAATATGTGTTGGAAAATGTATTCGATTATTAACGATACATATACGCGAGATATGATTATGACTAGGTACAATACGACCTATTCGACTACGTGCTTGGAGTCTAAGATGTTGGGCTCTACTTGGAAGTAAGGGTATCGTGATAGACACATTAGTGTGTTAAAGGTTATATGAATATGTACGTGCAAATATGGCATATGACAAAGTGATATAGAATGACATACCCTACTACTTGGTTGGGGTCTGTTATTAATAGACTCTAATTTGGCTTGATTGTGTTACGTGGACACATTATGTGCCATTGTTATACTGATTTGTATTTGCAAATATAGCATACGTGTACTTGTATTTGGTGAGCACATGATTACATGGTTCCTGAAGAGCTAGTCCACTACTTTTGGAATTAGTTTTATACTCTTCTAGTTCAAGTAAACATCTACTTGTGCATTCTTTTGTGAGTCCAGCTGGTCACCTTGCTTGTTCGGAAATATATAGGTTCACGCTTATCGTGAGAGCTGGGGCTTAAGTGATAATCGGGTCCCTATGTATTTGCGCTTGACCCTTACTATAGGCCATAGTAAGGGCATAACTTCCTTGGTTGGAGCAATACGCCTGACTTAAGTGAATGCTAAACTCGTGAACACCTCGTGAATCTTGTTCTTGTGAGTGATACTGGTTACCGGGTCCTCTTGTGTACTGCTCAGCAGCAACTTGATTGATCGTGATTTGTCAACTGCAATAAGCAACGATAACAATGGTTTACTTGGGAGGAATAAGGTTGGAATATCCTTTGTAACGTGTTAGTTTAGCCTTATGTGCTAGTTACTTGATGAGTTTGCTTAGCCTCTCATATACTTGTTACTTGATGACATTTTGAGTATGATTATTTGATAATCTTCTTGATTTGCATGATTACATGATAATATACTATGTACTTGTATCTAGTAACTTACTGAGATTTATCTCACCCCGTTCCTTGTTTATTTGTTTCCCCCCCCAGGAAAGCAAGTGGTAATACGTTGTGAGGCTCGACTTAGCAGGGGCCTACTTGGCAGGTTGTTCTTGTTGGGGATTGTTATCCTTTCCAGTTTTGGTGAGGACGATTTGGTATCAGTTTTTTTAGACTCAGTATGTTGGGTAGACTTGTATAGTTTTTGTAATGCCAGCTTATGTGCTAGGCATGTTTTCCGCTGTGTACAACCATTTGGTTTAAATTTCTTGGTATAGAACTCGTTGTGAGCTATCTTAGCTCGTTCCTCTTGAGTATATATATGATGTCAGTTTTGATATAAGTAGTTGTCATCTAGTTTCTTGTTAGTTTCTCATTTCTTGTTAGTCACGCGCACCAGGTTCGAGGTTCTATTAGGGAATCCCCGGACTTGTGGGCGTGTCAGGTTGGTATCAGAGCTATGGTTTAGCTCTAAGCCTGGATAGGGTCTATGGCCTAGGTTGGGTTAGTCTTGGGTGTGTTTTCAACGTCGAGTGCTTCGTTACTTGTTCTTATACCAGGCATAGGACTGGTGTTGATAGTGTTGATCAAGTGGAGACTAGATGGTTTGAGAATCGAGAGCGCGAGTCTTTAAAGACTTAGGCGTATCTATCTTGTGCAGTGGACATTGTTTCGTGCTATATATGCATGCTTGTCCTCATTTCTTGATTTACGTGAAAGTGTATTCTCTAGTAAGAGACTACATGATTGATATCATTATTTATAAGAACTTGATAGAAGTGTGGGTGATAACACCCTATACATTATATGTTAACTTGGTCATGTTACCTATATAGGACATTGATGTGATACGTGTTATGGCTTGGCTTTTTATATGTTATGCCATTCTTGTTTGCCACAATAAATGGTGAATATTTTTATGCTAGTATGCTTGACTATTTATATGAGCATGATAGATCTATATATGACATTCATGTTCTGCATTGAAAGCTCGAAAATGATTATCAAGGTTGTGCTGAATATTTAGCATATGTGGTTGATGGAAGAATGTCTACACCAAAATTGAAGAATGGATACATCATTCTTTGTGAGATCTCAGATATAATTTCTACTGAGTAGTACATGATACATGATGAGAACCTTGAGTTATCTTGAGTTGCTACGGTACAAATATAGTGCTAATATCTAAATCAATGTTCATGACATCGGTTGAGTTAAAAGAGTTGAAGGTTCAACTTGAGAAATTTCTTGATAGAGGATTCACCCAGCTTAGTATATCTGCGTGGGGTGTATTTGTATTGATTGGCATGAAGAGATATGGTACTTTGCGATTTCATATTGAATGTAAAGAGTTCAACCAGGTGACTATAATGAACCAGTACTTGTTATCGTGTATGGATGAATTACTTGATCCCTGAAGTTAATCAGTGGTCTATTCAGTGTTTGATTGATAAGTGGCTACCATTATTTGGAAAGTCAACTATGAGGATATACTGAAGACATCTTCTTATATCAGGTATTCTTGTTATGAATTCGTGATTATGCTATTTCGATTGATATATGATTTAGCAGTATTGATGGATTTGATGAATGATATCTTCAAACCATAATTTGATTTCTTTGCGATGAATTGATTAATGACCTATTGGTATACCAAGTCGCAGACTGAGAATTGATTGTATTGAAATTTCTTGAGAGAAATAATTGTTTCCAGAAGCTAGCAAGAGATAGAGGATCTATTACCTTGAAGTGGATGCCTGAAGTAAGTATCTTTATTGACCTGTACAAGTGGGAATAACCGAGGTACGCATGTTCTTGAGATTTTCTTGATCTTGTTAGAGATTCATTAATGAATTTCGAAGGTAGCTCTATCATTAACTATTTGAGACAGAAAGCTACACTTTCCGATGGATTGATAAACGTGAAGCCAATTTTTTTAAATATTGAAATGATGGATGACCATAACTTCAGTATTTGACATTGCCTAGTGGATTCGACTAGTATGATGGTTATTTGGAGGATATGACCAGTGTTACTATTTTCTCGTGTATGTGTCAAGATTCACCAATATAGTGGATTTGATAAATTCATTATGCATAGTGAAGCTCGAACAAGAGATAAAATGTGTGTTAATTCAAAATGGTAATGTACTTGTATATGCTTCGAGGAGATTGAATCTTTATGAATATAATAATTCTACTCATGACTTGAAACCGATTGTGATCCTACGGCTATTGTATTAGTGGATTCATTGAACATAAAGACTTGTATTTCATGATTGATGGTACTGAATGGGAGAAAATTTCTGAATATTCAACTAAATCCTTGAATTGTGATTATTTGAAAGCAGAATATCAGAGATCATTTGATTTGTTATAATCCTTCGAGATTTGTGAATATATGAATATATTGCGATGGATTTCGTGGAAGGATTATCATTTAATAGATAAGTCCCGATAATATTGGTTATAGTGGATTGATTAATCAAATCTGCTTGACTTTATATGTTGTGATGTTATGATTGATACATCTTGATTACTTGAGATACCTGTGGATATAATATATGACAGGGATTCTTGTTCTACATCTTGTTCTACACCTTGTTTTACATCTTGATTAAGATAATTTTTCTGAGCACTCTGGATATTTAACCGAGGTTGCTTCTTGATCATATGTTGCGAGTATGTGAAGTGGATTTCCTTGTGGCTATTGTATGAGCTTGCTATTTAGTGGAAATTCCATCACCCGAATTACTTGGTATATGGGTAATTGCTTGTATGGATACTTGATTCTTGTCTTGAGCACGAATGCTTCTTGTGAAAGTTCATGGGAAAGTCACGGTATCGAGAAGGTTATGTGAGAATAATACTCGCAGGTAATTGATAATATGGTGTGGTATACCATATTCTTGGTATTCTTGAGTTCTATTTGTTATTTATATGTGTTATAATCTCGATCAGTAAAATTCGAGGACGAATTTTCTTTAAGGAAGGGAGGATGTAACGCCCGTCCTAATTCATGTTAAATTCTTGTCTTGCATAATTATATACTATTTTATTTGAGTTAATTATTTAACTAATTGGGCAAGTTTAGGTCCTAATTGTTCAAGTTGAAATATTAGGGTCATTTGTGAAAAATAAAGTTTAGGGGCTAAAATGCTCAAATTGAAACTTGAAGGGCCTTTTTGTCAAAGTTAGAACTTGAGGGGCCTAGTTGCAATTCTTGGAAAGTCTTAGGATAAATATCCTTCCTTCTTTCTCTGGGAAAGAGAATTCTCAGTTTCTCTCGATCATTCTCTCTGTTTCATAAAAGGGAGTCCAGTTTTACCCTATTCTCGACTCCTCGCGATTAATTATCCCTCTGTTCGTGATTCTGATCCCGGATAAATATTCGTGGCGCTGAATAGAGCGTTTCCTGCCGAACAGAATTTATTTTGGGTGAATTTGATTTCGGACTAGGTAAGTCACTAGCTCCCCCTTGCTTGTAATAACATGCCTATATGTTATTCTTGATACTTGTGCTTGTTAATTTCGTGATTTGAATGAGTTTTGTGATACTTGTAAAATTGGGACGAAAGGAGTATTTTTATACTAGGTATCAGAGAAGCATCCTAAATGGGTTTGTAAGTGTTAAGAAAATTATACTCCTATTCGTGAGACGGTAAAATATTAACTTGATTTAAATATTATTAGAAAAATTGTACCATTATTTGTGGTACGGGGAAATGAATGGAAGTGTCCATAAATGATTATATTAGTATATTAGAAAATTATACTTATACTTTTGGGACGGTGAAATATTTAATTGGAATAAAAGGAAGTTATCCTATTATTTGTGGGACGGTAAAAGAAATGAATTGAGCTTGAAATAGTGTCCTGGGTATTGCCTAAGGGTTAGTGAAAGTATACTCCTACGCTTGGGACGGAGAATTTTAGGTCTGGAAAGAAATTTAGTGTTTGCTGAAAATTGTACCAGGCGCCCGCCCACATAGATACCGAGCGCCCTCCCATTTCATCAGAAGTTTTGGTTTCAAAAGTGCTATAACGAGCGGCCGCCCGGTCCATGTAGGCGCCCGCCCGGTCCCCTGTTTCAACAAAAGTGTTTTAAATCTAAATTGAAATGAAAGCTTACCCCTCGTAAGGCATATAGCCTTAGTATAAGATGTCCTAGCAAGTGTTGTGATACCTTAGGGGCATCAGAAGTGAGTCTTGAACATGATTATTCAATGATTTGAATAGAGAATTTGAGCCTAAGAGTAACAACTCTTTTATATGTCTTGAAAGTGCTATAAACAAGCACTAATGTGTTATATATGTCTTGAATCAATGTTTGTGTACCTTAGGGGCACTAGAACAATGTCTTGAGCTTGAACATCCAAAGTGTAGTATTAAGAACTTGTAAGTATGAGATGTATAACCCATCTATTTAGCTTGAATTTGAAGTATAAGACAATTAAATCTTGTACATGACTTGAATATCCAAAGATTGGAATAATAACTTGAGTATAAGATAATTAACTCTTGTACATTTCTTGAACATCCAAAGAATTGGATTGAGAACTTGAATGTAAGATGATAAAATCTTGTACATGACTTGAAACCAATACGTGTGTGTGGTAATGAACTTGAAAGTTCTATGAAGAAGCACTAATGTGTTAGAACTATCCTTGATGTGTATGTGCAAATCTTGCACATAATTACTTGATAGAATGTGGCTTGTTGACTACTTGATACTTGGTATTAATAACCAAACAATTGGATTGTGGAACTAGATAGAGAATGAACAACTCTACTATATACTCGAATCTAATACGTGTGTACTGAAAGTACTATGAACAAGCACTAATGTGCTAGTAATTGGTTTTAATCGTGCATATACTCAATGAAGTATATAAAATATATAGAAGATATCTTGTTCTTGAGTTGAGTTCCTAAAGAATGAGGGACTAGGGTAATATGAAGATAATTCATAAAACAATGATTATAGAACACAATATGTGTTGGAAAATGTATTCGATTATTAACGATACATATACGCGAGATATGATTATGACTAGGTACAATACGACCTATTCGACTACGTGCTTGGAGTCTAAGATGTTGGGCTCTACTTGTAAGTAAGGGTATCGTGATAGACACATTAGTGTGTTAAAGGTTATATGAATATGTACGTGCAAATATGGCATACGACAAAGTGATATAGAATGACATACCCTACTACTTGGTTGGGGTCTGTTATTAATAGACTCTAATTTGGCTTGATTGTGTTACGTGGACACATTATGTGTCATTGTTATACTGATTTGTATTTACAAATATAGCATACGTGTACTTGTATTTGGTGAGCACATGATTACATGGTTCCTGAAAAGCTAGTCCACTACTTTTGGACTTAGTTCTATACTCTTGTAGTTTAAGTAAACATCTACTTGTGCATTCTTGTGTGAGTCCAGCTGGTCACCTTGCTTGTTCGGAAATATATTGGTTCACGCTTATCGCGAGAGCTGGGGCTTCAGTGATAATCGGGTCCCTATGTATTTGCGCTTGACCCCTTACTACAGGCCATAGTAAGGGCATAGCTTCCTTGGTTGGAGCAATACGCCTGACTTAAGTGAATGCTAAACTCGTGAACACCTCATGAATCTTGTTCTTGTGAGTGATACTGGTTACCGGGTCTTCTTGTGTACTGCTCAGCAGCAACTTGATTGATCGTGATTTGTCAACTGCAATAAGCAACGATAACAATGGTTTACTTGGGAGGAATAAGGTTGGAATATCCTTTGTAACGTGTTAGTTTAGCCTTATATGCTAGTTACTTGATGAGTTGGCTTAGCCTCTCATATACTTGTTACTTGATGACATCTTGAGTATGATTATTTGATAATCTTCTTGATTTGCATGATTACATGATAATATGCTATGTACTTGTATCTAGTAACTTACTGAGATTTATCTCACCCCGTTCCTTGTTTATTTGTTTCCCCCCCCCCCCCCCCAGGAAAGCAAGTGGTAACACGTTGTGAGGCTCGACTTAGTAGGGGCCTACTTGGCAGGTTGTTCTTGTTGGGGATTGTTATCCTTTCCAGTTTTGGTGAGGACGATTTGGTATCAGTTTTTTTAGACTCAGTATGTTGGGTAGACTTGTATAGTTTTTGTAATGCCAGCTTATGTGCCAGGCATATTTTCCGCTGTGTACAACCATTTGGTTTAAATTTCTTGGTATAGAACTCGTTGTGAGCTATCTTAGCTCGTTCCTCTTGAGTATATACATGATGTCAGTTTGATATAAGTAGTTGTCATCTAGTTTATTGTTAGTTTCTCGTTTCTTGTTAGTCACGCGCACCAGGTTCGAGGTTCTATTAGGGAATCCCGAGACTTGGGGGCGTGTCAGATTGATTGTGTTACGTGGACACATTACGTGCCATTGTTATACTGATTTGTATTCGCAAATATTGCATACTTGTACTGGTATTTGGTGAGCACATTATTGCATAGTTCATGAAGGACTGGTCCACTACTTTTGGACTTAGTTCTATTCTCGTTAGTTTTAGTGAGCACATAATTACATGGTTCATGAAAAGCTAGTCCACTACTTTTGGATTAGTTCTACTCTTGTAGTTCAAGTAAACATCTACTTGTGCATTCTTGTGTGAGTCCAACTGGTCCTTGCTTGTTCAGAGGTATATAGGTTCACGCTTATCGCGAGGCTGGGGTTAAGTTGATAATCGGGGATCTATGTATCTGCGCTTGACCCCTTACTACAGGCTATAGTAAGGGCATAGCTTCCTTTATTAAAGCAATACGCCTGATAATAGTGAATGCTAAACTCGTGAACACCTCGTGAATCTTGTTCTTGTTAGTGACACTGGTTACCGGGTCCTCTTGTGTACTGCACATCAGCAACTTGATTGATCGTGATTTGTCAACTGCAATAAGCAACGACAACAATGGTTTACTTGGGAGGAATAAGGTTGGAATATCCTTTGTAACCTGTTAGTTTAGCCTTATGTGCTAGTTACTTGATGAGTTGGCTTAACCTCTCATATACTTATTACTTGATGACAACTTGAGCATGATTACTTGATAATCTTCTTGATTTGCATGATTACATGATAACATGCTATGTACTTGTATCTAGTGACTTACTGAGATTTATCTCACCCCGTTCCTTGTTTATTTGTCCCCCCAAGGAAAGCAAGTGGTAATACGTTGTGAGGCTCGACTTAGCAGGGGCCTACTTGGCAGGTTGTTCTTGTTTCGGGATTGTTATCCTTTCCAGTATTTGGTGAGGACGATCTTGTATCAATTGTTTAGACTCAGTATATTGGGTAGACTTGTATAGTGTTCTTGTAATGCCAGCGTATGTGCTAGGCATGTTTTCCGCTGTGTACAACCATTTGGTTTAAATTTCTTGGTATAGAACTCGTTGTGAGCTATCTTAGCTCGTTCCTCTTGAGTATATATATGATGCTAGTTGATTTATTCAGGTGTCATTCAGTTTTTTCGTTTCTTGTTAGTCACGCGCACCAGGTTCGATGTTCTATTAGGGAACCCCGGGACTTGGGGGCGTGTCATAAACCATTATAGGGCTTTTGATAAGATTCCTATCATGATGAAGCATAAACAAAATTGTTTCCTTATCAGCCATTTTGCACCAAAATAAAGAATTTCATCAAACAAATGTCCAATGAAGGCAAAATGTTTAAAACTGAGGTGTAGCTTTGCTTCTTACCTGTAATGTATGCACAATGGACCAATTGATTGAACCATAAATGATCAAAATCAGTCTCGAACATGTAATCTCCCAATGTCGCCCTTAAACCCTAGCCCCAACCTCGTCTCTTTGTTTCTACAATGAGCGTATAAGGAATACTGTAACGCCCGTCCTAATTCCTGTTAAATTCTTGACTTGCATAATTATATGCTATTTTAATTGAGTTAATTATTTAACTAATTGAGAAAGTTTAGGACTTAATGGTCCAAGTTGAAACTTTAGGGCCATTTGTAAAAAAATTAAAGTTTAGGGGCCTTTTTGTCAAAGTTAGAACTTGAGGTGCCTAATTGCAAATCTTTGAATGTTCATAAGGATAAACTTTGGTTTACCTTTTCTGAGATCATTGTTTCCCTAAATGTTCTCGTTCCTTCTCTCTGTCTCAGCAAGAATAGTTAGGGTTTACCCTATTCTCGATTCCTCTTGCTTAATTATGCCTCTGTTCAAAAATCCGACTCCGCATAAATGATCAGGGCGCTGAGTAGAGCATTTCCTGCCGAACAAAAATTAGTTTGGGTGAATTTGATTCCGAAGAAAGTAAGTCACTAGCTCCCCCCTTGCTTGTAATAACATGCCTATATGTTATTCTTGATACTTGTGCGTGTTAATTTCGTGTTTGGAACAAGTTTGGTGATACTTGTAAATTTGGGACAGAGGGAGTATTATAAATCTTTGTAGAAAAGAAGGAAAATTTATACTCCTATTCGTGGGACGGTGAAATATTAACTTGATTAAATGTTTATACAAGTATATTAGAAAAATTATACTTATACTTGTGGGACGGTGAAATGAATGAAAGTATCCCTAAATGAGTATATTAGTATATTAGAAAGTTATACTCGTACTTTTGGGACGGTGAAATATTTAAATGGAATAAAAGAAAATTATCCTATTATTTGTGGGACGGTAAAAATAATGAAATACACATAAAAGAATGTCATGGGTGTGTTAAGTACTCCTAGGTAGTGTATATGTGTTAGTAAAAGTATACTCCTACACTTGGGAAGGAGAATTGTAAGCCTGGGAAAGAAATAAGTGTTTGCTGGAAAAGTGACCAGGCGTCCGCCCGGGGTACTACCGAGCGCCCGCCTGCTTGCCCAATTTTAGAACAAAAGTTCTGTCAAACTTCAAGCGCGCGCCTGGTATGCGCCGAGCGCCAGCTTGCCCTGCACATTCTTGACCGAGCGCCCTCCTGGTCTGGGACAGGCGCCCGCCCGCCTGCCTGCTAGAAATCCCCTTCTTGCTTGAACCAATGTTGTTCAAACCCAGTCAAGTTAGGATTGTACCAAGGCCTTGAGCCTTAATCTAAGATGTCCTAGTAAGTGTTTTGGTACCTTAGTGGCATCAGAATAATGGTCTTGAACATGAATATCCATAGAATTAAAATGAGAACTTGAGCCTAAGAGTAAGAACTCTTTTAATTGTCTTGAAAGTGCTATGAACAAGCACTAATGTGTTATATGTGTCTTGAAACCAATGTTTGTGTACCTTAGGGGCACTAGAACAATGTCTTGAGCTTGAACATCCAAAGTATAGGATTAAGAACTTGTAAGTATGAGATGTATAACTCATCTACTTAGCTTGAACTTTAAGTATAAGACAATTAAATCTTGTACATGACTTGAATATCCAAAGATTGGAATAATAACTTGAGTATAAGATAATTAATTCTTGTACATGTCTTGAACATCCATAGAAGTGGATTGAGAACTTGAATATAAGATGACTAAATCTTGTACTTGACTTGAAACCAATACGTGTGTATGGTAATGAACTTGAAAGTGCTATGAACAAGCACTAATGTGTTAGAAAGATTCTTGATGTGTATGTGTAAACATTGCATATAACTACTTGATAGAATGTGGCTTCTTGACTACTTGATATATGGTATGAATATCTAAAGAATTAGAATGTGGAACTAGATAGAGAATGATTAACTCTACTACATACTCGAATCTAATACGTGTTTATTGAAAGTGCTATGAACAAGCACTAATGTGCTAGTACTTGGTTTTAATCGTGCATATACTCAATGAAGTATATAAAGTATAAAGAAAATATCCTGTTCCTGAGAAGGGTTCCTAAAGAAATAGGGACTAGTGTAATATAAAGATAATTCATAAAATTATGATTATTACGATTTAAGTCAACGAGAATGATTCCAAAACACAATATGTGTTGGAAAATGTATTCGATGATTAGCGATAAATATACGCGAGATATGATTGTGACTAGGTACAATACGACCTATTCGACTACATGCTTAGAGTCTAAGATGTTGGGCTCTACTTGGAAGTAAGGGTATCGTGATAGACACATTAGTGTGTTAAAGGTTATATGAATATGTACGTGCAAATATTTCATATGACAAAGTAATATAGTATGACTTACCCTACTACTTGGTTGGGGTCTGTTATTAATAGGCTCTATTTTGGCTTGATTGTGTTATGTGGACACATTATGTGCCATTGTTATACTGATTTGTATTCGCAATTATTGCGTACGTGTACTTGTATTTGGTGAGCACATGATTACATGGTTCATGAAGAGCTAGTCCACTACTTTTGGACTTAGTTCTACTCTCGTAGTTCAAGTAAATACTACTTGTGCATTCTTGTGTGAGTCCAGCTGGTCCTTGCTTGTTCGAAGATATATAGGTTCACGCTTATCGCGAGTGTTGGGGCTAAGTGATAATCAGGGATCTACGTATCTGCGCTTGACCCCTTACTACCAATCATAGTAAGGACATATAGCCTCCTTTGTTAGAGCAATATGCCTGATAAAGTGAATGTTATACCTCTTGTCTTGAATCTTGTTCTCGAGTGTGACACTGGTTACCGGGTCCTCTTGTGTACTGCACAGCAGCAACTTGATTGATCGTGATTTGTCAACTGCAATTCAAGCAACGACAACAATGGTTTACTTGGGAGGAATAAGGTTGGAATATCATTTGTAACGTGTTAGTTTAGCCTTATGTGCTAGCTACTTGATGAGTTGACTTAACCTCTCATATACTTGTTACTTGATGACATCTTGAGCATGATTACTTGATAATCTTCTTGATTTGCATGATTACATGATAACATGCTATGTACTTGTACCTAGTAACTTATTGAGATTTATCTCACCCCGTTCCTTGTTTATTTGTTTCCCCCCCAGGAAAGCAAGTGGTAATACGTTGTGAGGCTCGACTTAGCAGGGGCCTACTTGGAAGGTTGTTCTTGTTGGGGATTTTTATCCTTTCCAGTTTTGGTGAGGACGATTTTGTATCAGTTGTTTAGACTCAGTATCTTGGGTAGACTTGTATAGTACTTGTATATAACCACATTGGTTTAAATTTCTTGGTATAGAACTTGTGGTGAGCTATTTTAGCTCATTTCTCTTGAGTATATATGATACCAGTTGATTTATTCAGGTGTCATTCCCGTTTTTCTGCTTCTTGTTAGTTACGCGCACCAGGTTCGAGGTTCTATTAGGGAATCTCGGGACTTGAGGGCATGTCAGTTGGTATCAGAGCTATGGTTTAGCTCTAAGCCTGGATAGGGTCTATGGCCTAGGTTGGGTTAGTCTTGGGTGTGTTTTTGACGCCGAGTGCTTCGTTACTTGTTGTTATACCAGGCATAGGACTGGTGTTGATAGTGTTGATCTAGTGGGGACTAGATGGTTTGAGAATCGAGAGCGCGAGTCTTTAAAGACTTAGGCGTATCTATCTTGTGCTGTGGACATTGTTTCGTGCTATATGCATGCTTGTCCTCATTTCTTGATTTACGTGAAAGTGTATTCTCTAGTAAGAGACTACATGATTGATATCATTATTTATAAGAGCTTGATAGAAGTGTGGGTGATAACACCCTATACGTTATATGTTAACTTGGTCATGTTACCTATATGGGACATTGATGTGATACGTGTTATGGCTTGGCTTTCTATATGTTATGCCATTCTTGTTTGCCACAATAGATGGTGAATATTTCGATGCTAGTATGCTTGACTATTTATATGAGCATGATATAATTATGTATAACATTCATGTTCTGCATTGAAAGCTCGAAAATGGTTATCAAGGTTGTGCTGAATATTTAGCATATGTGGTTGATGGAAGAATGTCTACACCAAAAATTGAAGGATGTATCCATTCTTTGTGAGATCTCAGATATAATTTCTACTGAGTAGTACATGATACATGATGAGAACCTTGAGTTATCTTGAGTTGCTACAGTACAAATATAGTGCTGATATCTAAATTAATGTTCATGACATCGGTTGAGTTAAAAGAGTTGAAGGTTCAACTTGAGAAATTACTTGATAGAGGATTCACCCAGCTTTGTATATTTGCGTGGGGTGCATCTGTATTGATTGGCATGAAGAGAAATGGTACTTTGCGATTTCATATTGAATGCAAAGAATTCAACCAGGTGACTATAATGAACCAGTACTTGTTATCGTGTATGGATGAATTATTTGATCCCTGAAGTTAATCAGTGGTCTATTCAGTGTTTGATTGATAAGTGGCTACCATTAGTTGGAAAGTCAACTATGAGGATATATTGAAAACATCTTCTCATATCAGGTATGCTCGTTATGAATTCGTGATTATGCTATTTCGATTGATATATGATCTAGCAGTATTGATGGATTTGATGAATAATATCTTCAAACCATAATTTGATTTCTTTGCGATGAAGTGATTAAAGACCTATTGGTGTATACCAAGTCGCAGACTGAGAATTGACTGTATTGAAATTTCTCGAGAGAAACAATTGTTTCCAAAAGCTAGCAAGAGATAGAGGATCTATTATCTTGAAGTGCGTTTATTTCAGGCATCTTTGTTGACCTATATAAGTGGAAACAACCGAAGTACGCATGTTTTTGAGATTTTCTTGATCTTGTTAGAGATTCATTAATGAATTTCGAAGGTAGCTCTATCATTAACTATTTGAGACAGAAAGCTACACTTTCCGATGGATTGATAAACGTGAAGCCAATTTTTAAATATTGAAATGATGGATGACCACAACTTCAGTATTTGACATTGCCTAGTGGATTCGACTAGTATGATGGTTATTTGGAGGATATGACCAGTGTTACTATTTTCTCGTATATATATCAAGTTTCACCAATATAGTGGATATGATAAATTCATTATGCATAGTGAAGCTCGAACAAGAGATAAAACGTGTGTTAATTCAAAATGGTAACGTACTTGTATATGCTTCGAGGAGATTGAATCTTTATGAATAGAATAATTCTACTCATGATTTGAAACTGATTGTGATCCTACGTATGGGTCCCAAAGGGCAACAAGTGTATAGAATCGCTAGAGGGGGGGGGGGTGAATAGCGGTTTAAAATCTTTTTTGAAATACCCTTGAAAATCAACCAAGTACTTATCAGTTTGGTCTATTGCGGTTTAAAGCACTAGAACCGCTCAGATAAAATGCACAGCGGAGTTTTGCGGTTTTTTCCAAACTGAATTATAAAGAGTAGGGCGGTTTAAGTGGTTGAAAAAGGAATGATGCAACTGACAAGGCACAACTGAAGTATCACAAAAGTATGCAAATCATTTATCAAGTCATTTCACATGAAAATAAATAAAGCTCATAAACATAAATGTAAATGACAAGACAGAAAATAAAGATCAAGGACACACAATTTGAAGAGGTTCATTCTTGAAAGAACTACGTCCTCTACCTAGGTGGTTAGCCTAGGATTTTCTAATAGCTACTAGACTTGTATTGATTTAGAGGAGTTTTTACAAGATTACAAATGAATCCAAACTCTAAATAAACAATCTAACCTAACAATGCTATTATAACAACCTGTGTTTTCGAGGTATATAATCTATAAGAAAATATACTCCGGGTGTGTAGTGTGGAAAGAAATCAAGAGCTCAAAATATCTTTGTGATGGTGAGCAAGTGATTAATTTCTGTGCAAGGCTGAGTTGTGATGATTTGAAGGCTTGAAGCTTTAATGAAGAACTCTGGGTTTGCTAAGGAGATGATGAAGATATGAGTATCTGGGTTTTCAATCTTCAAAGCAAACTTGAATACTTGGGATATTATCTTTGAAGCTCAGCAACCTTCAATGTTGAACAATGAAGGCTATTTATAGTGAAGGCATTAGTGACCGTTGGACAATGAGGTGAGTCATTGTATGGCGGTTTAATGCGTTGTCACAATCCCATTGGTTGACCTGTCACTGTCGTCCTTTGCTTTTGCTTTGTGGCAGGAAGTTGTTGGACCACTACCTGACATTGTCCTTTTAATTGTTGAAAAGTACAACGGTAACTTTTCAAAAAGCGAGACAAACCGATATTCCAAGAATAACTGAACCATGACTTGAAGTTTAAGGACAAGTCACCAGTCATTCATTTTTACGGTTGAAAAGCGAATGTTTGTCTTCAAGGAGTAAATGACAGTAATAACTGCTTTAATATCTTGGTCGGCGGTTCCACCAGATGCATGTGCGGTTTCATGAATGAACTTGAAATGCGGTTTCATCAAAGACACAAACTGCGGTTTGATGAAGGACTTTAAGGCATCATGCTGGCGGTTTGAAGATGGCGTCTTGAGGGACACTAAACCGCTAAGAATAAACCGATCATAACTCAGCCTAAATACTAAAAATCTAGAAATGGACTTGTCTAAAAATTGAAGTAAAACTTCATTACATGTAAACCTAAAGTCCATAAAAAGACACGTGGAATGGGTCAATCAAATCAGGTGGGTGTACTAACAATGAATCCTAACAATCTTCCCCTATTTGATTGATGCCATTACCACACTATGATAAAGCAAACATTGCACTTGGTAAGAACATGCTCAAATGAGTATGTATTGAAACTGCATGTCCCAAGTCAAATGCACACACAATGCTATACCATAGATTTCTAATCTATCAAAAACAAAGGAAATGAAAAACAGATAGATAAGAAATACATTCAGATGCATATAAAGAGATATGATTATGAGAATCAGATATGCATGTTTAAACTGAATGTTTAAAACACATACACTTAGAAAATTTTCATGATGAATAGTGCATGAGTTTTTAGAAATGCATTGTTCCACAAACAAGTAGTTTGAATAAACAAAGTTTTGGAATATTGGATGCAATGCATTCATTTTCATTATAATCCTTTTAAAGGTTTTAGAAGTTACAAATTACAAGGAAAATAATGAAAGGCAAAAACTGATTACAAAAGATAGAAAGAATTCTAATCAGTTCTATCAGGAACCCTAGCGGCGGCTTGGACAACGGTTTGAGCATCAGAAGGCTCAACTATGCTGGCGGTTTCAAACACATATTCAGCTGACTTGAGACGTAGATGGGTCGGTTCATTTACCTTCTCTAAGATTTTCTCAGAAAGCTTTTTCAGGTCGTTGGCATACTGAACTAAGTAGTCAGTTGATGAAATCGTTAGATCAGCTAGTTGGTCTAACTTCTTCTCCAGAGCCTCATTCATTTCTTGGGCCGCTTCAAGTCTGAGAGAAGTCAGTTCATTCAAAGTTTCAAGCTTCTGTTCTAACTTGAACTGGTTCTCCAGAAGGGTTTCAATTTTGAATTCCATTCTCCCAATCCTAGGGTCAACAGCATTCTCCCTCTTAATGGCATCAACAAGGAAGGGTAGAGAGGAAAGAAATGCAGATTGGGTAGAAAAAGAATCCAGCACAAACTGAATCTTCACAGGATCAGTTTCAAAAAGGGAGGAAGGGAAAGGAATTATATAAAATGAAGTGTAGGGAAGAGAAGGGGAAATGGAAAGAATTTGGGTATTAGAAAGAGGAAAGGAAGAATAAGGAGAGAACTGCCATCTATACAGATAAGGGAAGACAATGCAGTTTATTCTAAAGAAGAATTGAGAGCAGAGAGAGAAGATGAACTCAACTGCCAGATCTTCAATAATTTGATCAAGAGTTGAAGCAATCAGTTGATCTGAAGCAGCTTGAGACTCATCGGCTGGAAAAATTGCAAAAGGATTTGGACGACCACACTTGAGTCGTTGCTCTTCATGCTTGTTGGCGGCTCTGATGATGGCTCCATGGCGGTTGGCTTTGGAAGTAGTAGCTCTAAACTTGTTCAGGTAACCCGCTATGTCCTGTGCACACTTCCTTTTCAAACCACACGGTTTGGGAGACCTAACTGCAACTGTGAATTCAGGCAGAACCAAAGGGGCAGAGATGTTGATCAGTTGCGGTTGAGCCGACGGTTGAACTGCTGAAGCAAAAGGCAGTGCAGGGGATTCAGAAGGTGAAGGAGTGTGCTCTGGTGAGTCAAACTCCAGCTTTCGTTTCAACGAAGGAGTAGCGGTTTCAACCAGCATGGGGTCTATTCCAGCTTTTCTCATTTCAGCCCTTTCTCTCAACTCCTTTGCAAATGGGCCTTCAGTGGGTGAATGATCCTTCTTGTCAGAAGCTTCAGTGAAGTCCATTGCACCAGGTGGCCTTGATTTCCAGTGCTCCACAAAGTCATATTTCTTTACCAACCTTCTCTTCTTCTTCAGCGGTTGAACCTCAAGATTTTCCTCATCTTGCTCAGGTTCATCTTGGACTGCCTCAGACACATCAGTCTGCTCAGGCAATACTGCAGCCTTAAACTCATCAGTTTGCTCAGGCTGAACCGCACTTGCAGATACCTCGGTTTGTTCAACTGGAACCGCAGCCTCAGATACTTCGGTCTACTCAGGCTCGGTTTGAGTAGGCGGTTTAAGATTGGGAAGAGTAGAAAAGATTAGCTGCAACTGTTCTTCAGTGAATTGAACAGTTGGCAGTTTGAGAGGGGATTTTGGAGGTGAGATGGGTTTGGGTTCAGAGGAGGAGGCTTTCAGTTTCCTCAACAGATTCACATCTTGTGCAAAGTTCATTGATTTTTCAACATTTGGCTTGATTGGGGATAAAGGTTTTATCTGAGGTTTAGAAGAGATAGGAGGAGATGGTTTAGAGAAAGGAATAGGTTTAGAGTAAGGTGGAAGCGGTTCAGAAGAGGGATTGGATAGAATAAGGAAGGATTTTGGTAAGGTTGGTTTTGGAGGAAGAATGGATGAGGGTTTGGAAGTTTCAGATACTTTGGCTTTCTTCTTTCTTGGAGCCGCGGTTTCCCTGGGTTGAGCCGCAGGAATTACAGGCTCCCCCTCAACCGCAGACTCCCTCTCAACCGGAGCCTCAGTTCCATCCAGGCTAACTCCTAGCCTATTCAAAGTGGCAGTTTGAGCTGCTTCTCTAGCTCTAGTAGCAGCGGCTTGATCTACTATGGCACCGACATAAGGTTTGCCTGACTTATTGAGCCGAGCCTCAGGAAAGGGACCTCTCTGTTCTTCAGGCAGAGGATCAGCAGACCATACCGCTTGTGCAAACCGCCATCCAAATGCAGTTCTGAAAGCATCAAGCTTTGAAGCACCAAACAAGGTCTTCTCATTCGGTTGCACCCACTCAGCTTCATTGGCCACAGAAGCCTTAAAGATCACAGAATCCTGATGAAGGAACTTAGTTAAGAGTTTGCAGTGAGTTCTGATCTTTGTTTTTCCAGCGGCTTTGGCAGAAGTATGGCGGCTGAGGGCATTGATCATTTCTTGCATAATGATCCTTGGCCAGTGCAGCTTCTTCCCTTTGTAGATAGCCACGCAGTAATTGTACTGCTCAGAAGTGAAATTGTTGTGATTGCCATTCTTGCACATCACTCCAGTGTCTACTAAATCACACAACATCACCATTACTTCTCCAAACTCCTTCTTAGGGGTGGACTTGGTGTTGAAGGCAGAGACCCTCAAAAGCTCCTCAGTAGTTCTGCTGACTAACTCTGGTTTGATGGAAAGAATTCCAGAGTTTTCTAACCCAGCCAGAATAGCAACATTTGAAGCAGATTACACTACATCCTTTGTCCTAACATTGGACTTGATGGCATTTTCAGTCTTCACTTCCCCAGACTCTAAGTCTCTGATCTCTTCACCTTTACCATTCAGCAGGGGTACCTCACAGACAATCCCATTGTCAAAGAATTCTGCACAAAGCCTCTTGTCAAACTTCGGTTCATCTAACTGGAATAAGGGCAGCAGTTTTGATGATTCCAGTAGGGCAAGCAGTTTTCTTCCAACTGCATCGGCTTCAAAATCGGCTTTGATGATATGGGATCCAGGTACAAAGTTGGATTCATCCTAAAAATAATCAAAGTTAGTAAGGGTTTGGTGCAAGCAGTTTGAATAGACCAAGCATTCAAACTGCTACAAGGAATCCTAACAATGAAATAAGCGGTTGAAGTAAAATAGGGGTAAAATGGTAAACACCCAAAGCTAGACATGGAAAGAATTTGAAAAAGCATTTGAATGCATGAAGAACATGAAGAACATGGGATAAACATGCAAAACAAAAACTTAACCAAATTAAGAAAGAAGTATACCAAAAGACTCGAAAAATGCAGATACTAACAAAGTTCTAAAATAACAAGTTCAAATAATAAACACAGAACATAGTATCAAAATAAATACGAATGAACACCTGAAAAACCCAAAAATCAAAATTGTTCAAAAATTGAACAAAAGACATGAAATAAACATCAAACCTAGCATATATGAAGATATGTAATCATAATCAACGAAAAATTGAAAGAAAAAGCAAGTAAAAATATGAGAAGACGAACAAGCTTTTTCGAACAACAATGGCGGAAAAATATGAAATGCTAGAGTGAAGGGTTCAAGAAATCATACCATATCGCCTTTGGAAGATTTAGATGTAGATGGAGCAGAAGGATCAGATGATTTCTTAGGTGCCATTTTAAGTATCGAAAGAAAAAAAATATGGGAAATATTGGAAGAAGAGAACAGAGTGCAGATGAGGGAGAGAGAGAGAGAGAGTATACGCAAATGAGGAAGAAGGTAAAAAGGTAAAAAGAAATAAACTTTGTCTTTTATACTCAATTAACTGTTTCTCGGGTAATGGAACGACGAGAACGGCGCACGATTATCTCCAGATGGCGTCCCACGTCACATAGAATTTAATGCGGCAGAGAAAATTGCAAAAGGGTCCTTATAATTGATATGACATAAAGTAGGGACTAAAATGCAATTTCATACCTGAGCAGTTTGATTGAGCAAACCGACTTACCTTACGTCTTCAGCGGTTTTTCATGAAACTGATGTCTCTCTTATCTGATGGCGGTTTATATGTTTAAACCGAATGATTTTGCTTTCTTGTCGGTTTTGAAAGAACCGATTTCATTCATTTTGACTCGTCAGTTTGATGGAGTATCTTGTACCGAACCATTTATTGATGCGGTTTCAATGATGACAGAACCGCACACTAGATGACTTTTCTAAGCATAGCCAAAATACTTAAACAAAAGATAATAATACTAATATATATAAATATGATATCTTAAGTTAGTTCTAACATACCCATTTCTCCTCGTAAGTGATAGAACCTGGAATTTTCAAGCGGTTTGGTGAGGATGTCAGCAATTTGATCATCTGTTCCCACCTTTACTAGAAAAATGTTTTTCTTTTCAACATGATCTTTGAGGAAATGATATCTTATGTCGATGTGCTTGGTTTTTGAGTGTTGAACTGGATTGTTGGAGATGGATATTGCAGCAGTGCTATCACAATAGATAGGGCAGTTTTGTTCAAATATCCCGTAGTCCTCCAACTGTTGTTTCATCCAGAGAATTTGAGAGCAACAGCTTCCAGCCGCTATATATTCAGCTTCAGCGGTTGAGACTGAAACCGACGCTTGTTTCTTGCTGGACCATGACACAAGCTGCGTTCCAAGGAACTGACAAGTACCACTTGTGCTCTTTCTGCTTATCTTACATGCTGCAAAGTCAGCATCTGAATAACCTAATAGATCAAATGAAGATTCTTTGGAGTACCAAAGTCCAAGGTTAACAGATCCACATAAATATCTAATAATACGTTTAACAGCAATAAGATGAGATTCTCTAGGGTCAGCTTGAAATCTAGCACAAACACAAACACTAAACATGATATCTGGCCTACTAGCAGTTAAGTAAAGTAGAGATCCAATCATACCTCGGTAGAGAGTTTGATCAACTTTCTTACCATGTTCATCTCGATGCAAACTGCAGGCCTTAGGCATTGGGGTATCAACTGGTTTAGCAGTTTCAAGCCCGAACTTCTTTATCAAATCTTTAGTGTATTTGGCTTGGTTGATAAAAATCCCATCATGTCATTGCTTGACTTGGAGTCCAAGAAATAATGTCAACTCTCCCATCATACTCATTTCAAATTTACTCTTCATTAGCTTCTCAAACTTAACACACATAGTCTCATTAGTAGAACCAAAAGTAATATCATCAACATATATTTGAACTAATAATGAATGACTTTTGTGTTTAGCTATAAATAGAGTTGTATCAATTTTACCTCGAGAGAAGCCTTGTTCAATAAGAAATTTAGATAGAGTGTCATACCATGCTCTTGGAGCTTGTTTGAGTCCATACAATGCTTTCTTGAGTTTGAAGACATGATTTGGAAGTTTGTTGTCTTCAAATCCTGGCGGTTGAGCTACATACACTTCTTCTTGTAGTTCACCATTCAGAAATGCACTCTTCACATCCATTTGATATAACTTGAATTTCTTGAAGGATGCATAGGCCAGGAACAATCTTATGGCTTCAAGTCTGGCAACAGGGGCAAAAGTTTCATCATAGTCTATGCCTTCTTCTTGCCTATAGCCTTGAGCAACCAACCTAGCTTTGTTTCTTGTTATAGCACCACTTTCATCCATCTTGTTTCTATAAACCCATTTTGTTCCAATTACAGTGTGATCTCCGGGCCTTGGAACTAGAGTCCAAACTTTGGATCTTTCAAACTGATTAAGCTCTTCTTGCATTGCAATTACCCAACTTGGATCACTTAGAGCTTCATCTACCTTCTTCGGTTCCATCTGAGATAACAGAGCAGTTGAGAAGAAACTGTGATTATCTCTGTGAGTCAAACTCCCTCTGGTTTGGACACCAGAACTGATAGGACCAATAACGTTGGTAGTTGGATGGTCTCTATGCTCATTAATTTCAGGAGGGAGGTTGTCTTGAACCACTATTTCTTGAAGATTTTCCAGAGGAGGATCATCCTGATAATCATTGAAATCTTCATTGAAGGTTAGATTTGGAACTGGTTCAACAGTTTGAATGGGGTCAGAAGACAGCGGTTCAACAGTTACACCATCAGCGGTTTGAGTAGGTGCGGCTGAAGAACTGGATGTAGCGGTTTGAGTAGGATGGTTGTCAGTTGCTCTATGTCTAGTGTCTGTCTCAAAATCACTAAAATCATTAGCAACATTTGGAGCCATATGTGGCTCAAGGAGAGCATGTTCATCAAATGTAACATGGACTGACTCTACAATTTTTAAAGATGTCTTATTGAAACAACGAAAAGCTTTGGAGTGTTTAGAATAACCAACAAAAATACCTTCATCAGCCTTAGCATCAAATTTACCTCGATGCTCTTTGCCATTGTACAAGATGTAACACTTGCATCCAAATATCTTGAAGAAGGCAATGTTGGGTGATCCGCCTCTCCACAATTCATAAGGAGTCTTTTTGTGAACTTTGATGATGAGGGAGCGGTTCTGGGTGAAGCATGCGGTATTGACAGCTTCGGCCCAGAAGTATTTGGGAAGCTTGGCTTCTGCAATCATAGTCTTTCCTGCTTCAATCAAAGTTCTGTTCTTTCTTTCCACTACTCCATTCTGTTGTGGAACTCCAGCGGCAGAGAAATTATGATCAATTCCATGATCATCACAATATTGGGCAACACCATTGTTTGTAAATTTGGTTCCATTATCTGAACGCACGGCAACAATGTCATCCAATTTCTGAGTTTGGAGCTGTCTAAAGAGAGCGGTTATGATGCCATAAGTATCATCTTTAGAGGCCATCATTTCCACCCATGTATATCTTGAATAATCATCAACCACCACAAGTGTATAGCGGTTTCCTCCAATACTGGCGGTTGGGACAGGTCTAAATAAATCCATGTGCAGCAGTTGCAAACAGCGGTTAGTTGAAGGCGCGGTTTTACTAGGAAATGACTGTTTGGGCTGCTTTCCAAGCTGGCATGCTTTACACTTTTAATCATGATGGTCAGCCACTTTGGGTAGTCCTTTTACTAGACCATCCCTGTGCAGTTTTGCTAGATACTTGAAGTTCAAGTGGCTGAGCCGCTTATGCCATAACCAGCTGCTTTCACTTATATTTTTGGCTACAAAACAGAGGTCAGCAATAGAAACAATATTGCTTAAATCAATTATATAAACATCACCTGTTCTGTTGCCAGTTAGTAGAGTGACTCCAGAGGAAGCATCTTTGATATAACAGCTAGTTGAAGAGAAGATGCAGTTCATTCCTTTGTCACAAAACTGAGATATGGAGAGAAGGTTGTGCTTGAGTCCTTCTACTAGTGACACATTTTCAATAGTCACCTTTCCTCTTTTGATTGCTCCATATCCTACTGTTTCTCCTTTCTTGTTGTTACCAAACACTACTGGGGGACCTTTCATTTGGATGAAACTGCAGAGTAGTTCTGAATCTCCAGTCATGTGTCGTGAGCATCCACTATCCAAATACCAGAGATCCTTCTTCTTCTTAGCGGTTCCAGCCATAAAACATGAAATCTGAAAAATAAACATGAAAGGTTTTGGTCCCCCTTATTCCTTGGGTCTTAGGGTTAGCAGCTTTTTGGGACCCACACCTGTTTGACCTTAGGATTTTTACGTCCCTTGGCATTGGGTGTGAATCTTAAAAGACAATGACCAGCACTATGAACAAAGTCGGTACAAATAGAACAATGAATTAAGCCAGGTTGTGGTGGCGGTTTTACAAACCCATTACCGACCTTCGGTTTCTCATGTTTTACTGGGTCAACGGTTTTGGCTTTAACAAAGTTAACCTTCTTGAGTTCCACCTTTCTCTTAGGTGCGGCTTTAGGAAATATAACATGATTAGGAGCGGTTTCATCACTCAATACTTCCTTGGTTACCTCAGCCGCTGTGGATTTATCTTTCCACTTTGGATCTCTCCCAGTCTGGTTTTTAGGATACTCATAGAAATAATTTTGCTTTTTAATTTCTTGTGTTGAGCCCTTTTTACCAGCATGATTCACCTTAGGAATTTCTTTGGTTTGTTCAGTTGGTTTCACACCACCTTCAGCACATAGACAAGGACACTTACACCCATCATCAGTTTTAAATCCTAATCCACTTTTCTCCTTAGAGAGAATTTGTGAATTAACGATTTGTTCCATGGTGACACCAGACTTAGTCCACACATCGGTCACTTTTTGAAGTTCATCCCTTTGTGCAGTAAGATCATGGATTCGGGTGTTAAGAACCAGCGGTTTTCTTCCACAACAGAAGCTATCCCAACAATTTGGAGCTTGAGTTTTTCAATCTCCTCCTTATGAGACTTGCATTCTTTTTGGGAATATTCAAGTTCCGCAGCCATTAATTTATATGCCTTTTTAAGCACAGTGTGTTGTTGACAAATGACATTAGCACGTTCAAGTACCTGGTCATCATGGCTTTGTTCGGTTTGATCCTCAGGAGAGTAGTTTGGTGAAGTAGGAGTTTTGCCTTGTTTAGCTTCAGGAGTTCTTGGTGAAACTGACGTCATTTGATGGAGTGGCAGTGGAAGGCTTTTGTCAATTTCAACCTTTTCTTCAAATCCCATTAGGCAAAGATTTGCAACTCCTTCATCTTCATCACTATCATCTGTATCAGAACCCATCCATGTTAATGGTTGTTCTCCTTGTTCAGCAACCATTCCTCTTCTCTTGAAAAACTTCTTGTTGAACTATTTCTTGGCAGGAGCGGCTTCATAGCGCGGTTTGGGACAACTGGAGGCAAAATGACCTGGTTGTCTGCAGTTGTAACAAACAAGATCATCCCTTTTCTTAGCATCAGCTGCTTTGTTGAATCTGGTTGGAGGGACAAACTTTGCAGGGCCGCCCGACTGAGATTGAGCTCTGTTCTTTCTGAACTTGGTGTAGTTTTTCACATAGAGAGCAAACTCGTTATCATCCATGTCATCAAAGTCAACTTGAGTAGAACTGGATGCTACACTTTGAGAATTTTGAGATGGAGTGTAGGATTGATGAGATTGCTGAGGTTGAGAATAGGGTTGATGATGTTGAGGGTAAGGTTGATGAGGTGGTTGGTAATACTCTGGAGGTGCGGTTTGAGAAATATATCTTGGAATATTTGGATCAAAAGAAGCGGTTTGTAAATGAATATTGGATGCGGTTTGATGGTGATCTGGATTGTAAACTGGAGATGTGGCATTGTTGAAAGCGGTAAGAAAAAGAGACTTGAATCTGTTTTCGGTTTCATGAGCTTCCTCAAGCTTGAATTCAAATACCCTGTTGTTCAAATAGATACCTAGGTCCTAGAATTACTTAATCCCAATCATGTCTACACTTAGGGTCCCCCAATTTTATTAGAACCTTTTTAAGGTGCCCTTAGGATCCTTTGTGATCAGCACAGGTGTATTTCAACTCTTCAACAAGACAAACCAGCAAGAGGAAGCAAATCAGCAGACCAGTAAACAAGTTGCCAATCAACTTGCTACAGAAGTTGCCGATCAACTTATTAAAGAAGTTGCCGATCAACTCGATTCACAACATGCCGATATAATAGACAGTCTACGCTGTCAGTCAGGTGACATCATTTCATTAAAGTCAACCTTGCTGATTGTCTCTATACTGTTTTATTATAAAGTAGTTTACCTGCTCTGTAATGATTTCTACGCCGTCTGACACATAGCTACTTTTAGCTATACTCTGTCTCTACTTGCTTTTGCAGGTAACCGGTTGAGACAAAGGGGTCTTTACCCATCAGACTTTTAAGGCACGCGTATCTTCGCCATTAATGCCAAGGATACTGCATTAAATGCTCTTCACCTACCCAGCTGGAAATTCAAATGTTATCCTTCTTCAACAAGCTAAGACATTAACTCCTCCTATATATAGAGGACTCAGTGCATTGAAGAAGGTTGGTGATTTTAGTGCATTGAAGAGAGTTGGTTGTTTGCAGCATTCATTGAAGCTCAAACATTCCTTGTCCAGATAATCATTAGATCATTTAATAGGACATACACTTGTGCACAAACTCTACAACACTGTTAGTATTCCCGAACTAGATTATTTTAAGGAATACGTTGTCTGAGTTTTCACACACCCACCTGAGTGAGATAAGTTCTTTTGAACTTGCCGCTCAAATACACTTGGTCAGATATTTGTTTTACGATTCATTAAACTTTCTCTAGAATTTAGTCTTTGTATCCGGCAAAGCCGCTCTTGTAATAGACTAGGGATATTTAATAGTGCTCTTAACCCAAATCCAAGTTCTGACCAAACTTGGTAGAGGACGTAGCAGTATTTACACTGTGAACCTCTCCAAATCTCTGTGTCCTCTGTTACTTACTGTCCTTGCCGGTTGGAACTCTATCACCGGCAAATCATTACTGTTCTTGCTGACTCATCATTATTTCCATTGACCAATCTCTTGAAACTGCATTGAACTTTTAGAAACTACTTTGTGTTTAAACCAAGCTCTCAAAACCCTTTTATAAACTGATTTTGTGTGAGTTAAAACAAGTCATATCTTCTCCGCTGCGCTTACTGATAATAGTTTGCAATCTGATAAGTGACTTTGCATTTATAAAAGTGTTTCTTTGAAAAAGTTTTAATTAGGCTATTCACCCCCCCCTCTAGCCTATTTTCCTACCAATTGGGCCTAACAATTGGTATCAGAGCTTGGAATTTTGAAAGAAATTTCCAAGCTTTGCAGCTTGTTTGCCGATACCATGGCAGGAAAAATCATGCAGTCATTCAACATCACCACCATTCCATTGTTGAATGTCAACGAGTTTGGTGTCTGGAAATCTCGTATGATAAAGTATATGAACTCAATCGATGACCGGTTGATGAAGGTCATAGAAGGTGGTCCAATCATTCCGTTAAAAGTTTCAACCACCTACAGACCTATTCCCTCCACTCCGCTGACACAACATGCTGATCGAGAAACTGAACAGGAAACCCATGTTCAGATTGATGAAACTTTGATTGAGAAACCCAGAGAGGAATGGACCGACGACGACAAACTTTCTGCTGCCCTAGATGGAAAAGCATGCCACATTATCTCATGTGGATTGGATGACAAGCAATACAAACTTATTGACTTGTGCTCCACGGCTCAAGAATGCTGGAACAAGCTCCTTGCATACTTTGAAGGTGAAGAGCAGGTGAAGGACAACAGACTCTACGACTGCATTGCTGAGTTTGAATCCTTCAAGAAACAAGATGGTGAATCACTAAGGAGTGCCTACGACAGATTTTGCGAGGTAAGTAATTTATGTGCTTCATTAGGTAAAGTTTATACTATGAAAGATCTTAATATTCGTTTTCTAAGTTCTTTGGGAAATGAGTATCATACTAAGGTCACCGCTGTTAGAGAAGTGAGAGACTTAAACAAGACTTCTATTCAGAATCTTGTGTCTAGTCTATTTCTGTATGAGAGAGAACTGCAAAAACTTAACGTTCTCGACAAAAATTTCAAAAACTTGTCTCTATCAGCTCAGTCACAGATATCCTTTCCTTCAAACAAATTCCCTCCTATAGATCCACCTCATACATCCTGCAGTTCCAATACCCATGAAATAACCTCAGAAAAACCTATGGAAGAAGACGAATTTGCCGCCTTCGCTAGGAACTACAAAAGGTTTAAAGACTTCAAAAGGATGCAGAAAGGAAACTACCAGCAACCAAAATCCTTCACACCACCATTTCAGAAACCAGCAAGCTACAATAAACCCTCTACTAGTGCTACCGATGGAAAGAACAACAAAGGTGATCTGGTCTGCTTCAACTGCAGAAAACCTGGTCACTTTGCTTCTAAATGTCCTCAACCAAAATATGAATACATGAGGAAGTCATTCAACCAGAGACATCCTAAGTCTAGAAGCTTTGTTGCCGATGAAAGCACAGAAAAGGCCTTGCCGGTTTGGTGTGAAACTGATTCCGATGAAGATGCCGATGAAGATGAAGATGCCGATGTAAGTTTTGTCGCCCTAGATTTGGAAGATGCCGATGTATCATCCTTGCCGACTCCAGTCTACCGAGATCCATCTCCACCAAGAACTCCAGTCAAAGAAGAATCTGCTGGAAGACCTCAACCACACTTCAAAGAAATAAGTGTCAAAGCTGAAAACCCATATGGATACAAAGTACACCAAGTGGGAACCTCACTCTATGGCCAGTGTAACTCTTCTCAATTTACCACCATCAAATCAAAATCCTTACCGATGACCAGAAAACTATTATTCAATGAACAATCTAGCATTGCCAAAAACATATCAAAACCTATCTCTTCCCTACCTGACTTCTCTCCTGGACCCATTGCCTCTGCTCCTAAAATTTTGGCTGATCCTTGTCCTGAAATATCCAAAGCTGAAATGATAGAGACAATGGATGAACTTTTTATCGATCATGAGAAGCTGAGTAGCGTTCATAAAGTGATGGCTGCTGATTTCAAAAGAATTTCTAACGAGAATAGCTCGCTTATGTCTGAACTTTCAGTTCTCAAAGGACACGAGCTTGAGTCTATTTCTTTAAAGAAAGAAAACCTGGATCTCAAATGCCAAGTAGCAGTATTGATAGCTCAGATCGAAGATCTTGTGAAAAGAAACAATCATCTCTCAAGGATTGTTGATTCTTACACAAAATCTAGAGTTGCTGTTGAAACTATCCTACAGACCCAAATGTCATATAAGGACCAATCTGGGTTAGGATTTGATTCCAGCAGCAGTAGCTCTACTGAAACTTGTGCTACCGAGAAAAAGGATGAGAAAGTTGAATGTAGTCCTGTTAACTCAGTGCATAAGGATGCTAAGCCAATATACAGTGCTGTGGCAATGAAGTATCCTAAGAACCAGAACAAAAGGAATGATAAGCACAAACAAAGATATGTTAAGGTTGCTGATACTGAGTCTGCCGATAACGGTATTCTTGGTGAATACATCAGCAGAGCAAGTGCTGCCGATCTGACCTCCTCTGCCGCCGATGGACAAGTGCCTAAAAAGGTAACTGCCAAAGGTAAACAGAATGGAAAGAAAGGCAACACTGGCACCTTTAAACCTACTAAGTTTGTGCCTGCTCAATTCCCTAGTTCTGCCGATGCACCGACTAAACAGAATGATATTCTACCGACTCCACAGCCTATCAGTCAAGTGAGATGTTCTAATTGTTTTGATTATGGTCACAAGGCTCATGAATGCCTCTTGAAGCATCTATCTGGACCCACTGAGGTTACATCCTCTAGTGGTGGCCAGATGTGGTTGCCAAAGAGGAACTAACCCTCGGACCCATGAATAAGGGGGACCATAAGCATACTGTTTTATTTCAGGAATGCTTCATGGCCTCAACTGGTGCAAGCAAGGATTTGTGGATTCTAGATAGTGGCTGCTCAAGACATATGACGGGATTCGCAGATCTTCTTGCCGATATTATTGAAGCATCAGGTCCCCCAGTAGTGTTTGGTGATAATGCCAGAGGAAAAATCGTCGGTATAGGTACCATCAAGAGAGGTGCAGTTACTGTACAGAAGGTCTCTCTAGTGGATGGTCTGAAACACAACCTTCTATCAATATCACAATTCTGTGATAAAGGAATGCAATGCGTATTTACTACTTCCAGTTGCTATGTGAAAGACATTGCTTCCAATGAGACTCTTCTCACTGCCAAACGTAAAGGTAACATTTATGCAGTAGACTTAAGTGCTATTACTGGTGTTGCTAATGTTTGTTTTGTAGCTAAGAACATCAGTGAGAACTCATGGCTATGGCACAAGAGACTCAGTCACTTAAACTTCAAATATCTATCCAAACTTGCCGGTTCAAATGTTGTTACCGGTTTGCCTCAAGTGTCTGCTGATCAAGCAAAGAAATGCAAGGCCTGCCAGCTTGGAAAACAACATAAGTCATCTTTCCGAAGCAAGCCCTGCATGTCAACTTCTAAGTGCCTCTAAATGCTACATATGGATCTATTTGGCCCCACAACTACAGCAAGTATCGGGGGAAGTAGATACACCTTGGTTGTAGTAGATGATTTCTCTAGATATACTTGGGTGGAAACTTTCAGTCACAAAGATGACACCTATGCTGTTGCCACCAAGTTATTCAGACTACTACAAACTCAGAAAGAAAGCGATATCATCAGTATGAGATCAGACAACGGCACTGAATTCAAGAACAATGGTATTGCTCAGTACTGTGATGATCATGGTATAGACCACAACTTCTCAGCTGCCGGTACACCACAACAAAATGGTGTTGTTGAGAGGAAGAACAGAACTCTCATTGAAGCTGGTAAGACCATGATTGCCGAAGCCAGGCTGCCGAAGTACTTTTGGGCTGAAGCAATCAATACAGCCTGCTTCACCCAGAACAGATCTCTAATCAACAAATTCCTTAACAAGACTCCTTATGAACTCTGGAGAGGCAGAATTCCCAACATTGGATTCTTCAAGATATTCGGCTGCAAATGTTACGTGCTATACAATGGAAAAGAGCACAGAGGTAAATTTGATGAGAAAGCCGATGAAGGAATCTTTGTTGGATACGCTAAACACAGTAAGGCCTTTCGAGTTTTCAATAAGAAACTTTTGAAAATTGTTGAATCTGTTCATGTAACCTTTGATGAATTTGATTTGTTAGAGTCTGACAAGGCTCCAAATAGTACTAATGTGTCTAGTGCTCATGAGACAGGTGAATCCAGTAATACTAATCCTGCAGATCAAGTACCAGCTGCTGATCCAGTCATTTCAGCAGAAGAATCAGCAGATGCTCCGTATTTTCCTTCATCAGCAGAACCAAAACCTGCTGATGAATTTCATAATCCGTTTGCCGATGCAAACTCTGCTGATCATCCTGAAGACAGATCTAGCCCTCAACCAATTTCTGTTATAAGACCTATTCCTCCAAGCTTTCATCCACCTCTCACTCAAAGTTCTTCTCCTACACCTTCTGCTGATCTTGATCCTCCTCTAGAATCCTTACAACAAGAATCAGTAAGACAAGATGTGCCGAGAGAAGTCAGAACTGTTCGTGATCATCCATTAGAAAATGTGATTGGTGATGTCTTTGGTCCCAGATTAACTAGGAACCTTAGTAGAGCATTTGCTGAAAGCCTTTTCTCATCTGCTATGGTCTCCGATATAGAACCAAAGAAGACTGAAGAAGCTCTTGCCGATCCTGGTTGGGTTGAAGCCATGCAAGAGGAACTGAATCAGTTTGAAAGATGCAAAGTATGGGAACTTGTGCTAAGACCAACTTCTCAGCAAGTTATTGGTACTAAGTGGGTTTACAGGAACAAATTGGATGAAGCTGGGAAAATCATTAGAAACAAAGCAAGGTTAGTTGCTAAAGGCTACCGTCAAGAGGAAGGAATCGACTACGATGAGACATTTGCTCCTGTTGCAAGATTGGAAGCTATAAGACTTTTCTTAGCCTATGCTGCCTTCAAGGAATTCAAGCTATATCAAATGGACGTGAAAAGTGCCTTCCTGAATGGAGAACTCCAAGAACTAGTCTATGTTGAACAACCACCAGGTTTTGAGGACTCCAAGAAGCCTGATCATGTCTACCGATTGAAGAAAGCACTCTATGGCTTAAAGCAAGCTCCAAGAGCATGGTATGAAACCCTTTCTAAGTTCTTACTTAGCGATGGCTTAGGCTTCACTCGAGGTAAAATCGATACTACTTTATTTGTTGCCAAGCATAAGGGTCATTCATTGTTTGTTCAAATTTATGTCGATGATATTATTTTTGGTTCCACTAACGAATCACTTTGCAAGAGATTTGAGAAACTGATGCAGAGCAAGTTCGAGATGAGCATGATGGGTGAACTAACATATTTCCTTGGACTGCAAGTCAAACAAGCCCATGAAGGAATATTCATCAGTCAAGCCAAGTATGCCAAAGAACTTATCAAGAAGTTTGGCTTTGACAATGCTCACTCTCAAAGCACACCTATGGGCACTAACATTCATTTAGATAAGGATGAGTCTGGTAAAAAAGTAGACATGACTGTCTACCGAGGTATGATAGGCTCACTCCTCTATCTTACTGCCAGTAGACCAGATATTATGTTTGCTGTTTGTGTTTGTGCCAGGTTTCAAGCTGACCCTAGGGAATCCCATTTGCAGGCTGTAAAACGTATTATTAAATATTTATGTGGCACTGCTAACCTTGGATTATGGTATGCAAGAGATTCATCTTTCAATCTTATAGGTTATTCAGATGCAGACTTTGCAGCTCGTAGGGTGACCAGAAAGAGTACAAGTGGAACTTGCCAATTTCTTGGTGATAGATTGGTGTCTTGGTCCTGTAAGAAGCAAGCATCAATTTCCACTTCCACTACTGAAGCTGAGTACATAGCTGCAGGCAGTTGCTGTTCACAGATTCTATGGATGAAGCAGCAGCTGGTTGACTATGAAGTTCCATCTCAAATTTGTCCCATCTATTGTGACAACCAATCAGCAATTTCAGTATCAAACAATCCGGTCATGCATTCCAAAACCAAGCACATAGACATCAAATACCACTTCCTGAAGGAACATGTTGAAAAAGGGAATGTTGTGCTGCTCAAAGTCCATACCGATTTCCAAAGAGCAGACATACTAACAAAGCCCTTGGATCAGAAAAGATTTGAATTCCTCAGAGGTGAATTAGGTATGATTGATTTTTATGGTTAAAATTGTGCTAACTTTGCTACTTTGTGTTAGTCTGCCGATCAAATCAGCAGAGCATCAAACTATCTTGCCGACTACGAACATGTCGACAAAATATTGCCGATCGAAAATTTTGTCAAAATCATCTTGCCGATTCTATCTATATATCTTGCCGATTCAATATCTTGCCGATTCAATTATCTTGCCGATTAATGAAATCAAATCAGCACGTCTCTGCAAAAGTTAAGATTCCTGACACATGACGTAAGCAATCAAATCAAAGGTACATCGGTCACACCATCTCCCTGACACGTGTGTGTACCTTTCTTATCCAAAATCGTGTCAAGATGTATTCCATTTAATGCGATACATCAGCAGGTAAACAGGTCATCATCACTTCTATTTTATTTTTGACTAATTTACCCTTTCTCCCTCTTACTTTTAACTGTTCATCTTACCGATTTGTGTGCGCATTAATTTTTGCGTGCGCACGGTCTCCGAGACAAAAGGTACAGTTATTTCTCTCCCTTGCCCTTTCATATTCTCTCTCTCCCCCATAACATATATAACGCCTTTCAAAATTCCATTAAGCTCTTTCTCCGCCATTTTTCTCTCTGCTCTCTATTCTCTCTATCTCTCCTCTTTCCAGATTACCAATTCATCATTTTATTTGTTCATCTATTCATAATCTGGTAAGTGTTAATGTTTATTCTCTGCTCATTTCTAATCATCTATGGTTTGATTTGTCTTTATTTCTAACATTGAGAGTTGTTTGAGTAATTTTGCAGACAATGTCCGGCGAAAAAGATATCTACGGAGGCTATGTTGACTCCGACTACTTCAACGACGAAGCCGACGGGGTTTTCTTGAAGAATCTTCTTATTGGGTCCTTGCTTGATTCGTTCATCACCCCATCAGGAGTTAGTTCAGTATTTGTGGATCTTGTCAAAGAATTCTTCTCAAACTCTTCTGTTGTCCGCTCTCGTGCTGACTCCTCCGTTATCGTCTCCATCAATTCTACTGTTTTGGGCGTGCAGATCTCTATTACTCCCTCTTCTATCTCTGAAGTTTTTCCCAATCTTGGGAATGAAGGGTTGAGTGCTCTAGTTGATGAGCAGGAACTGGATAGGGCTTGGATTATCATGAGAGGTGCTGGCACAAGGCTTAGTGGCACTAATCATCTGAAGATTCACTATCCCCGAAGATACTATGCTTTGGCTGAGATAGTTGATAGATGTCTCATTTGCCGATCTGGATCCCACAGCAATATTACTGATGTGCAATTTGAAGCTATGGCCGCCATTGTTCTGCAGATTGAGTTCAACTGGTGTGCCTACATATTCAGGATTATCGCTACGGCTGCTGATAAGTGGGCTTCTGACAGATTGAAGAACAAGGCCAATCCTGGAAAAGGATGCCATTATCTGTTGATAAGTATGATTCTGAGGAGAAATGCCAATGTAGTGGCTGCCGATCGCTTTCCATCCAGCTTGCCTTTCAATAGGTTGAAGTTCTTTGATGCTAAGGATTGGAAAAGGATTTCAAAGAATGCTTCCAGTGCCGATGCCCATTCTGTTGCTCCTGCACCTGTTGTTTCTAAAAGGAAGAAAAAGGCAAAGACCATTCCTTCAGTTGCTTCTCAATCAGCAGCAGTCACTACTCCTGCTACTTCAACAGATAGGATTCTTGCCGATTCTACTCCTGGTGCTCCAAAGAAAAGGAAACTGATAAAGGTTGCCGATCAAGTGGTGACAAAGAAGGTGAAGCTTGCCGATGAAGTTCCTTCTTCCACTATTCCTCCTGCTGATCCCAGAGCCAAGCTAATTAGGTTTGCCCCTGCTCATCTTGCCGGTGCTTCCCTATCTACCGATCCTGCTGTCAAGGTTGAAATTCCTGATGAAGAATTCACTGATGACTTTGCCGATGGCAAAAGTATTGAGGATGTCATTGAGAAGCTCAAGTCTCAGACTCCTAGGAAATGCGCTCCAATCAGAAACCCAACCTTCCACACCTTCTACAAGAATCCTTGGTCCTTCACCAACAAGGTCTTGAACAAGAAATGGGTCTTTCCGATTGACCATCTGCCTCCTTTTATTCGTCGTCTTCTTCAGTTTCATGAAGAGATGAAAGACACTGTCACTCCCGGAAATCCTGCTGATTATGTTGATCAAAGGAGTTTGGACAGACGCACTGATATGTGGAAAGAGAAGTTTGTACCTCTATCAAAGTTCAAGCAGTTGAAAGAGGCTGAACTAAAGCTCAATTTTGGTCGGTATTTTGAATTTCTACCACTTTCCTGGAACCAGATCTATCTCTTTCAAGACAGAATTAGACAAGATATGATGGTTCAGGATGTATGGATTATCTACGCCAGGACTTTCAATCAGCTCTCTCAATTCACAGAGTTTGATCCTTATCAGATAGGCAGAAAGGAGAATAATGAAGATCTTCTGACCTACAATGATGACGAGGCTCCTGCTGACAGTCCTCTCAATGCTCACTTCTTCAGATCAGTCAAGAAAGTCACTATGGACTTGATTGACAAATCCAATGAATTTCTGCTGAAGCAAGATGCCGATCGCCTAGCTGCCGAAAATCTTGCCGATTCATCTGCTCAAGCTCCTTCTCCCAGCAGCAGCAAGACTTTATCTGATGCCGATGTTCATTCTGCCGATGATGTAGATGCTGCTGATAATTCTTTTATTGCCGATGGTGACTCTGCTGACAGTGATTCTGATGCTGATAATGATGATGGTGCTGATTTGCTTGGTGATTTGGTCTGTGCTCACAAAAACACTGCTGACTCTCCTTCCACTTCAGTTACAACAGATAGTGACAAGATGCCAATCAGAACTGTCATGACTAAAGCTTCCACTGCTGAAGTCTATGCAGAATCTGTACTTGAGGGTGATAGTAGTGTTGAAGGAAGGCATTCCGGTGATTCTATAGTGGAATTTCATGTTGAGCAAAATTTAGACACTCAACCTCTGATGGGTCTATCTGCCGACCTTCCTGCTCCAGTTGAGACAACTATGGACACTCAACAGTTGGATGTATCTGTTTCAGGAGGAGAACTTGCTGAAAAAGTGACTACTGAGACAACTGCTGACACTCAATTAATATCTGTCACCCCTGAAATTCAGATTGTTCCTCCTACTGGAATCAAGGAGGTTGTGGAGTTGGGAGGAGGTGCTGATGATAGTACTCCTAATATGGATGCTGACATTGCTGCTAGTCTACAGTTTGAAGAGATTCTTCATCAGCCTTTGTTCAGCTTGCCGTCCGTTATCATCCCTCTCTTACCGGCTCCTGCTGCTGCTCATGCCGATGTAGATCATGCTGATGAAGCTGATCCTGTTGCTGCTCGTGCCGATGTAAATCATGCCGATGAGATAGATCCTGCTGATTACATGGTGGTTGGAGAACAAGCCTTTGTTGATCCTGATGCTGTTGATACTTCTCCACCACCCAGCTATGATTATTTTCTCAATGGGAAGGATATGATGTGCTCCAACTGGTACACTTCCAATGCATCTATCCCCTCCAACAAATTTGGACAGCCTCTCTTCACTGTTCATCCAAGGTTATCCTTCAAGTATACCTTAGGCAAATGTCCACTCCCATTCGGCAAAGACCACCCTCATGTAACCAAGCATAAATTCTCTCCAGGAGGTTCTACCAGTGATAGTCCAATCTATCTTCCCTGGATTCTCAATGATGATGACATTGTTCGTACAAAGGGAAAGACTCCTCGGATTTCTAGACTTAAGAAGAAAGTGGTCTATGACCCAATTCGATCTAGACCAGGACAGATAAAGATTAGAGGTGAATCTACCCTTCCCGGTCCTTCTCCAACTGAAGTGTGCATTACTACAAATGGATGGATGAGAAGCTGCTTGATGATCAATGATCTGCTGACTGACATCATTGAAGTTAGGCATACCAATCCTCGTGGCCTTCTTTATTTAATCAAGTCTGCCGCTTTGGCTATGACTCTGCCATTATTCCATCCTCGTCAGCGTGCCGATCATCTAGTCTATACCTCAAGGCTGATGAATGCCGGGTTAATGACTATGATTCTTGAAGGTCGTGCTTACTTGAACTTAATCTTGGCTACCTTCCTTTCACTTGAAGACAGTGGTATGTTTCTGCTGCCGACTGATCGTGCCGTTATAGTTCATCCTGCTTTTCCTTTGCCGATCTGTCGTGCCGATGATTCTGATGATCTCATTGTCTCAACTTTTGTCCCTGCCGATTTCTTCTCTTCTGCTGATGATGCTGCCCTTCAATGGTTCTTACTTATTCCGGCTGCTCCTGTTCCTCCCTCTCCATCTCAGCCGATCTTGATCTCCTCTGATGATGAGATGATGACTGATGATGTGCTTATTGAAGATGCTGATCTGAATAATGAAGATTTTATCCCTTCAATAGTGCTCCCGTCGTCTGCCAGTATTTTCCAGCCGACCATCGTCAACAGTCTGTATGAGTATTTGAAGTTTAGTGAAGGCGATTTCACAAATCAGCAAGTGCCTGCCACTCGTGCTGATGTTGGTGATATGGCTCTTTCTGTTGGTGACCTGGTTAAGGATGTTCATAAAGACCTGGTTAAGCGTCTACGTAAGTCCAATCAGGAGGAGGAGAATACTCTGGTTAAAGAATTGAAAGCTCTCCTTGCTGACAGAGACGAGCGTATTATGGCTCTTTCTGAATCCTTGGGGACAGCTCATAACATTCAACAGAATCTTGTTGATAATCAGAGGCTGCAGATAAGAGATATGGGAAGACTTGAAGCAGAATTGTCTAAGACCAAAGCTGCCCTTGCCGAAGCTAATCTGAAGATAGCTGCTCTTGAAGCCAACAACAAGATGCTGTCTGAAAGATTGGAAAGTGCGCAGAGAAGACAGAGCAAAGCAAAGAGGAAAGCTGAAAGAAAAGAAGAAAGAGCAAGGAAGAAGGCTAGGAAGACTGAATCTACAAAGGACTCAATTCCAGCAGCAGATCCCAAGATTTCTGATCCTTGAGTCACATAGCCTATGATGTAGATATCTTATTGAAGACCTTCGCAGACAAATTTCTTTGCTTATAAAATTTTTATTGTGCTAATATGTTTTTCTTATATTTGTGTTGTTATCTGCATTATTCTGTGCTATTTCCTTTTGCAGATCCTTGAACTGGCTTCACCATTTATTTTGGTGAATCCACTTTTTGCATTAGACATCTAGTGTGACTTACCTTAGGATTTGGTTATACCTAGATATCCTTAGAAATCTTTTCCCTAAGATAAGTGATGTCCTTAGCTTTAAGGGTGATTGGACTTAAGTAATTAGGAGGAGATTGTTGTTCAAATAGATACCTAGGTCCTAGAATTACTTAATCCCAATCATGTCTACACTTAGGGTCCCCCAATTTTATTAGAACCTTTTTAAGGTGCCCTTAGGATCCTTTGTGATCAGCATAGGTGTATTTCAACTCTTCAACAAGACAAACCAGCAAGAGGAAGCAAATCAGCAGACCGGTAAACAAGTTGCCAATCAACTTGCTACAGAAGTTGCCGATCAACTTATTAAAGAAGTTGCCGATCAACTCGATTCACAACATGCCGATATAATAGACAGTCTACGCTGTCAGTCAGGTGACATCATTTCATTAAAGTCAACCTTGCTGATTGTCTCTATACTGTTTTATTATAAAGTAGTTTACCTGCTCTGTAATGATTTCTACGCCGTCTGACACATAGCTACTTTTAGCTATACTCTGTCTCTACTTGCTTTTGCAGGTAACCGGTTGAGACAAAGGGGTCTTTACCCATCAGACTTTTAAGGCACGCGTATCTTCGCCATTAATGCCAAGGATACTGCATTAAATGCTCCTCACCTACCCAGCTGGAAATTCAAATGTTATCCTTCTTCAACAAGCTAAGACATTAACTCCTCCTATATATAGAGGACTCAGTGCATTGAAGAAGGTTGGTGATTTTAGTGCATTGAAGAGAGTTGGTTGTTTGCACCATTCATTGAAGCTCAAACATTCCTTGTCCAGATAATCATTAGATCATTTAATAGGACATACACTTGTGCACAAACTCTACAACACTGTTAGTATTCCCGAACTAGATTATTTTAAGGAATACGTTGTCTGAGTTTTCACACACCCACCTGAGTGAGATAAGTTCTTTTGAACTTGCCGCTCAAATACACTTGGTCAGATATTTGTTTTACGATTCATTAAACTTTCTCTAGAATTTAGTCTTTGTATCCGGCAAAGCCGCTCTTGTAATAGACTAGGGATATTTAATAGTGCTCTTAACCCAAATCCAAGTTCTGACCAAACTTGGTAGAGGACGTAGCAGTATTTACACTGTGAACCTCTCCAAATCTCTGTGTCCTCTGTTACTTACTGTCCTTGCCGGTTGGAACTCTATCACCGGCAAATCATTACTGTTCTTGCTGACTCATCATTATTTCCATTGACCAATCTCTTGAAACTGCATTGAACTTTTAGAAACTACTTTGTGTTTAAACCAAGCTCTCAAAACCCTTTTATAAACTGATTTTGTGTGAGTTAAAACAAGTCATATCTTCTCCGCTGCGCTTACTGATAATAGTTTGCAATCTGATAAGTGACTTTGCATTTATAAAAGTGTTTCTTTGAAAAAGTTTTAATTAGGCTATTCACCCCCCCCTCTAGCCTATTTTCCTACCAATTGGGCCTAACATACCCTAAGCATGGCATAAAGATGACGAAGATCAAGAGCTTCCAGATCTTTGTTGTCTTCAATGTTGGTAGTTTTGATCAGCCATTTGCTACCAAGAGATTGCATGAATCTCATGTTCAGGTCAGTATTGGAATACTTGTGCCCTAGAGAGAAACATACATTGACAATTTCCACGAACCGCTCATAGCATTGGCGAAGAGATTCCTTTGGGTCTTTGACAAAGTAATCAAAGAGCCTTCTCTGTTGGTAGAGGCGGTTCTTCTTGGTGTCGGCATCTCCTTCCAGAAAGTCAATGATGCCATCCCATATTTCCTTTGCGGTATTGCAATCTAGAACCTTTGAGTGAGTTCTTAGATCAATAGCTGATACAAGCATGGACATGGCTCTTCCATCAAAGTCCACATTCCGTTGATCAGTTTCGGTCCATTCAGCTTCTGGCTTCTTTATTTCCGCGGTTTGTCCAGCAGTACCTGCATCAGGGTTAGCCTTCATCGGGATATAGGGTCCATTAACAATTGCAGTCCACAATCTGCGATCCTCAGATATCATGTGCTTCTTCATCCTATCTTTCCAGAAGATGAAACTATCTTCATTAAGAATAGGTAAGTGATTAGAGTTGGATGTCTGCATCATATGGGAGTTTATGTTTGCCATTGGATCAGCACCCAAGCGGTTAAGCTTGTAAAATAATTTTTGGTGGATACGCTCTGATACCACTTGTTGGTCCCAAAGGGCAACAAGGGTATAGAACCGCTAGAGGGGGGGGGGGTGAATAGCGGTTTAAAATCTTTTTCAAAATACCCTTGAAAATCAACCAAGTACTTATCAGTTTGGTCTATTGCCGCCAGATAAAATGCACAGCGGAGTTTTGCGGTTTTGTCCAAACTGAATTATAAAGAGTAGGGCGGTTTAAGTGGTTGAAAAAGGAATGATGCAACTGACAAGGCACAACTGAAGTATCACAAAAGTATGCAAATCATTTATCAAGTCATTTCACATGAAAATAAATAAAGCTCATAAACATAAATGTAAATGACAAGACAGAAAATAAAGATCAAGGACACACAATTTGAAGAGGTTCGTTCTTGAAAGAACTACGTCCTCTACCTAGGTGGTTAGCCTAGGATTTTCTAATAGCTACTAGACTTGTATTGATTTAGAGGAGTTTTTACAAGATTACAAATGAATCCAAACTCTAAATAAACAATCTAACCTAACAATGCTATTATAACAACCTGTATTTTCGAGGTATATAATCTATAAGAAAATACACTCCGGGTGTGTAGTGTGGAAAGAAATCAAGAGCTCAAAATATCTTTGTGATGGTGAGCAAGTGATTAATTTCTGTGCAAGGCTGAGTTGTGATGATTTGAAGGCTTGAAGCTTTAATGAAGAACTCTGGGTTTGCTAAGGAGATGATGAAGATATGAGTATCTGGGTTTTCAATCTTCAAAGCAAACTTGAATACTTGGGATATTCTCTTTGAAGCTCAGCAACCTTCAATGTTGAACAATGAAGGCTATTTATAGTGAAGGCATTAGTGACCGTTGGACAATGAGGTGAGTCATTGTATGGCGGTTTAATGCGTTGTCACAATCCCATTGGTTGACCTGTCACTGTCGTCCTTTGCTTTTGCTTTGTGGCAGGAAGTTGTTGGACCACTACCTGACATTGTCCTTTTAGTTGTTGAAAAGTACAACGGTAACTTTTCAAAAAGCGAGACAAACCGATATTCCAAGAATAACTGAACCATGACTTGAAGTTTAAGGACAAGTCACCAGTCATTCATTTTTACGGTTGAAAAGCGAATGTTTGTCTTCAAGGAGTAAATGACAGTAATAACTGCTTTAATATCTTGGTCGGCGGTTCCACCAGATGCATGTGCGGTTTCATGAATGAACTTGAAATGCGGTTTCATCAAAGACACAAACTGCGGTTTGATGAAGGACTTTAAGGCATCATGCTGGCGGTTTGAAGATGGCGGCTTGAGGGACACTAAACCGCTAAGAATAAACCGATCATAACTCAGCCTAACTACTAAAAATCTAGAAATGGACTTGTCTAAAAATTGAAGTAAAACTTCATTACACGTAAACCTAAAGTCCATAAAAAGACACGTGGAATGGGTCAATCAAATCAGGTGGGTGTACTAACAATGAATCCTAACACTACGGCTATTGTATTAGCGGATTCATTGAACATAAAGACTTGTATTTCATGATTGATGGTACTGAATGGGAGAAAATTTCTGAGCATTCAGCTAAATCCTTGAATTGCGATTATTTGAAAGCAGAATATCAGAGATCGTTTGATTTGTTATAATCCTTCGAGATTTGTGAATATATGAATATATTGCGATGGATTTCGTGGAAGGATTATCATTTAATAGATAAGTCCCGATGATATTGGTTATAGTGGATTGATTAATCAAATCTGCTTGACTTTATGTGTTGTGATGTTATGATCGATACATCTTGATTACATGGGATACCTGTGGATATAATATATGACAGGGATTCTTGTTCTACATCTTGTTCTACACCTTGTTTTAGATCTTCATTATGATAATTTTTCTGAGCACTCTGGATATTTAACCGAGGTTGCTTCTTGATCATATGTTGCGAGCATGTGAAGTGGATTTCCTTGTGGCTATTGTATGAGCTTGCTATTTAGCGAAAATTCCATCACACGAATTACTTAGTATATGGGTAATTGCTTGTATGGATACTTGATTCTAAAGAAAATGTCTTGAGCACGAATACTTCTTGTGAAAGTTTCATGGGAAAGTCACGGTATCGAGAAGGTTATGTGAGAATAATACTCGCAGGTAATTGATAATATGGTATGGTATACCATATTCTTGCTATTCTTGAGTTCTATTTGTTATTTATATGTGTTATAATTTCGATCAGTAAAATTCGAGGACGAATTTTCTTTAAGGAGTGGAGGATATAACGCCCGTCCTAATTCCTGTTAAATTCTTGACTTGCATAATTATATGCTATTTTAATTGAGTTAATTATTTAACTAATTGAGCAAGTTTAGGACTTAATGGTCCAAGTTGAAACTTTAGGGCCATTTGTAAAAAATTAAAGTTTAGGGACCTTTTTGTCAAAGTTAGAACTCGAGGGGCCTAATTGCAAATCTTTGAAAGTTCATAAGGATAAACTTTGGTTTGCCTTTTCTGAGATCATTGTTTCCCCAAATGTTCTCGTTCCTTCTCTCTGTCTCATCAAGAATAGTTAGGGTTTACCCTATTCTCGATCCCTCTTGCTTAATTATGCCTCTGTTCGAAAATCCGACTCCGCATAAATGATCAGGGCGCTGAGTAGAGCATTTTCCGCCGAACAAAAATTAGTTTGGGTGAATTTGATTCCGGAGAAAGTCACTAGCTCCCCCTTGCTTGTAATAACATGCCTATATGTTATACTTGATACTTGTGCTTGTTAATTTCGTGTTTGGAACAAGTTTGGTGATACTTGTAAATTTGGGACAGAGGGAGTATTATAAATCTCTGTAGAAAAGAAGGAAAATTTATACTCCTATTCGTGGGACTGTGAAATATTAACTTGATTAAATATTTATACAAGTATATTAGAAAAATTATACTTATACTTGTGGGACGGTGAAATGAATGAAAGTATCCCTAAATGAGTATATTAGTATATTAGAAAGTTATACTCGTACTTTTGGGACGGTGAAATATTTAAATGGAATAAAAGAAAATTATCCTATTATTTGTGGGACGGTAAAAAGAATGAAATACACATGAAAGAATGTACTGGGTGTGTTAAGTACTTCTAGGTTGTGTATATGTGTTATTAAAAGTATACTCCTACACTTGGGACGGAGAATTGTAAGCGTGGGAAAGAAATAAGTGTTTGCTGGAAAAGTGACCAGGCGCCCGCCCGGGGTACTACCGAGCGCACGCCTGCTTGCCCAATTTTAGAACAAAAGTTCTGTCGAACTTCAAGCGCGCGCCTGGTATGCGCCGAGCGCCAGCTTGCCCTGCACATTCTTGACCGAGCGCCCGCCTGGTCTGGGACAGGCGCCCGCCTGCCTGCCTGCCAGAAATCCCCTTCTTGCTTGAACCAATGTTGTTCAAACCCAATCAAGTTAGGATTGTACCAAGGCCTTGAGCCTTAATCTAAGATGTCCTAGTAAGTGTTGTGGTACCTTAGGGGCATCAGAATAATGGTCTTGAACATGAATATCCATATAATTAAAATGAGAACTTGAGCCTAAGAGTAAGAACTCTTTTAATTGTCTTGAAAGTGCTATGAACAAGCACTAATGTGTTATATGTGTCTTGAAACCAATGTTTGTGTACCTTAGGGGCACTAGAACAATGTCTTGAGCTTGAACATCCAAAGTATATGATTAAGAACTTGTAAGTATGAGATGTATAACTCATCTACTTAGCTTGAACTTGAAGTATAAGACAATTAAATCTTGTACATGACTTGAATATCCAAAGATTGGAATAATAACTTGAGTATAAGATAATTAATTCTTGTACATGTCTTGAACATCCATAGAAGTGGATTGAGAACTTAAATATAAGATGACTAAATCTTGTACTTGACTTGAAACCAATACGTGTGTATGGTAATGAACTTGAAAGTGCTATGAACAAGCACTAATGTGTTAGAAAGATTCTTGATGTGTATGTGTAAACATTGCATATAACTACTTGATAGAATGTGGCTTCTTGACTACTTGATATATGGTATGAATATCTAAAGAATTGGAATGTGGAACTAGATAGAGAATGATTAACTCTACTACATACTCGAATCTAATACGTGTGTATTGAAAGTGCTATGAACAAGCACTAATGTGCTAGTACTTGGTTTTAATCGTGCATATACTCAATGAAGTATATAAAGTATAAAGAAAATATCCTGTTCCTGAGAAGGGTTCCTAAAGAAATAGGGACTAGTGTAATATGAAGATAATTCATAAAATTATGATTATTACGATTTAAGTCAACGAGAATGATTCCAAAACACAATATGTGTTGGAAAATGTATTCGATGATTAGCGATAAATATACGCGAGATATGATTGTGACTAGGTACAATACGACCTATTCGACTACGTGCATAGAGTCTAAGATGTTGGGCTCTACTTGGAAGTAAGTGTATCGTGATAGACACATTAGTGTGTTAAAGGTTATATGAATATGTACGTGCAAATATTTCATATGACAAAGTAATATAGTATGACTTACCCTACTACTTGGTTGGGGTCTGTTATTAATAGACTCTAATTTGGCTTGATTGTGTTACGTGGACACATTATGTGCCATTGTTATACTGATTTGTATTCGCAATTATTGCGTACGTGTACTTGTATTTGGTGAGCACATGATTTCATGGTTCATGAAGAGCTAGTCCACTACTTTTGGACTTAGTTCTACTCTCGTAGTTCAAGTAAATACTACTTGTGCATTCTTCTGTGAGTCCAGCTGGTCCTTGCTTGTTCGGAGATATATAGGTTCACGCTTATCGCGAGTGCTGGGGCTAAGTGATAATCGGGGATCTATGTATCTGCGCTTGACCCCTTACTACCGATCATAGTAAGGGCATATAGCCTCCTTTGTTAGAGCAATACGCCTGATAAAGTGACTGCTATACCTCTTGTCTTGAATCTTGTTCTCTAGTGTGACACTGGTTACCGGGTCCTTTTGTGTACTGCACAGCAGCAACTTGATTGATCGTGATTTGTCAACTGCAATTCAAGCAACGACAACAATGGTTTACTTGGGAGGAATAAGGTTGGAATATCATTTGTAACGTGTTAGTTTAGCCTTATGTGCTAGTTACTTGATGAGTTGGCTTAACCTCTCATATACTTGTTACATGATGACATCTTGAGCATGATTACTTGATAATCTTCTTGATTTGCATGATTACATGATAACATGCTATGTACTTGTACCTAGTAACTTACTGAGATTTATCTCACCCCGTTCCTTGTTTATTTGTTTCCCCCCAGGAAAGCAAGTGGTACTACGTTGTGAGGCTCGACTTAGCAGGGGCCTACTTGGCAGGTTGTTCTTGTTGGGGATTTTTATCCTTTCCAGTTTTGGTGAGGACGATTTTGTATCAGTTGTTTAGACTCAGTATCTTGGGTAGACTTGTATAGTACTTGTATATAACCACATTTGGTTTAAATTTCTTGGTATAGAACTTGTGGTGAGCTATTTTAGCTAGTTTCTCTTGAGTATATATGATACCAGTTGATTTATTCAGGTGTCATTCCCGTTTTTCCGCTTCTTGTTAGTTACGCGCACCAGGTTCGAGGTTCTATTAGGGAATCTCGGGACTTGGGGGCGTGTCAAATACGACTTATACCCCTTAGCCAAACGACGTAGTTTACATTTTTCCTGATCAACAAATTCCAACTGGGCATCTTTTTTCCACACCCTCAATTAAAATATCCAACTCATACGCCTAGTCAGCGTTTCTGTTAAGTTTTGGATGGAAAAATGACGGAGACCTAATTTTCACACATTATTCTTGAGTATAGGGGTTAATGTGGCAATTAATTTGTATAAGGACATATCTGCATTCTTAAGCTAGTACAGGGGTATATTTCTATATTTTCCCCACTATTATACAATTTCAACTATTCCGTCAAAAAGTTTGTTTTTTCTTTTTGGATATAATTTTATTTACGATTTGTTGAAGAAGAGTACTTTCTCTATCTCAAAATAGCTTGCGCTATTGTTAGTAAGAAAGTGGTTGTTAACATGATGATGTGAGAGTGAGACTTAAAATTTAAGTGTATGATATAATAAGTGGGGTAGAGTGAATAAAAGAACCCTTCTGATCCTCTTCCCACAGTTGTTTCTTGTCTTTGACACGACCTTGCCATAGTATTTTACAATCCCTAGGAAACAAATCACATCCTGGACCAAATTGGATTGCACTGGCACGGTCGTGCAAAATCCTTGCTCAAATAGACCACCATTTGATCCTCTTCGGTCGGTTATGTCTTTGTCTTTAGCACGCTCATGCAAAGTATTTTCCTTAAACAAACTGTTTAACATGTTTTGCACAGTCATGCGTTATATGTGGCACGCTCGAGCCAAATCGAAAAAGAAACTGAAGAAAAAATTAAGCGCATGTATGCCGAGGAGGATGACCATCTTCTATTCATTTTTGAAATAAAAATGGAAATACTATGCTATTGTTGATTCTATTACTGTTATGAAATCTAAACAATAACCAATTTTGAAAAGAGGAAAAAGAACAAACTTGAATTAAAAATTATATTTTTATATTTATTAATTAATTAATTGGCAACTGGTAAATGTAAAGTTAGGGTTAATTAAATCAAGGAAGAAGTATGAAGAAGAGGGGATTGACCAAAGGTACGGTTGTTATACGATACGAGCTGGCTTGAGCTCGGCTCGGGCTCGGCTCGTAAAAGCTCGAGATGTAATTCGACTCGAGCTCGAACCGATTGTCAAGCTCGTTTCGTTATCGAGTCGACCATGTTAGACTCGTTTAGCTCGTTAAAGCTCGAGTTCGGCTCGATAAGTTTGTCAAACTTGAATTTTTGTTTTCGACATGCTCGAACTCGACTCGATAAGCTCGTTAAGAACACATTTTTATATATATATTTTTAAAAGCTTAAGCTCGAGCTCGGGTCGTTATACCTCGAGTTCGATATCGGCTCGAGTTGTTCGCCAACAGCTCGCGAGCTCGATTCGACTCGAGTTCGAACAAACAAGTGGGCTCGAGCTCGAGAAAAGCTCGATCTCAATAAGTTGTAAACGAGCTCGAGCTCGACACCTCAAAGCTTGATTCGACTTGGCTCATTTATAGCTTTATCCAAAGGAGAGGAGGGAGGGTCGGCTAATGATTTGAAACTTCTTACGACCCTGACATGAAGTTTGTCCAACTATAGTACTTTATGTTTAAAATTGTTCCACTTAGCCACATTTGTCAAAAAACATTAAAATTTTAACAAAAATGTTAACAGGCGTTAAGTATACTCTCCCAACCCATAATAACTTGAATCCATTTTGCTCAGATCAGATACGGAAATTAAGGAGAGAATATATATATTCAAAAAATATTGTGAGTGGGAAAGGAGTTCGTGAGTATAATGATTTGAGAGAAAGGCTCACCATTTAAGTGTATAAGTACGACAAGTGAGTAGCGTAAATAAAAGAAAAGAATAAAAAGGGGATATTTTAAGATAGTGAAACTTACCAACTAGATAAAAACACTGGAAATTGATGCATGTTGTTATGAGACGAGGTGAACTTTTATTAGTCGGGCTCACAAAGATTTATTACAATCTAACGGATTAAAGAGTTTCGTTTTCACTAATTTACATTACATTCCTGACTGAGACAGCCCATCACTTAGCCTTGAAAATTGGCTATTTATTCACACTTATATTTACATTACATTCCCCACTTCACTCCCATGGCCTCTGAGTTATTAGATCCACTGCCAAACAACCACTTTTAGTGTTCATTCTCCATAAGGGATTCTTTAACATTTCCATCTCCACCCCAAGCTCTCTCTTTCCATATCTTCTCCACCTCCTCAAGTGTTAAACCTTTCGTTTCGGGCACATACACCGCCACAAACACAAATGCAGCCACAGCAATTCCCCCCAGTATCGAGAAAGTCACACCCGTTCCTACACAATCTGCAACCGTCAGAAAACTCTGCGACACTATCAAATTCGATACCCAATTCACAGTAGCTGACATCCCTCCACAAATCCCTCTATACGACTGAGGGTATATTTCTGAGTTGACTGTCCATGGGACAATCCCCATTCCGGGTGCGAAGAAAGTGATGTAAAGAATTAGGCCCAAGACTGCAATCCACCCGTAAAGCCCACTTTTTTCAGGACCGGTATCAGATGATCCAAGAATGAAGGAAGAAGATAGGAGAATGAGGGAGAGAATTACGCCTGCTAAGCTACTGAGGGCTAACTTCCGGCGACCACAACGGTCGATGAGGTAGATTCCGGCGATCACTCCGGGAACACTCATTAGTGCCACTGAGAGAGATATTAGAAGTGCTAGCTGGTTAGCAGTGAAGCCAGCCATTTCAACTATTGTTGGGCTGTAATACATGATGGTGTTGATTCCGGTGAACTGCTGAAATGCCTGTGAATCAAGAATTGTTAGTTAATACTCCATCCGTCCCAAAATGATAGTCCTATTTTACCTTTTGGGTTGTGCCAGAAAGTTGGTTCCACTTCCCAAATTAAGGCTTCAAAATCACTGAATTTGCAAAACATACTCCCTCTGTCCCGGAATAAATGTCCTACTTTCCATTTTCGTTTGTCCAAAAATAAATGTCGCCTTATTAAAAATAGGGTATGAAGTTTGGTAATCTTCTTATACTACCCATTCTAATAGGCACAAGCATTGCAATGCCATAGGAGAATTGTCACTCTACACATATGAATAGATTGAGACAATCAAGGAAAAAGCTTAAAAACATTGACTTGTAAACTATGACATTTATTCCGGGACATAGGGAGTATAATGTAAGCTTAAAATGCTTGAAAAGTCAAACGGGACTATCAATTTGGGACACATGGAGTAATTCCAGGAACATGAACTTGTTCAGTTATTAAAATCACGGAAAATTTCATCCAATAAAAAGGATATGTTGAGATTACTTGAAGTCCACCTCCAGCCAGAAATGCAAGTCTGATTTCTTTGTTTCTGAAAACATCCCAATAGCTTGCACCATTCTTTCGTTGTTGTTCTTCCTCCAACGTAGCGGCAAGCTGATCAATCTCCTCTTCTAACCGGTGGAGATCATAAATTTTAGAAAGTACAACAATGGCCTTTGCTTTATCCTTCTACATATCAGTTCAGAAGTCAATTAACATACAAGAAGATCAAGAAGTCAAAAAAAACCAAAAGTTCCAGATATGATATGATTCGATCATTAGGTGTGTTGTATTTATGTATATGATCTACTAAAAGTGTTTAAAAGTCAACATCCTGGGCATCTATTTTGTAACGGGAGTATAAAAGATGAAATTATGTTGTACCTTCATGTAAAGCCAACGTGGAGACTCGGGCAAAAATAGCATAAAGAAAAACTGAATAATAGCTGGCACAGCAGCTACACCAAGCATCCATCGCCATGTCCCAGGAACCTGCTCATCAATTGAATTGCAAGAAAATATGTAAAAACAAACGATTGAAACTATTAAACATTCTCTCACATATTCAAGATATTAGTATCCAAAAGGACGACCTTAAGTGTATTTGTTCTCCTCGATCTAAAGAGCACCTATACACATTTATAGACCAAGTGCGATCCTCAAGCATCTTACCCCGGGATCATTATACCAAAACACACAGACAAAAACAGTAATGAAATACTCCCTCCGTCCCAAAATGATAGTCCCATTTCAACATTTTGTCAAAAAACGTTAGTCCCATTTCCAAAGTTAAGGCTTCAAAATCACTAAATTTCCAAACTCATAATGTAACCTTAAAATATTTGAAAAGTCAAACGGGACTATCATTTTGGGACGGAGGGAGTAGCACGATCGCTGAAGAGATGGATTACTATTTGCATATTGCTATAGCCTGAACCCTTCCCATATATTTTAGCTGGCTCCATTTGTATATGTTTTCTTAAGTTACAGAAACATATTGAAATCCAGGGTTAGATGAAGGGATCCCACTATCTTAAGATTAGACTTAATTGGTAAAACGATTTAAAGGGAAGTCTATGGTATTTCCGATTAAGCACCTGAGTATTACTCCCGCCAACCAGCTAGTGTACAGATTCATCCTTAAATTGTGAAAGTCCATTTTAATCCTTAAATTGCTTGGCTTACAGACAATAATTCTTTCAGCTAATCGGCTGGAAATAACAAAAAGGGGGACTAGGTATCCTAATCACGCTCTTTTTAATCCTTATGTAAGGGTAAAACTTTGTAGCATAATAGCAGGGGTTTAACATACCAACATAAAAAACACAGTGAATGTTTATAAAAAAAATTGGTATTTAGAGTCCCAAAATGGCAAATTTATTACCACCAATAAAGCCCCCGTTTTCCTTAACGCAAAGTCCACATATAACTACTTAGAAGGATATAAAATCGTGAATGATAAACTATCGGTAACCGTCACGAGTCACTGACACATATTTTTGAAAAAGGGAAAACTCCAAAGTCAGGGACGGAAGATTAAATGAAAGGTCAAAAGTATGTCACCTCCGTGAAAGCAAGATTTACAAGGTAAGATAGAAACTGTCCACAAGCAATCATGAGCACGTTGGTACTCACAAGACCTCCCCTTATCTCAGATGGGGAAGCTTCTGCAATATACATGGGAGCAGTAACAGATGCCACACCCACACCCAAGCCAACCACAAACCGTCCAAATATAAGAATATAGGGACTTGGAGCAGAAGCCATGACAAGGGACCCGATTGCAAAAGCAACATCAGCAAGAAGAGTAGCTTTTTTACGTCCATAAAAATCATTTATCCAACCCCCAGCTGCAGCTCCTATTATTGCACCGACTAAAGCCATGCTCACAATTGTTTCCTGCATAAATCACAAGATTTAACAAGTTAGTCTTAACGAATGCTTCTTTTCAAAAAAAGATAGGGTTATCGTATGAATGTGTTTTTACGTCAGTCTCATCATCTATCTAGTCAACTTGTTTAGCCTTTGATTTCTTCCAAACTAAATGGGGGTTCTTCTAAGTGCGAACCTAAGAAAACATATGTGGATGCAAGCGCACCCAAATGATCAAGTACTCCCGTTGTCCTAGAAAGATAGTCTCATTTGACTTTTAAAGGTCAACACAAGTGAACTTTGAACAAACATTAATGTCAATCTAATCATCTTAGTGAAATTCTAAAATTGGAATTCATAAATCATTAAGTGATTTATCAATAACAATATTTAGAATTTTATTGGAAAGATTAAATAAACATTTATGTTTGCTGAAAGTCCACTTGTGTTAGACCATAAAAAGTCAAATGGGAAAAACGAGAGTAATTTGTCTAGCTCAGTGGGTAAAGTGCTACGTTTTTAACCACAACAATCTTTTTTTTTTTCCCTGACAATTTACATTTTGAAGTTTTATTGTGTAATTTGTGCACCCAAAAGGGGTTGGGTCGTCACGGGTCTTTATAAATAAAGCCAAATAAAGGAAATTACTTTTACCCAAAAACTTTGGTGGATGTTGAGCTAGTACCTGGAGGAAACTACTCTGATTTACTGCCTCAAAATCATCACGGATGTAGAGAAGGGCTCCTGATATGACTCCTACAATCAATATATAGAACTTAATCAATGATCAGCCATACCAAAATTAATCACAATAACAAACCCAGAATTTGAGATACAAGAATTATACTACTTTTGTCCTCAAAATGAATGTTCGAAATTGCTCATTTTGGGAAGGAGGAAGTAATAAACACATAAAAATTTATGAAAAGGGAAAGAAGAAGGAAAGAATTAGAAATAGCAACCAGTGTCATAGCCAAAAAGAAGACCACCAATTCCGGCAACTACAGTCAACCCCAAAACGTATGAATTACTGAAATACGTAATTTTCTTATCATCATCTCCTCCTATCCCTGCTTCCAAGTAGCCTGAACTTCCCGGCAACGATTGGATCGTCATCTCACCATCCACCAAACTAGTCTTTCTCAATCGCCGTTAAAACAATATCCCCCAAAAAAGCCAAGCCTAGAAAACAAGAAGAATATATTGGTGATTTGGGATGGTTAACCATGTCACACAAAAACCCAGAAACAGAAAACTATGTTGGGAATGGTTTTTCTGGGTTTTTAATTGAAGATTAAGGAAAAAAAAAAGGATGTCGCACCCAGAAAATGAAATTAAATCTTTTTCTTCAGGCAGCCGATGATCTCGGTGTTTGTTTATTCAGTACAAAGTGGACATGGATTGTTTCTTTATTACAAAGATTACGTATACTACTGTATTAAGTAACTAGTGTGATGAATATGAAGAAGAAAGGGACGGATTTTCCTTGAGAAAATGCAGGGGAATCCAGGAAAAGCCGCAACGAGTGAGAAGGGGATTGGATGGAGTTTTCTTTTTAAATGTAAGTTTCATTTCTTTATTTATTTATATATTATACACCCGTTTCCCGTGCACTAACTTTTTAGAAAATAAACTAGTGTTACTCCCGTGCGATGCACGGGTCATAACACATTAATTATTGTAGAAGAAACACAACAATTATATAAGAACACATAAACTACAACTTACTAATCAACTTACTAATCAAAGTTAAATATTTTTACAAAATAACACCTAAATAGTTTAAACATTTTGGAACACTTTCTTATATACAACATCGTCAGTGGATGTATCCGACTGTCCAGGAGTGGTGTCATTACAAATCAATATTTTAAGAGCAGCTGGATCTCGTACACGTGAAAGCGCGACATATAACTGACCATACGAGAACACTGGTTTCTTTAATAGTAGGCCGACAACAGCTAACGATTGACCTTGACTTTTGTTAATATAAGTAATTAGTAATTTAATAATAATATCAAAAGTAAATAAAATAAAACTTAAAAACTAAGTCACCCATCCTTCACATTTTAAATTTAATATATATTTGTGCAATTTATAGGAACATATGTTTAGGGACCTTTTTTAATAAAAAAATATCAAATATATCATGTGCAAGTATACAAACAAATAGTAGAAAGAATAGTAGAAAGAGTAAGTTCTTTTTTGTAAAGGGCCGATAAAGTATTAGCTCGGATCCAAAATGATTCTCCAACAATATTTAGATTTATTTTTGATAATTATTTTGAGACGGAATTGCACACATTAAAAATAAATAACAAATAGGTTATACTCCTAGAATTTATAATCAATAAATACATTAATGGGCCAAGAAAGTATCACCTCAGTCTCCAAATATGAATCTCGACACAATATTTAAGTTTTATTGTTTCGAAAAAGCTAAAAGTCTTAAGAAAAATCTCAAACTTATCTTCGTTTTCTGTTGACTGTTTCTTATTTTCCTTTTTTATAGTTTCCATTCTCATGAAAATAAAACGATGAGTAAAGGTATGTACACGATTTACCTTCATTCTTTTATTTTGGGGGGACAGTACCAAAAAAATTCAAAGCATTTACTAATAGTCCCTCCAACCCGGATTAAGAATCTTATAAAAATGGATGCTTACTACAAAGGGCAATGCTAGGATTACAAAAAAAATTACAAAATGATGCATGCAAAATGAGGTAGCGATATTTTATTGATTGCATTCCGTCTGAACCTATCACACACTAATTAAAACACCAACACAATTATGTCATCATGTAGATCACAATTTTTAGACATCTTTTGTAACTTTCTTATATCCTATTACAAAAACCACCAAGGAATGCATTAATGATGGCAAGTGGGCGAACATAATTGTTCGAAACATTATTGATAATTCAAATGGGTAAAAAGTAAGGTAATAAATATTAGTTTAAGAGTATTACTATTGAGAAAAAATAAAGCTGTGAAATAATTATTGCTTTATATTTTTGAATCGAAGTTATTTCTTATTATGTGTATATTTTATAGTAGTATTCAATTTAATACATAATTTGATACCCATAAACAATTTGTTTATGTGTGAATTATTACTCATTCTATGTTTAAAAAAATGAATTATTACTCATTCGAATTACAAAAAAAAACAAAAAAAAAACTTTTGATTGAAACAAATTTATTTTTTTATATTTATTTAGTAAGTGAGTTAAATGGTGATCTAACTTTTTCGGAAATAAATTAAGGCAATAATAATTGAGAACTGCTTCCCATAACTTGCGCACATCAATGTCTCTCACATATGCCTAAAATAACGGCCCCTCGCGCGTCAGTTGCTCTTACCGTTTTTTTTTTTTTTAGTAGTAATTGATAATATCCATCGCTCATTCATCTGCTTTCTAAAAAACCAATCTCCTTTATTTCACTTTTTAAAATTAGAACAAAATATCTTCCCTAAATTTAGAAAAACACTTGCTAAATAATTTTAACAAATTATTATATAAAAAATATAATTATTAACCGATTATTGTTCTAATTTTAGGAAAGAGAGGATTTCGTTTCAATTTTGTAGATAGAAATTGTGATAAAGGGAAAATGGATACTATCAAATTTACTTAAAGATACTATATTTTAAGACTAACTATAGTAAATTATTTGTGTTGTAAATGGAATATGATTTTTTCGCAGATAAATTAATGATAATGAAGTGATTCAGAAGTACAAAATATATAATTAAGAAAATGACTTTACAACATCTACCACGGGTCTCAAATCTCAATTGGGGTACAATTTGATCCCATAAAATACTCTACAAAATTGCTTTAAGGGAAAAAAAACTCAAAAAAAACAACAACACACAAATAAAAAAGAACTACAAATTCCCAATGCACCATGTTAATGCTCATCCTGAATGTAATAAAAATATAAATTAGATACATATAAAACGAAAACAGTCTAAAATCAAACTTCATCATAATGAAGTGCTCAAGTAAAAAAAAAAAAAAAAAAAAAAAAAAAACTTACAGAAACTTACCTCTTCCCAAATCAGCCATCTCTTTCCCAAAAATAAGTTTATCCTTACCACCGAAATTGAATTCTCAAATGTTTAAATTTACCATTAATCCAGCGTGTAAACATGCATATTCCCTTTTTATCTTCCTTTAACCATTTCATAAAAAAAAAAAAAAAAAAATCTCACTCTCTCTACCTTTGTCTCATGTTAATTGACTCTCTCTCTACAAATACCTCTCAAATTCTCTCTATCTTCATCTCTCCTTCTATTTCTACCCCACCATCGCCACCACCATTTCTCAACACCGTCGCCACCACCACACCTCAACACGTCATCACCATCACACCTCAACATCAACGCCACCACCAAAACATGCATATCACCCAAATTAGGTTCCCAAAAAAGCATTCCCTATCATTTTTTTCTTTCAGAATTCTCTCTCTGCTTTCTCTCGAATCTCACTCAGCTTCTCTCTTTCATATCTCTCTTTCTTTTTTCCACGACATCGCCGCCACCACCAAAACTTAAATACAAACACATAAATACAGAGCATGTACCTATTAGTTTCCGGAAAAGACAAATGACAAATGAAAAATGGTATTTGTATCATACAAACACATAAATACAGAGCATGTACCTATTAGTTTCCAGAAAGCCCTCAATTTGCAAGCATCGAATCCACTGAACGCCTCTTCTGCTTTCATACGTCTTCTCAAATCCTATTTTACATTGCAAAAAATAGTAATGGAGTTAGTAGATTAGATGTGTGCCCCTGTTAGTCTCTGTGATTCGTGTGTGTGCTTCGTGTGAGCATTGTTGTGTAAATAAGTGTAGAGGGAGAAGAAATGGGAAAGTTAATGTTTCTCACTATCTATACAGAGCAGGCTTAGGAGTTTCAAAATTCAAATTGGTTGCACCGTTGGGGATTTCAAAATTTCCAATCCAACCGTTTGAACAATTCGAGAAGAAGTAAAAGCAGGACACGCAATGGTCAGGTGGCAAATTAAAACGGAAAATGGGGAGGAGTTTCACACACGTATATAACACGTGTCCCCATCTCATATCAATTTCATATCCACTGTCCATGCACATGCTTCACGAAACTTCTCCCTTCACTCCTCACATGACTGCACATGCCCCAATAAGTGATGGTCAGACCACATTTCCTTTTTTTTTTTTAAAAAAAAAAAAGTCAGACCACATTTCTATTTCCAGCAACCGATGGAGCCACTTTCCAATTTTAGCAAGTTTATCTTGTTGTTATATAGTTATAGATAAACTAGTGTTGCTCCCTCCCGTGCACGGGAGTTACTTATACTCATTTTTAATAAATTTAGACAAATTAAATAAGAATGATACATTATAGTTGTAAAAAAATCATTTGAATAAAATATTGCTAGTGATACCATTAGTTTGGCCAGAAAATGTATCGTTACATACTATTATACAAATATCTTAAGGTTAGCTGCATCGCTAACGCAAGATAAGGCAACGTATAGTTAACCATGACAAAACACAAATTTTATCAATAAAAATATTTCTAAAACTACAAATGAATTTATTTTAATATATTTTCTTTAAGAAAATTAACATAATTAAAAATACGACTATCTAATCTATAAACGTGCAGTAATATTAGAATAAATAATCAATATCATTAAATGACAAAAATTGATCCCGAAAACCCTAGAATAAAGTATTTAAACGTTCTACAACCGTAAAACTAAATAAACCCTAATTATATACTCTCTCCGCCCCACCTCACTTGAGACCTAAGAGGTGGGCACAATAACTAAGGAAAAAGAATATAATAAGGAAGAAGTATTTGACAAACAATGTTAAATATATCTACGTAACGTTGATAGTATGAGTATGTCTATTTGTATTTATACACCGCATCATTGTTTTAATTTATTAGAGTTGGTGGTTGTAATTGACTGTTGCACAACCAATTTAATTTATGTTGAACATGCAAAGATGGTGATTTCCCAAGACATAGAGTACTCTCTCCGTCCCAAAATATTTGTAGTTCTAGGATTTTCACACAAATTAAAAAAAACAATTAATGCATGTCTAATGGACTAAATTACCCTTGAATCATTTCAAGTACCAAGACAACTAATTTTTTTTAACGATAACAACTACCATCATAAATAAGGGTATATTTGACGAACAATGCCAAAGTTGTCTAGATAAAAGCAAAACTACAAATATTTTGGGACAAACTTCAACCCTTTAAACTAAAAGTATTTTGGGACAGAGGGAGTAGTTACACTGTTGGTGAGAAGAGTAAAAAAAAAAAAGTAATGTCAACTTGGAAAACGTAGAAGTTTGGTTGTAGTTGAAAGAAGTAAATGTATGTCCAGTGAAGTGAAACACTTCGAATAGATGGAAACAATTGATTATAAATTGTAATTAACGACATATAAGCTTCTATACGTGGCGTGTTTCAGGTTAACAAATTGACCACCTGGTTGTAAGGAAATATTATAGGAAATATTCCCCCGTTTCAAATTATCTGTCGCTTTAGGAGTAAAAAATTGTTTCAAAATATCTGTCGCTTTACTATTATCAATGCACTTTTACCATTTTGTCTCAATATTAATGACGTTGAAAGTATCTCTCATGCAAGCATTTAATCACCCAAAAAGTTGAATTATTTAGGGGCAAATGGGTCTTCTTAACATGCATTAATTATATTTCTTAATATGTGTGAAAAAGTCTAAATATTTTGATCAAAATCACTTGAACTTTTACTAACAATTTATGATAACCTAATAATCTTCATAAAATTAACAATGATTATTGATAATGTTTCTATTGTTGATTTGATAAACATTTTTTAGTTTTTATGAAAATTAACAGTTTAACATAAAATGTCATTCAAAGTTCAAATAAATTTGACTAAAACTAACCAAAAATTTGGAACGCAGTGAGTACTCCAATATTGCATATAATTTTAGTTTTTTTGAAGAAAAGTAATGTCGATGGAGGTATTTTTTTCACAAAATAAATATTTTTATAGTATAATCAACTTTACATGTGTTTTGATTGTGGTAAATATAGCTTTCAAAATAATCTTTTTTCTAAATATTTCATCAAAATGCAGTGGAAATAACCTAAGACTAATAACCTAAGACATTCATTTTTGATGAAAGGAAGAAAGAAGTACTTTTTATTATTTTTAATTTTGTTAAAATTTATTTACTCATTAATTTATCAAAAAATCTTATTATTATAACCTTGTTTCAACACAAATATCAAAGCTAAATCCCACTTTTCATTAGTTCTTCTAGATTGCATACAAATTCATTTTCTCCCTCTCCAACACAAAATAAAATTATTCGTTTACTTATTTTTGTTTGTTACATTTTTGTTAATAATATACATACTAATTTTAATATCATATTTCTGATAAGAAATAGAGTATATATTTGCAATTTGTTGTTCCTTGTAAAGCAATTGAAAATCTAAACACAACTTCTTTGAGTAATAAATTTCTTGGGGGAATGCCTTGTGATAAATTGCTTCTTGCCAAATAAAGTAACTCTGCCACGTGTGAAACAATTTTGAACATTATATGTAAGATGATGAATTATATACTGTACTATTTATCATAACCAAATGCGTAAAAAACTGCCCCGTGTGAAACAATTTTGGAACATTATATGTAAGATGATGAATTATATACTGTACTATTTATCATAACCAAATGCGTAAAAAACTACCCTCTGTCTCAGATTATATGTCTACATTTCCTTTTTAGTCTGTCCCAGAGTATGTGTCCACTTCCTTAAATGGCAAATAATCGTTACTATTCATCCCACTCATTCTCTCTCCCACTTACTTTTACACTCACAACACCAATCAACTTACTATTCCCTCTCACTCATGGGAGGGTGGACATATACTCTAGGACGGAGGGAGTATAATTTAATAATATTGAATTTACTGCTTTCAAAAGAAAATGGTGAATTTACTTATTCGATACTGACTATTGAGGATTTTAATCTACAGAAAAAATAAAACCTGGAAATTACACCTTTGTGTCTTTAAATATTCAAATAAAGGAAATAGACTTTTGGAAATTACCCTCTACCCCATAATTGGCCTTGTCCATCACAACCATTTACCTTCTTTTTTTTTTTAAAGTTTGTATCATATCATTTAAAGCAATTGCCGTCGTGTTACAAACTCCTATCAAGTCTATTACAGATCTATTGCCCTATCTATTACAAATTCCTATATTGGAATCTATCATAGTGATACTTGCCGCTCTAAAAATCACTCGTAGTTCCTCACTCTTTTTTCTATGACAAAGCTCTGGATTCTTTCTTCTTTAATACTTCATCTATGGCCAATTGATATCACATTTATTTAACTTCTTGACAGGTATGAATCTCGCTACACCCCTATTGACTGTAGTTTAAACCCACCTATCAACCAATTTTTTTTTTCTAACAATCACACATTGATATTCACCATTGCAATGCAAGCTTTCATGAGTAAATATTGCAAATGTAAGAAAATAAATGTAATAATTAAAAGCAATTTTTGTTAAAAAAAAAATCTCGTATATTAAAAGATGATTTATTTCATAAGTAGAGTTACTTTTCAAAAATAGTATTGCTTACTTAAAAAATTGATTCGTCATTATCCCATCATATCTCCCCAATTCCAAAAATATAAAATAAAATCTAAAAATGACTTATCACATAAACGGAATATTTTTCCATCTTAAAATAATAGATCTCATAATTTCATTTTTTTTATTAATAGCAAGAACATACATCTTCACTAAAGGAAACAAAAACGAAAAAAAAAAAAAAATTGAAGACAAAAACGAATGATCATTTTTAAGGGAAACTTTAATGAGTGGTTTTTTTTCTAAAAATATTAATTTTAAATATTTTTTACAATTCTTTGTCTATATTCATCATATACTTGCACAATTAATTTTTTTTAAAGTACATAGAAATTTTCATACTCTAGCCGTCCTATATATTTTTATTTTGGGTGTCCATACTTATTACTACTTACATAAAATGCTCAATTTTTTCTCTCCTACCAATCCACAACAACTATCCAATAACTTATTTTTTCTGTACTACCCACTCACAAAACATACTTTTTCTAACATATTTTCTTAATCTCCGTTCATTTTTGGGACATAGAAAGTATCAATTTATTACTAAATTTCACAAAATGGTAAATTTATTATTATTAATTTACAATAAAAAGAGTGCTATTATTTCACTTTTCTTCTTTGAATTTAATTTTTGACTCTGAATACCGTGCAATTTGGTGTCATAGTTCAAAAGTTAGAGTGGGTTGGAAATGTCTCACTCATTCATACCAACAGAATCATACTCTTCCCTCCCCCACCCCACCCAAAAAAAATATATAAAAAAATATGGAATTTTTTCTCAAATAATTCCTTTATTTGTAAGTATTTACCAAAGTACCACCATTTTCAAAGTATGTACCAAAATGACCAACTTTGAGGTAATTCGCCACTGGGTATAGCGAATTATCATAATTCGCTTTTGTCAAAAGCGAATTGTGCTTTGACCAGATTAGGCGCGCTTTGCATTAGGGCGTTAATTAAACCTTAAGTAATTCGCTTCCTATAGTAGCGAATTGTTATAATTCGCTATTTGAAGAAGCGAATTACATTAAACCCACACAATAAGATAATGTTTCAGTATGTGCAGCTCATTATATCTCCATCTTGTCTGAAAATAGAGAGAGAAAGAAGAAGGGACGCAAAGAGGAAAGGATTTTGCAAATCCATTTCTTGAAATACTCAGATCAAGCAAAAAGGTACACCACGATCTCTATCTATATGTCATTTTTTGTGTTTGATGTGATTTATTTTAGGTTTTTGAGTGAATTTGTAGAGTGAAATGATAAATTTAAGATTTTGACTGTTATTATCATTTTCTAGGGTTCTAGGGTATCGATGAGTGGGTTACCACTTATTTTCATGTGCTACTGGGGAGGGGATGATGAAGATCCATTTAATGGTCCTCTTTTTGAAAAAGGACCAAAATTTGGTCTTAGAGCGATACATAGATGGACTTACACTGAGTTGATTGATCAGTTGTATGAACATATTGGGGTAGATCGAACAAGATTTCAGCTGGAAGTTATTTGTAGGTTTCCTCATTCCTTTGACCATGGAATTGCAAATTACTTTCCATTTCATATCCAAGACGATAATGGTGTGGCGTTAATGTTTGATGTTAATGCTCAATTTGGTGGGTTGAGTAACTTGTAGTTGTATATTATCATGAAGGCTATTGAGGTGTTTGATATCCGTGGGGGTGGGACTGACATTGGTTATAATCAAGAGACGAATGAACGTTATGCAGAGGCAGAGACACTTTATGTGAATTCGCAGAGTTACAACCGAGAGCCTGGCAAGGGTCCAAGTACAGAGACATTCTATGATAATTCGCCCAGTTACAACCAAGCGGCTGCAATGGCTCCAAGTAACCAGAGACCGCATCGTAGACGAGTGCCACGTGAGGATGTTCCGGCTGATGATGATGTTTTAGATGAAGATGATGAAGACTATGATGCACAAATAGATAGTTTGTTGTTTCCTGATGATGATGATGATGATGATGATGATGATGAAGAAAACAGCACCGGTAGTGTGATTAGCGAGGGTGACGATGGGCTGAATGATGGGATTGAATCAGATTTAGTAGCGTACGAAAGGAGAGAGAATCGAATGCATGAGAGAGCATACTATCCTCTTTATCATGATATTGGAGAAGAAGTTGATGTGATTGCTATTAATAATCAATGTAGTTTTCCGATATGGGATGGAGAGAAGGGTGGATTGGCTAAAGGGACACGATTTTCTAAGAAGATTGAGGTGCAATATGAGATAAAGAAGTATCACATACATTCCAATCGACGTTTTAAGGTAAGAAAGAGCACACTCCGAACGTGGGCCATTGAGTGTTTGTTGAAAGACTATCCATGCCCTTTTTATGCTCGTGTGAGTCAGAAGAAGATAGGATATTGGGAAGTGACCAAGTATAGAGGCCCTCATTGTTGTTTGTATTCTGGACTTAGTCTTGATCGCCCCAACTTGGATGCTAAGTTTATTGGTCGGCATATTCTCCATAAGGTCAAAGCTGATTCTGATTTGAATGTTCAAGTTATTATTGCAGATATAAATGAGAAATACGGTAGGACAATTTCTTACAAGAAGGCATGGTGTGGGAAACAAAAGGCCATTGGCTCAGTGTTTGGAGACTGGAAGGAATCTTATGCTCGGTTACCTCGTGTCCTAGGTGCTATTCAGAAATACAATCCTGGAACTATTGTTGAGTATTTTAATCCTCCTCCACCTGGTGTATATAGAAAGTTTGATCGTGTTTTCTGGGCATTCGGGCCTTGTATTCAAGCTTTCACTCATTGTAGGCCTGTCGTGTCTGTTGATGGAACGTTCTTACATGGACGTTATAAAGGGGTGATACTCATTGCTATGGGTGTTGACGCCAACGACAGCATCGTTCCTCTTGCTTTTCCTATTGCTGAAAAAGAGGACCATGTTCTCTGGAGTTGGTTTTTACGCCTTGTTTGTCAACATATTATCAAGGGTCGTGAGGTATGCTTACTTTCTGATCGTCATAATGGCATTCTTGCTACAGTTGCAGAAGATACTTGGTGGCCAAATGTGCATCATCGATATTGCTTGAGGCATATGAGAGCAATTTTTTTGAAGAAGCATCATGGTAGTGATTTGAAGCGTCTGTTCTGGGTTGCTGGTTGTGCTCACCAAGATAGAAAATTGAAAAATACTTTAGAGTTGATCCGTTTAGTTGACCCAGAAGCCATCAAGTGGTTTGAGCATATAGATAAGAAGAAGTGGCGCATGATGGTGGTTATAGATATGGTATTATGACTACGAACTTATCTGAGGTCTTTAATGGGGTCATGAAAGGATCACGTGGTATGCCAATAACAGCTATTGTTGAGACTTCTTTCTACCGTTGTGTGGAATACTTTCACAACAGACTGGGGTTTGCAATGAATGCATTAGGGGGTGTTACTAATAACCCTAATGCACTATACAAATTTAGCCAAAGGATCCATCGTCGATACAACTACAACACCAAAAAGACTGGGTCACACCATGTTCGATCGTTCAACGTAAATAACAGGGGAGTGTTTCAAGTGACAACCGGACGTCGTGGTGAAAAAGGTGGAAATACTCAAATTGTGAGATTTGATGAGCGTACATGCACATGTGGCAAATGGGTCGCATATCACTTGCCGTGTTCCCATGCAATTGCATGTTGCACATTCATGAATGTCGATGGTCGTAGTTACGTTGATCAATTTTACACTCTCGGGTCATACTACAAAACATGGTCAAGGACTTTTGAACCATTGCAGCATGAGGACTATTGGAATGTGGATGGTCGGGTGCCAATATTTGAACCAAATGATATGCTTCGACGCGATGCAAAGCAGGGACGACCACAATCAAGACGGCTTCGAAATAGTATGGACTGGCAATCTGGAAAACGAATAATCCATTTGTTCAACTTGTAAGAAGGAAGGACACACGTGCCGGAGGTGTCCAACTAACAGGGAGTAGATTTGAATTGGGTCAAATTCCACGTCATTTCAATGGGATTATGTTGTAAGATATTTATCTTATGTTTGTTTTTCATTTGTAGTGCTAATGAACTTGTATTGTTGTAAGATATTTGAATTGTGTTTGTTCTATCATTTGTAGTGCTAATGACTTTGTATTGTTGTAAGATATTTGAATTGTGTTTGTTCTATCATTTGTAGTGCTAATGACTTTGTATTGTTGTAAGATATTTGAATTGTGTTTGTTCTATCATTAGTAGTGCTAATGAAATATAACATAAATAAAATAATTCAGTGACCACATCCCGGTCACATAGGAAATATAACATAAATCCAAAAAATTCAGTGACCACATCCCGGTCACATAGAAAATATAACATAAATCCAAAAAATTCAGTGACCACATCCTGGTCGCATAGGAAATCTGACATAAATCCAAATATTACATGTCCAACAAATTAACTTAAAAATCGTTAGGGAATACCTTAAAAACATTGGAAAGTGTAATGCTAAGTACTTTTTTTGAGCGTGCGAGGGCGAAGACAACAACCTAATAGATCAACAAAACAAAACATTTAGAACAAAATGTTAAGGAAAATATCTTTAGGGAGTGTAATGTTAAGGAAAATATTTCATACCTGCTTAAGAATCAGAACAGCACCAACACCTATGTCACTTCCATACTCACTTTCTTTAAGCACTTTGGGGCCAATGATAGATTCAATTGTATCAGTAGGATCCTTCAAAGTCACCTTAAGAGAGCCAGTATCTTGTCGTGTGCACTCCGTGATAACAAAAACAACCTGTAGTAGTGACCAAAAAAATAACGACCAATTATTTTTAAATATTAACCTTAAATATAAAAAATGTTGATATTATACCTGATCCACCCTATCATAGTTATGGCATTTCTCATTGATGGTCTTCAACGGATAATATGTACCCTCTGCAGTGAGATAGTCCATTGCAGATAGCCAAGGTCTGCGCTGGAAATGATCATCCTCCACCGGCTCTTCAAGCTTTCTCCTTATGGCCTCTTGGGTCGACTGAGGGGGTCCCTGAGAGACATGAGCTTTTCCGGAGCGATACCGACGTACGGCGGCCTGTGCGACACCAGCGGGCCCAGGCATATTATGAGGTGGTGGAGATTCTAACTCTTGTTCGATTTGAGAGAGATTAGATTGAGGATTGGAGGTTTGACCGGGATGACCGGGAAGATGTTGTCGTCCACGATACCAGCGGGGGAGCGATGGATCCATCTGTGTCAATCAAATTACATAATAATTACTCCTTACATAATATATATATACATACATACATAAACATACATACATATATATACACAATAATTACTCCATATATCATATTGTAGTCATTAAGACAAAAAAAAAAAAAAAAAAGAATCCCTTCATTTCATCTGCAATCAAAGATATTTTTTTTTTTTTTATATCATATTGTAGTCATTAAGACAAAAAAAAAACAAAACAAAACAAAAAAATGAATCTCTTCATTTCATCTGCAATCAAAGACAATGTTTTTTATATAAAAAAACACACTTTGGAAAATCATTGCCCGAAATAAACATATTTATGAAATTGAAGGTTAAGATCAAGTAGTTTTTGTACACAACAAGGCTTAGTTTGAGAGAAAAAACTAAAATTGCAAAGAAAATAGCATCACATAATCAAACAACAAGGCTAAGATCAAGGAATTTGAACCGAAATAAACAATATACATTTTCTTATATAACAAAAGAAGAATTACATGTAGTCAAATGAGTGAAGAAATGTAGGATGCACTAAGAAAATCGCCTAAATCGCCTGAGAAGAGAAGGGGATCTGTTTTGTGTTTTTGTGTACTGTCTGCAAATTGGGGCTGAAGCTTTATAATCTGATCCCAGGGTAATTCGCTTCCTGAAGAAGCGAATTATGCCAATAACATAATTCGCTTCTTCAAGAAGCGAATTACCCTGAAATCAGATTACAAGGTTCCAGAGACATTCTGGCACTCCACCTGCAAACAACACAAACAACAATAACAATAACCAGATACCAGAGCACAACCAAGCAACAGAAACAATACTTTTACCAGCAAACACAAATCAACATTGCCACCCTTATTAACTACAGCACCACCAAATACCAGAATTTAGAAAGAAGAGAAATGTACAACAACAACAACTAAAAGTTCTCGGCTTAATGACCACATCCCGATCATATAAGAGTACTAATAATGTTAAAAATAGATCAGTGGTCAATAGTCAGAAGGAGTAAACCTATTTGTAGGATTTCTTCTCCTAGACCCTTGCCTAGGCAATGGCCTAGACGGAGTAGCAAAATCATTAGAAGGCCCGGCTTGTCCAACTGGCAGAGGAATAGGAGGTCGAGCAGTAGACTGAGTTGATGCCGGAGGAGGAGGGTAAGACTGATCATCATCTGAATCCCCATCCTCACCAAATGGTAGAATAGGTGGATAATCAGGTGTCCCTCCCATACCCCCTCCCCACCCCATCCCCATTCCCCTTCCCCACCCCATCCCTCCTCCCTGTGTATGACTGTCCCATCCCCCCTCACCACCATGTGCCTCACCCTCCCCTTGTCCGCTACTATGACCCAATCCCTGTGTATGACTGCCCCATCCCCCATGACTGCCCCATCCCCCCTCCCCCATATCATCACCCTCTCCATGTCCTTGATCTCCTTCCCCCTCCCCCCCACCATGTCCCTGATCATCACCCTCATGTCCCTCACCCTCACCCTGTCCCTGATGTCCCTCCCCCTCCCCCTCACCATGTCCATGATGTCCCTCCCCCTCCCCTGTCCCTGATCATCCACACGACGACGACGACGACGAGGTTGTCTCTGACCCTCATCTTCATGGGTACGGTCAACCGGTGGTGGAGGAGGTTGACCCAGAAGTCGTCATTCCTCTCTAATATGCGTCAGGGCATGTGTGATGATGTGTCGCGTTTGAAGTCGAGACTGGTCCGGTCCTTGCTCAATAATTGCTTGTTCATTAACAACATATAAACGTTGGAAGCTTTGAATCTGAAAAAAAAATATTCAGAAAAATGTCATTTATTCTTGTACCCACCATCCTTTCTGAAAAGGAATTAGAAACTCACCATCCCTTCTGTGAGGCTAGCATGTAACCGGTACCCCACATCCTCTACATGAGCAGGATTGTGAATCAACAAACGTGTGATGCTTTTGTACCTTTTGAAAAAAAATGTTAAAAATATTAAAAATTTGTGGTGCAAAGAAAGGAATAAATGTCAACTATAACATTTATTCCGGGATAGAAAGAGTATACAAAAACAATAGACACTCACCAAAGCATGTACTCATGTGTATATGAATAGTCCATATCCACCTCGTCCTCTGACCTAGGAACCACATTGAACAAACGTGCTTCCCATTGTTGAATATAGGCGGCATGGTCATCCACCCAACTTATTCTGGGTCTACTCCGTCTATCAATCTGATGCAATCTAACATCAGTGTCAACTGGCCCAGGGATGAACTGTCGCATGCCAAACTGGCGCATAACTCGATCAGGCAGGTGCAACTCCACCCTCTCGAAACATATAAGAGGCGACCTCGTCCTCCAAACAGCCTCCCCTGCAAGCAATACCCTGGAGCAACACGGTCTCCATATGGCTCCCACACAACCTGATCCGCAGTCAAACTATCTAACGCATCCCTATAGCCGCGCAGGTTATGTCTAGTCACATAACCAAACGATAACGCCCCCCGCCAACTGAAATTGAAAATCAAAGAAAATTATACTCCAAAAAAATAAAAAAATATATCAATTCATTGATAAGTAGTTGTCCTATCATACCTAGCCCCCAACGGTCATCTACATCTTCCCCATATACAGCGCCTAACGACAGCGGCTGTAACGCCTCACCCAATTTCATTTTTCATATTTTTATTTTCTTCATAATTATAATTTATTATGTGATTTATGTGGCATTTAGTTGAAGTGTTAAATGATATAAGTGTGCATTTTATGTGCTAGGTATATTTTTATGACTTGCATATATTACTTGAGAATATGTGTTAGTTTATTTAAATTTTGTTAAGTTGCATAAATGAGTTAGTGTGACTTGTGGGCCTATGTGGTATTTAAGAGGTTAGTACTTTTTTGATATAGTGAGAATTGGGGGAGTTTAGGAGGAATATGGGGAAAATATATAAAGATCTTCACCTAGCTTCATCCTCATCTCTCTTTCTCTGTGTAGCAATACACACACACTACTTTCTACTCCCTCTGGTTTCTGAAGAAAATTAAGGTAGGATTTCATCCTTTCTCAATTTCTTACATTTTATTTACTTCTCCGTTTTAAAAACTAATTATATAAAAATGATCAGGGCATTGAATAGGTCATTTCTACCGGTTCAAATATATTTTCTTCGATACTTTTCCGGGATAAGTAAGTTACTAATTCCCCTTTTTAAATGTTAAAATGGTTATAAAATTGTTCTATGTATCAGTTGTTGCAAAGTTAGTGAAGTATGTCAATTTTTGGAAAAATTGTTGTTGTTGGTTTGGGATTGAGTATAAAGAAATGTTAAAGTTGGGTTGGTACTGAATTTGTAGCCTTGTAATGGTTACAAACGTTTATTATAGTAGGCGTTGTACTTTTGGGACGGTGAAACGAAGGGAGTATGAAATTCCCAGTTTTTGGGCCTGTCGAGTAAGTGGGCGACCGCCCAAAATGGGCAGGCGACCGCACAATCTTATGGAAGGTTTTGTTCTTGATTTTTTTTTTTAAGTGGGCGACCGCACACCCCTCCTTGGGCGGCCGCACATACTCCCCTGTGAATGAATAATGGTTCCAAATGGGTGAATGAAAATGAATTACCCCAAGGTTTGATCTGATTAAAAATGACAGTCAGGGATCGATTGGAAGGTTGGTAACATACTTCAGGGTCTAAATTGCAATTAACCCTTTTAATTTTATTGTTTGAGTAGTTTTTTGATTTTAAAAATGATATTTTTCTAAAGGGGAAATTGACAATTTAGGGTCCAAAGTTTTTTTTTTTTTTTTTTTTTTTTTTGGGGGGGGGGGGGGGCGCTAATTGGGGTCTGATGTTTCAATTTTATCAATTTAGGATCCAAAGTTGTGCAGATAAGGGTTTTTTGACGATTCCGTTAACAGAACCCAGTTAAATGGCACACGCAAGGCACATGTCACTTAACTGGAGTTTATTTTAAAACCGAGCTTGGGTATTTTTGTCATTTCACGCTGGGCATAACATGAGGACCCAAATCACCCACGATCATTAACAGAACCCAATTTTGGCAGCGGAACTAGTTGACCCATTCCGGCGAGACATGAAGGTGGCGTTTGTTTTTTTTAAGTGTTAAGTACTGAAATTTGATTTCACGTCTGAACTCATAAGAGGCGGAGTCTGAAGACTGAATTTCAATTTTTCAAAGTTGTTTGGTAACTGCACTGAACGAAGTGACTGAATATGTGTGAATATTTTTTTTATCCCCATTTTAACCTTCAAAAGTATTGTTTTGAATTTAATTTATTTATTTTGAAGGAAAAAGCATTATATTTGATTGAAAAATAAATCTTTTTTTTTTTTTAAAAAGACCTAAGAATTTCATAAAGCCAAGAATCACATATCTTTACAAATGAAGAGCAGAATGGATGGAAAAATAACACTAGTACATGTGAAATCAAACAAAATTCAAAATACCCTTGTGTAATATTGATGCTATAGAAATCTAAAGTACAAAAACCAGATCTGTAGGCCAAACAAAGATCGAACAAAACAAATTCAATATCCCATCATCAGTTTCACATTCAAAGAAATAAAATATAAAATCAAAAACAAAATCCCAAAGCAAGATCAACATACTGTACGCTGGAAAAACCTAGATCCAAACATCCATATTTCAAAAACGTCTTTCCTCGATTGCGTCCCGTTGTAAGATGTTGCCGGGAATTACAACTCTCAGAAGAATCAAAATGGAAGAAGGAGATGGACGCGACCGGGCGGAGAAGATGATCGGGCAAATGAGGTGATGGTGGTGGAGTATGCGACCTTGTGGAGCAAGGGACTGGTCGAAGAAGGAAGCCGGTCGGAGGAGAATCTTCGGCGGCCATGGGAAAGACGGTGCTAGAGAGAGGAATGAGAAAAGGAACGCCGATAGAGAAAAGTTGGAGAAAACGATTGAAAGGGAACACAAATGAAAAGGGTAGTGTTGGGATTATTGAAATCTTTTGAGGACAATTATGTAAAAAGGATTCCAACTATACATGTCTGAACCAATAAGTCCTCATTTTAAATCTGAACCAATAAGTGCAAAATAAGAGGCACGTAGATCTGAAAGTTGAAAAAAACCAAACAATCTGAATTAGTGTATGTCTGACTTGGTAGGCCATTCAGACTCAACTAAGATCTGAATGCAAAAAACAAACAAGGCCGAAGCCATCAAAACGCTGAGAGACAACTGATGTTGATGAATCCTTCTTCATCATACATATAAATCGATTCCCTATTTCTTCACAAGTCAAAATTCGAACTGTAAGTCAAAAATTTTTTTGGTCAAAATCAAAATAACATTTCATTGCCACTGGCGATGCTGTTGATAAGGGTAAACGAGATGATGAGTCGGAACTGTGGTTAAAGAGGGAATGTCAAGAGAGAACAGATGGTGAGCATACTGAGTATTCAAGGGACTAACGGTGTTGATGAATCACTTGACGAGGATGAAGTTTTTGGCAGAGAGAGAATGAGGTGGTGGCGGCGGTGGCTGAATTTTCAGGAAAAGAATGGGGTGAAGATGGTGGAGTGGATCCGGTGATGTCGTCGAGGAGTTGGTATTCTGATAAAGCGTGGTGGACGGTCATGGCCGGTTACTCAGAAAGCCATTAAAATGCAGCTTTTTTAGGAACCAGTAAATCAGCTTTTTAAGAATGAGTGTAGATTGCAGATTCCATTTCAGAGAAATTGCCGAGATTGTGGATTGAAGGGATAAATTAGGGAGGAGGGTAAAAGGGGGACCGGGTGACTATTGGGGAAGAAGAAGAGTGGCTAGAAGAGGTGAATCTGGATTTAGATTTTAGGTTTTCATTTTTTTTTCTTGTTTTTTTGTTTTACCTTTTTCATTTTTGGGTTAATTAGAATTACTTTTTTATTTGCTCAATTTTTGTTTTTACCTTTTTCATTTGAATTTATTTTTTTATTTATGGCATAGATGAGAGAACAGGTGGTGAAATTCATTTTTTTATTTGCTCATTTTTTATATTTATTTATTTTTAATTAATATTATTGGAAGTATATAATAATAAGAGTAAATGATAATTTAGGGTCCATTGTATAAGGCGTGTGTGAAATGACTTAAAAGCCAATGTGAAAAATCAAAACAAACTTCAGTTAAGTTTAAGTATGACTTAACTGGATTTTCTTTGCAATTTCGTCCAAAAACCCTTAACTGACCAACGTTGTCAACTTTGGACCCTAAATTGACAAAATTGATACATTAGACCCCGATTGCCCCCCCAAACTTTGGACCCTATTGACATTTCCCTTTTTCTAAATAGGTAAAATTTTGCACGCGGTAGCATTTTTGTAAATAAGTAGAATTTTGATCGATGTCAATGGTAGTGTTTAAAAAAATCAGTGATAGTGTTTAAAAATATCAATTGTTGTGTTTAAAAATGTCAGTTTAAGTGTTATTGAGTGTCAGTAAAGGTGTTTTAAGAGTGTCAATTCTAGTATTTAAGCCTGTCAGTTTATGTGTTAATAATATGAGTACATGCATTTAATGAATGTCACCGCATATTTTAAAATCTTGTTTTACCAAGTTGTTAGAAAAACTGGTTTTCATTTTAAAACTTTTGTGTTTATTGTTAGATAAAACCCTGGGGCATTTTTAATAGCACTATAACACACTCCCCGGCTAACCCAAAGTTTCGTAACACATTCTTTTGGTTGAACATAAAACATTATATTTCCTATGTCTCATTTTAAATTTCAAAAATTAGTTGGATATAACAATTGAAAAAAATGGTGAAGAAAGTGATGTTTGTGATTGTAGATGGTTTGGTAGGAGAGAGAAAATGGGGTAAAAAATAGTTGTGAGTATGATATGTGGGGTCCACAAATAAAAAAGTATAAAAAACTTTATTTTTTAGGTTTTGAAGTTTAAAATGAAACAAAAAAAAAAGTAACAAAACATTGAGAAACTTTGTTTTTTAAAGTGAGTACTATTGAGTACGATGAATGAGTAGGGTTTACATAGCGAGGAGTTTAATGTGAAAGTATGATAAATGAAGTAGGACAAAATAAAAAATAAAATAGATTTAGGAGTGAAGACTTACAAATTATATAAAAAAAAAGGTGTAACGCATAATGAGACGGAGGGGTATATGATTTGTAATTAATGGGTCACTAGTGGGTAGCCCGTGCTACGCACGGGTTGATCTTTCCAAAGGACTTTTGTGTGATATAATAGTATGGTTGGGTTCTTTAGGAATTATATGTAAGTTGGGGGGGGGGGTAGTGTTGGTTTAAAAATTAATTTAGGCGTAATTATGATTTCACCCGCTGTCTGTCAAGTCTTTAGTGAGGTTTGGAATCAAATTTGTTGCTATGAAGAAGATCTTGAGCGATTTGATCAGTGAAGTCACCGAATAGTTCAATTCGCAGAAGTAATTTCAGGTAATTATCGTTTTCTTGACTTATTGTGTTCTGTTTTATTATTAGGGTTACTAAAGCATCATGTCTGTTTGAATTGATATGTCGATTAGTCTTACAACGTAATTATGTCTTTGATATGCCTCACACCATCTATAAATTCTCTATGACCTGCATATAAGAATTCACAATCCCTTTTATTCAGACTTCATACTGCGAAAATATGAATGCTTTAGTTTGCTTTGGTCCTCCCCCAGATTACCATTTAGCCAAAAATCCAAGTTTACATCTACTTAGGCGTGATCCAGATCGTTTTGAAATTGAGGAACTGCACGGAACTGTTCCCATTTATGTTGTTGTTGATATGAGAGCTCATGTAGTGAAAGTTGATATAAACCGTGGGGTTGCAGATGTTCCCGACAGTGTCTCAGTGCTTTGTCCTCAAGATGAATTAAATCGTATGTCCATCCCTGTTGATCAAAGTAATTTGTGGAGTTCTATCAATGGATGGTCGCGCTCTGCACCTATAAACAGTCATCCACTTTTTTTCATTTTCCTTCAAGAAGAATTCACATCAGATGAGGAAATGGTTATTAATTTTGAAACATATATCAAATTCCTTCAACCTGATGTGACAATTGTTAGTGAAATTGGATCTCGAAACGATAATTTCCACGCACTTCTAATGTCACATTACGATAATTTTCAAATGATTGATCTTATTGCTGGTGGGAAAATCGTCCTTTGTTGCTATTACAATGCCAACAAAATCACAGTTAATAGCTTAATGAGTGGTGAGCTTAGTTATATTAAGGTGAAACATGTAAACACAGGAATGTAGATGTCTTTGTTTAGATCATGGTCTTTGTTTGCTTAAGAAGTATATGTTTTTCTTAATGTCTTATTAGAAATATCAATTATAATTTTCTATGTCATTTATGATCTTATTGTTTATTCATACTATTCACATGCATGTTAAGTTTCTTCTAACTTATGATGTGAAATATCTCTCTGGTTATCAAACTCTGTTATTGTAACACTCATAACAACAATTATACAAAGTCAGTTGTTGAAAAAAATCAAACAAATTTACAGTGATCAATCCTTTGACAAACCATTAAACACTTCACGATAAACTATATTTTTAGTCCAACTCTGATAATCCTCATCGTCGTCAAGTATTAGGATCTTCAACCCTGATGCATATTTGACCCTTGATAAGGCCACATATAACTGTCCATGACTAAAAACAGGCCTAGGTAAAAACAAGCCGACGTTTGTCAAAGTCTGCCCTTGACTTTTATTGATTGTCATTGCATAACAAACTCTTACTGGAAACTGTCTTCGTTTCAAGATGAATGGCAAGTGTGCGTCTGTCGGTGATAAGTCTATTCTAGGTATAGGCACCCTCTCCCCAATATGAGAGCCAGAGATAATTTCCGCCTCTATTACTCTTTTACATAGTTGCTTCACAATCATTTGCGTTCCATTGCACATACCTTTGCTTGGATTTAAGTTACGAAGCAACATTATTGGCACACCGATCTTAAGCTTTAGAAGGTGATCTGGAATACCTATTTAGAATACAGGAATGATTAATTAAAGACTATTACTGAGATTTTCAAATGGGTAAATGGGAGTGTAGTTTGACAATACCTGAGAAACGTAAGTTGTTCAAAAATTCTGATGGATAAAGCAAAGATTGTTCACCATAGTTTTCAGCTGATTTATCAATAGTGTCACAACTCATGTACTCCACTTCCTCTCCATCAATATACTGCAGAATGTGTTTGTTAATCTCATCAACTGTATCATTTTTTGGAGTTAATATTGCTCTATTTGTCAGTATTCTGTGTTCCCTTGATTAGAATGAAAGTCGATGTATAGGATTGTCAGTCAGTTCAATAAGTAATGTATCTGGTATTTTGATCCATTCCGCCTCCATTTCATCACCCCTTGATTTAGCTGGATCAATTCCATCCCCTACCCTCAATAGCCAAGATGAAAACTCTTCTAGGCTTAAGCTTGATGAACTTTCAGCTGCTGCAGCAGATTGTAGCTGCATATTCTTCGTAAGGGATAACATTTCACAATCATCCCATAGATAAGAACTATTAAGTGTTGCATTCACAATGTCATTCCTAGAACCATTTGGAACAACTGGAAGTATTTGACGGAAGTCACCTCCTAAGAGAAACGTTTTCCCACTAAAAGGTTTCTCTGTATCAAAACCCTCAGTTCCACACAAAATATCCTTTAAGCTTTTGTCAACAGCTTCAAATGCATGTTTAGAATCCATAGGAGCCTCATCCCAGATAATTAAATCAGCATTTCGAATAAGATCTGCAAGCTGTGTACCTTGTTTAAGCGTACACGTAGACTCTCTGTCAATGATACTGTTATTCGAAATCTGTTGTGAGCTGTACGACCACCTGGAAGCAATAGAGATGCAATCCCTATCGCAGCAATTTTATTTGTTAATACATATATAACTTTTTAATAAAATAAAATTAAAAAACAATAAATACCTGAAGATGCAACTGCAAGAACAATTCTACCTTCTGATCTGAGCTTATTAATAATGGTTTTATAGACAAATGTCTTTCCTGTACCACCATATCCATATAAAAAAAAACAACTTAGATTTCTTTTTTCAACTGCTTCAATGACCTTAGCATAGACCAATTGATGTTCATCTGTTAACAAAAGTCGGATCTCACCGGTCCTCTAATCAGCAAAATTCTCTCACACAGGGAGCGCATCTCTATCTCTCGTTATTTCAAATTCCTGCTTTCATCGAGTCTTTGCTTTTTCCTAGTGATGTCCTCGGCGGTTGTTTTACTTTCGTCGACGCGTTTTCCTTTGCAATCCACGTCGTCGAGGGGCTCTGTAGACACCCCGCCTTGGATCTATCACCCCGATTGCATACATAGTATTTTTATTTAACTTGTTGTTAATTTCTGTTACTTCGGTTAAGTTCCTAACTGATTTCATTAGTTTTGGACTAAACTGCTGTAGACACCCCACTTTGAACTCAAATTTATGATTACACTACTCTCGTGTCTCGCCTTCGTGTTTTGATGAAAACTCATTAGTTTTGACATGTTTTGTTAAGTTTCTGAGTGACTCCGTTAGTTAGGGGCTAAACTGAACAACAGAACTTTAGATAAGGGCAAAACAGTACTTCTGTACTGGATGCCTCATACGAGACATTGATTTCTCGTACGAGACATCTCCTCTGTCTGCGAGTTTGATTCACTTTCCTTCTCCGTCCCGATCTCTCTCTTGGCCAACCCTCTCCTAATCCGGGCAATATTGAATTATGAGACTTCCTGGAGGTTTCCTACTAATTTTCTTACCTAATTAAACCTCTCTACCTCCTTGGCTTGGTCCCTAAGCAATCTAAACCTATCAATAAAGAGTCTTTTAACCCTAGACTCTCCTAATGCTAGTTAATGGTTCCTAGTCATCCGAAAAGAGTTTAACAACTCTCCAATCAGTCCTTCTCCAAAGAATCCCGTTTTCCCTCTCCCCTCACACCAAAACACCATAAAAAACTCATCCTTTCAAGCCAAAATCAACACAAAACTCTTAGATCATCAAGGCCTTAGTCAAGGCCATCAATTGAAATCTCAAGAACGCTTTAGGTAAACTCCTATGCTTTTAATCTCTACTTCTCATCTCCTTCTTTGTTTTAGAGTAGTGTAATCCCATCAAAAGGATCAGCCTAGAGCCTCTCCAATCCATGGAGATGGTCTCGAAGCACATGATCCGACATTCCAATAATTAAGAAATTAATTATTGGCTTTACTTGTTTTAATTACTTGTTCTTTATTTGATTAAAAACATCTAAGCAAGACCAATCCTATATTGGGTGGATTGGGTGCTCCTTGACCTTCCCAATCCATAACTTAACCCCCGAACTCAAGAATCTCACGGTCCGTGTTCCGTTGAACAACATGGTGGCGACTCTCAAATCAAAAGGCGAGCGGGTATCTTCTCGGGTGCAAATAGTGGCGACTCTGCTGTGGACATTTTAAGTGAGTTAGACTTGAGTGCAAATAAGGTGTTTTTAATCGTTTTAATTTTCTGCCAAAAATTGGATTTTTCTGAATTTTTCTGCAAATTTTCGGACTGTTCTGATTTAAATCTGTTCTGTTTTGAATCTGGCCTTCGGAAGAGATGTCCCGTACGAGACATCTTATGCCTCGTACGAGGCATCCCTTTTTTAAGCCGCCAAACAATCTTTGATTTGGGAAAAATAAAGGTTCAATCATTGGTCATGATTAACCAATGATTGCTTATGATTAAATCCCTTTTTAATCATTTGCAATCATTGGATAATCATGAGTAATGATTAGGCACTTAAAAAAAAAATGGGACCGATTTAAAAAAATAAAAATAAAAATTACAGACTGGTCACTGAAACTTCATAATTTACAGATTAGTCACTGAAACTTCAAAAAAATGCATTCTGGTCCCTGATTTTCAAAATATTCCAGAACAGTCCCAGAACTTCAGAAAATTCCAGATCAGTCCCTGGACTTCAAAAAAAACTTTCTTTACTTGTTTTACTCCGTCCCCATATGTGCAAAAAATGATTTATGTCATATACATCATTTGTTTTTGCACTAACATCTTTTGCAGCGGAGTATAAAAAAAATAAAAAAATGAATAAATTAGGGATGACTACTGTACTCATTCCCTAGTTTATTTTGCACCCATTAGTGGGTAATGCAAGCACTGTGAGTAATTCTATCCCTCTCTTCTATGTGCTCCTACGTGCTTATGTGCTCTTCCTCTTCTTAAAAATCTTTTCAAACTCGAACTACGTTGACCTGAGTCTCTCTTTCTTTTTCTGAAGATTGAGAGAAACGTAGGCAACCACTTTGGTCCGGTCAATCTTTTACTTGCTTTTAAAAAAACTTCAAAAAAATCTCTATTTTTCTTTGACACCTAGAACTTGACTCTCACACACGTGCACGCATGTAGATTAATTACACTACATACCCTATAAACCCGGGTCCCAATCGGAGGACGGATGTCGGTCAGCACCCCCACTCTACGAGTGGCACTCGCCGGTCTCTCCAAAGATGGTGTACCCACTCCGTGACACGCTCCTAGACTGTGTTCATGGGGAGCCTTAGCCGTAAGCCTTGCATCAACCTCATGCATACATAATAGTCAATAGGACACTCCTCGAGACCGGTCGGTTCGATTCTTAGGATTGTTTTAATCTTTGCCCAAGATAACGCATTTCTACAATCTGTAATACTCCCTTCATGAATTCTTGACGAATGTCCCTTTCGGTATGTCCCTTCGGAAAATTGTCAGACAAAGGATTGCGATGGTGAAATTAAGAATTTTTCTACGTTCATCTAGTCTAGTCGATTTCGCCATCAAAATCATGCGTTTGACAAATGTCCCTTTCGGTTGTCCGTTACAAAGAATTCATAAGGTCTGATTGCATTAAGGCGTTGTTTAACAAAGTGAAAAACAATTACGGAATCACTTAGATTTGGCTAAATTTAATGGTGGATTCCGATGAGAATATGAGACCTTTGCCCAAATTGTCCGTTTGGGAGAGTGCAATGCAGGTGAAAAAAAGGGGCTCATATTCTAGGGGGACGAAATCCACTATTCCAGGATACCCCCCCAAAACGGATTAAGTTCCGTTCGACCAAAATTAGGATTAAAATCTGAAATTCTGTGTTCTGTGCTGGATGCCTCGTACGAAACATCCTTGTCTCGTACGAGACATCTCTTTTGTCCGTGTCAGTTTCTGTGCTGTGCTCGTTTGGTCAACCTTCACTCACTCTTAAGCCTATACACCTCATAAAGCCGACTTGTTGGGACCTTAATCTGGGTTTAATGTAATATCTATACCGTTAGGTCCATTCGAATCGCAATTAGATCATTCCAAAATCTTCCGACACCATGTCCGACACCAAGTCTATGCAAGAGGCCCGTGATCTCAAGACTCGACTAGAAAGGGAAGTAAGTCAAATAGTCGAAGTAGGCGCCACTGCCCTATACACTGACTTCAAGCGGAAAATGGAGGGAGAATTCATGACTCGCTTACGAACCCAAAGGGAGTACTATAAGAAAGAAATTATAATCCTTCACAGATGTCTCCAATCTCAAAAGGATAACTATGAAAATAATATTTGTACTCTTTAAGCATGTCTGCAAACCCAAGAAGAATGCTTCAGCGAAGTAACCCCCGTTAATGCTTTCAACAAAGGAAAGATCAAGTTCTATACCGCTCCCCTTCCTAAAAGAGGAAAAAGAGAGAAAAAAGAAAGGCGCTATGACAAGCTTGAAGGTATTACTCAAGAGGGTCTCCTCGAAATCCTCGTGAAGGAAGGAAAGATCACACCAAGAAGTCCTCCTACTACACTAAGGGAACTCCCTCCTAATCATGCTCATCATCTCTACTGCAAGTTCCACCAGTTTAGTGACCATGACACCGACTCTTGTCACCATTTGAAGGATGTGATCCAAGATCTCATTGACAGTAAGGAACTTGAAGCGCCGAATGTCATCACCAATCTGCTCCCCTAGAGACGTGAAGAAGAATAAAGCCTCAAGAAGAAATCAAGGTCAACCACTTTGGGGCTACAAATATCCCCTCCCTTTCTCCCTAGAAATAGAATAAGTTTTAATTTCCTAGTATGTGCTCGAAGTCGTTCTGTCATTCTAGTCCATCTCTCCCCTTCTCTAGTTTGTGTCAACTAAACTATCGAGTCTGCTTTGAATTCTAGTTATTAATAAAAGTCATTTCTCATTTCCTATACACTACTCTAAGGTTGTTCTACCTTTTGATTGATCCGCAAAAAATAATTGTCATTAATCTAAAACCTTGCAATTGATAATCGAAATGTTTAAACGAGTTTTGAGAAGAAGGCCTAGGGGCTACACATTACTATCACCGCGCTCATGGCAGAAGTCGAAGGACCACAATTGAAGAAAGCCAAAGGCATTATCATTCCCAAAGAAAAGTGGGGCTACTCAATTTAAGCTTTGAGAGTCAAAAAAAAAAAAAAAAAACTCTCAAGCTTTCATAACCCCACAAAGAAGGAGTTTCAACCACACATAATGAAGTCAAAAAGGAGGCCTCTCATCACCTCCTACAATGAAGATTAAATCCGAATGAAGAAAAAAAATGAGACTTTTAACTTGAAGATCGTCTCCATCATCCATGAAGAAATCCGAAGGGCGCACTAATGATTAGGCCTTCTCCTCAAAACTTGTCAAGACATTTCTAGATGATTCACTTGCAAAATAATTGGACAAATACTTAAGACATAAAAAATAAGTACTAGAGTCCATTAAAGGTAGAACTATCTTTCTAGTACTTTGAGCCAAGTAGCGTTCACTGTTGAGTCTAGGGGCCTCCTCTCTCATACACTTCTCTTTGAAATCCAAGCATCAAGGCTAGGGGCTTTTTATTCTTCCCGTCCCCTTCCAATTCCTGTTCAAGATATACGAACTCGTCAAAGTAAATCCGCACTAGGGGCTATCCTCTTCGCCTCTAACTCTCATTACAAAGTGCGCTATCCTCACCGAGTCGATGCTTGGAACAACTTCCCAAAAGCCAAGTCGATAGCTAAAATGCCTAATACATCCAAACCCAAAAATCTCTCTCTCCCCCAATAAAAGACAAAACTACTCTCCTCTCTGAGTCATCTTCGAGTACATACTCTGTCAAAAAAAGAGAAAATAAATAAATAAATAAATAAAAAGAGACGCAAAAGAGATGCCACTAGATTGAAAACCCGAAAGTGCGGTCTAGGCAAAAATCAGGGTGCGTCACAAAAAAAAAAAAATATAGGGAGAGCATTCTTCAAATCATCCCTTCTTCAACCTCCCACAAATCAATTAAGCGGGAGAGCACTCTTCTTCAAATCAAACAGCCTCATAATCTTGTTCACGAAGTCATCTACAACATGCAAGATTCTTGGGGTTTGACTTAGACCAAAGCATGAGATAAACTTGGGGATATAGATAATGTTTTTCATCACCTTCGCCGGAGACTTTCGGACATGGAAATCTAGAGTGATTCAAAAGTACGCCTGGCCTACTTAGAGCTTGCGCATCAATTGTCAGACAAATAGTTGTCTCCCTTGACACAACATGACTAAAGGAACGATCTGGACGGATCATCTCGAGACAACCATCAAGGAAACTTTGAAGCATCATCTCTGCAGAAAACCTGATTAGGTCCCAACTTGTCAAAACAGGTCCCTGCACACACACACAAATCAACACATACAGTTCATCACCAATAAACATCCCATCATGAATCCATGCTATTCACACTACTTACACCAAGGTTGACCGACCGGGCACGCACATAAATTTGTCACCGCCACATGCGTCCAATTATAAACTAAAATCAAAGCTAAAATACTTGCTGGAATAGGTTGTACTTGTTGTATTAACAGGTACAGAAACCAATCCGTGCTTAAAAAAAGATATTTCAGCAGCGATCAAATGATCCCCAGAGAATTCAGTCACAAAAGATGTTCTGCATCCAGTACTTTCAATGTAGGTGCATTGAGAGAGGATAATATCCATTACTTTCGATCAGCTATGGCCATTGAGAGAGGATATTCAAAAGTCTACAAATCTACGTCAAGTCAAGAGATTCTGCATCCAGTACTTTCAATGTAAGAGTATTGAGAGAGGATAATATCCAGTACTTTCGATCAACTACGGCCATTGAGAGAGGATATTCAGAAGTCTACAAATCTACATCAAGTCAAGAGATTCTGCATCCAGTACTCCCAATATAAGAGCATTGAGAGAGGATAATATCCAGTACTTTCGATCAGCTACGGCCATTAAGAGAGGATATTCAGAAGTCTACAAATCTACATCAAGTCAAGAGATTCTGCATCCAGTACTTTTGATCAGCTACGGCCATTGAGAGAGAATATTCAGAAGTCTACAAATCTTTATCAAATCAAGAGATTCTGCATCCAGTACTCTCAATGTAAAAGCATTGAGAGAGGATAATGTCCAGCACTTTCGATCAGCTACGGCCATTGTGAGAGGATATTCAGGATATTCTGAAAAGTCCAGAATCGGCATCAAATCGTCCAGTACTTTCAAGGATGAATTGGAAGAGGACATGTTCAGTACTTTCGATCAGCCTCGGCCATTGGGAGAGAACATCTAGGGATCCAGTACTCTCGATCAGCTTCGGTCATTGAGAGAGGATAATATCCAGTACTTTTAATGTAGGTGCATTGAAAGAGGATATTCCCCAACAACTACTGTCAACCGCGACGCTCCATCATCAACAGAAGGTATATTTAGAATTGAGTCAAGGACATTGATTCCTCAGTATGGGTTACTCTCTAAGCTCTAAACTTTACTTACTGCAAGTAGTGCTTTCAAAAGATTTTCAAAATACCTCAAGCGACCGTTTCGCTTGTTTTCAGAGTCGAACTACGTTTGGTCTGATTTCCTTTCGAGGAATACGTAGGCAGCTTTTTAGCACGACCATACCCAAAGTTCTAAATGGTGTCTTTTCTATTGACGACGTTACTTCTTTCATAAGTATCGTCGCCGAGGAGCTCTGTAGACACCCCATTTTGAACTCAAATTTATGATTACACTACTCTCGTGTCTCACCTTCGTGTTTCGATGAAAACTCATTAGTTTTGACATGTTTCGTTAAGTTTCTGACTGACTCCATTAGTTAGGGGCTAAACTGAACAACAGAACTTTAGATAAGGGCAAAACAGTACTTCTGTACTGGATGCCTCGTACGAGACATTGATGTCTCATACGAGACATCTCCTCTGTCTGCGAGTTTGATTCACTTTCCTTCTCCGTCCCGATCTCTTTCTTGGCCAACCCTATCCTACTCCGGGCAATATTGAATTAGGAGACTTCCTGGATGTTTCCTACTAATTTCCTTACCTAATTAAACCTCTCCACCTTCTTGTCTTGGTCCCTAAGTAATCTAAACCTATAAATAAAAAGTCTTTTAACCCTAGACTCTCCTAATGCTAGTTAATGGTTCCTAGTCATCCTAAAAGAGGTTAACAACTCTCCAATCAGTCCTTCTCCAAAGAATCCCGTTTTTTCTCTCCCCTCACACCAAAACATCATCAAAAACTCATCCTTTCAAGCCAAAATCAACACAAAACTCTTGGATCATCAAGGCCTTAGTCAAGGCCATCAATTGGAATCTCAAGAACGCTTTAGGTAAACTCCTACGATTTTAATATCTACTTCTCATCTCCTTCTTTGTTTTAGAAACCAATCAAAAGGATCAGCCTAGAGCCTCTCCAATCCATGGATATGGTCTCGACGCACATGATCCGACATTTCAATAATTAAGAAATTAATTATTGGCTTTAATTGTTTTAATTACTTGTTCTTTATTTGATTTAAAACACCTAAGCAAGACCAATCCTAGATTGGGTGGATTGGGTGCTCCTTGACCTTCCCAATCCATAACTTAACACCCGAACTCAAGAATCTCACGGTCCGTGTTCCGTTCAACAACATGGTGGCGACTCTCAAATCAAAATGTAAAGCGGGAATCTTCTCGGGTGCAAACAACTGCATAACAGAGTTAACTTTTAGGGTTATTCTGTCTTTTTAGGGCTCGGGCGCATCCGGAAGTGTCAACGGGGCACGCACACGTTTGGACTAATAGTCCGGACTCGCACGCTTCCCATTTGGACTGTTACTGATTGCAGCATTTTCCCTCCATTTTAGAGTCAAAAACACCTTTTCATCACATGTTTTATTCTAGCATTAAACCCTTTTATTCTATAACTCCCAATCCCATATTCTTAGCCATTTCTTAAAGATAAAATATTTTTTTTATTTATTATTTGATTTTCTCTTTATTATTTATTTATTTTCTTATTGGTTGAAAAGCCATCTTTTCCTCTCTTTTCTACCTATTTAAACCCCTCATTTCTACCTTAGAAAAGGACTTCAACTTTCTCTACACTTTTACTATACACAAATTCTCCCAACAAGAGTTTTAGCAATAAAACTCTACACAAATTTCTACACAACAATTTCCCTACAACAACTCCATCTCCAAGTTAAAGTTTGAAGTTCTTCTTTTTCTAAAGTTACTTTATTCTTCTTCTTCTTCTTCTTCTTCTTCTTCTTCTTCTTCTTCTTCTTCTTCTTCTTCTTCTTCTTCTTCTTCTTCTTCTTCTTCTTCTTCTTTTATTCATGTCTAGTCAATGTATGCAATCCCCATAAAAGGGAACATGACCTAAAAGGCCACTTCACTATTGAAGTTTGGTCAAGGTTATCTTCCAACATTCCAACTCTACTTTAATTTACTATTCTTCTCTTAATGTAATCTTTAGAAATTAATCAATAAAACAATTCCCTTTTATTTCCCCTATTTTTTCATTGTAATTGTTAGCACATTTATATTAATATTATTTGAAGGACTTTTTAGCAATAGTAGCAAGACCCGCGTAAGCGGGGCGGAGTGGGTGTTTAAGTACTTCCCACTCCGTCACCTAACCCCCGAACCCTTCTCGCCTGAATCTTTGGTTTCGTAACATCAATTAGGCTATTTCTAGGTCTTTTTTTTGTTCCTTTACAAAAGTTGGTCCTAGAGGGCAACAAGGGTATAGAACCGCTAGAGGGGGTGAATAGCGGTCCAAACTTTTTCGTAAAATACCCTTAAAAATCAGCCGAGTACTTATCAGTTTGGTCAACTGCGTTTTAAATCACTTAAACCGAACTGATAAAATGCACAGCGGAGTTTTGCGGTTTTGGCCAAACTGATAGTTAAAGAGTTGGGCGTTTTGACTCGGGTTGAAAACACTATGATGCAATCGATAGATCAAATTGGAGATCAAAGAAAAACACAATTCACTTTTCAAGTCATTTCGTATATGGATTCAAGTTAAAGACCACAAACAGAAAAGTAAATAACAAGACAGAAAAGTAAAGATCAAACACACAATTTGAAGATGTTCGTTCTTGAATGAACTACGTCCCCTACCTAGATGGTTAATCTAGAATTTTCTAATAGCTACTAGACTTGTATTAATTAGAGGAGGTTTTACAAGATGATTCTAAACTCTAATCAAACAATCTAACCTGTAACACCCATCCTAATTCTTGTTAAATATTTGACATACTTGTTAAATACTTGAACTTGCATATTATGTGTTAGTTTTACTTGGGTTAATTTATTAACTGCTTTAAATAGTAAAGGTGGTTAAATGTCTAGTTTTGACTTTTGGGTCATTTGTGAAAATTTGACTTTAGGGGTCTTTTTGTTAAAAGTGAAACTTGAGGGGCCTAAGTGTCATTTTTGAAACTTCCAAGTATAAACTTGTTTGGTTTCCTTCTCTGGGTATTTATTCCCCAAAATTGCATTACGTTGCTCTCCCTCTGTTCTAAAACCTAGGTTAAAAGTTTTGCCTATTCCCGACTCCTCGAGTTTAATTATCCCTCCGTTCTTGATTCCGATCCCGGATTAATATTCGTGGTGTTGAATAGAGCGTTCCAGGCCGAACAGAAATAAGTTTGGGTCGACTTGAATTTTGACTAGGTAAGTTATTAGCTCCCCCTTACTTGTAATAACATGCATAAATGTTATTCTCGGTACTTGTGATTGTTAATTTTGTGTTTGGGGCGATTTTTGTGGTACTTGTAATTATGGGACAAAGGGAGTAAAACCCTACTGTGAAAAATAGTGAAAGAAAATGAAAGTATAGGTTTTGAACTTGTTAAAGCATTTTGGGAGTGTTAAAAATGTTAGTAAAAGTTACTCCTACGCTTGGGACGGAGAATTCTAAGTCTGGGAAGAAATTTGGGTTTTGCTGAATTTGGCCTTGGGCGACCGCCCATGGGGCTTTGGGCGACCGCCCACTAAGGCAGGGAGTTTGGTTCTGGAATTGTGATCTTGGGCGACCGCCCAGGATGGGGGTGGGCGACCGCCCAAAACCCCTGTTGCACAATAGTTGTTCAAACCAAATGGAGATGAAACCTTACCTCTCCTAAGGCATATAGCCTTAGTATAAGATGTCCTAGCAAGTATAATTGTACCTTTTGAGGGCATTAGAACTTAGTCTTGAACATTAATACTTATAAAACTCAAGTGAGAACATAAGTATAAGAGTAGTATCTCTTCTTTATGTTTTGAAGTGCTATGAACAAGCACTAATGTGTTATACTTGTTGTGAATCCAATGATTGTGCACCTTAGGGGCATTAGAACAAGGTCTTAGACTTGAACCTCCTAAGAATAGGATTGGGATTTTGTAAGAGTAAATGTATAACTCTTATACATGCTTGAATGTCCAAAGATTGGAATTATAACTTGAAGTATAAGACATTTAAAATCTTGTACGTGACTTGAACATCCATAGAAATGGATTAAGACTTGAATATAAGATAATAAAATCTTGTACATGGCTTGACACCAATACATATGTATGGTAGTGAACTGGAAAGTGCTATGAACAAGCACTAACGTGTATGAGACATGTTCTTGTTGTGTATGTGCAAACATTGCATACATTTGCTTGATACAAGGTGACTTCTTGATTACTTGAAGCATGTTCCTTGTTGAGCTAGTCCACTACTTTTGGATTAGTTTTTCTCCCGTTGTTCAAGTAAATATCTACTTGTACCTTCTTGTGTGAGTCCAGCTGGTTCTCCTTGCTTGTTCGAAAATATATAGGTTCACGCTTGTCGCGAGAGCTGGGGCTTAAGTGACAATCGGGTCCCTATGTATTTCCGCGTGACCCCTTACTACCGGCCATAGTAAGGGCATAGCTTCCTTAGTTGGAGCAATAAGCCTGACTTAAGTGAATGCTAAACTCTTGTCTTGATCACCTCGTGAATATTCATGAGTCGTGATATTGGGAATGACACTGGTTACCGGGTCTTCTGATACATACTGAATAGTCAGTTCCTGTTATTGATCGTGATTGTCAAAGTAATACAAGCTACGACAACAATGGTATTCTTGGGAGGAATAAGGAAGGAAGCAATATCCTTATAGCTTGCTTGTTTAGCTTTATGTGCTACTTGATGAGTGGATTATCCTCTCATATACTTGTTACTTGATGATACTGGATATATGATTACTTGAGTATCTATTTGAATTGCATGATAACATGTCATGTAGTTGCATCTAATAGCTTACTGAGATTTATCTCACCCTTTATTTGTTCCCCCCCCCCCCCAGGAAAAGAAGGATAGTGCGCAGTGAGGCTCGACATAGTTGGGAGCTTGCTTCGCAGGTCGTGATTGTTTTGGGGCTTGTGTCCTTTTACACTTGGTGAGGACGATGTATTGGGTTGTATAACTCCTTATTTTGGGGTAGATAGTATTGTTTAGTTCTTATTGTCACTAGACATCTTGTATAGTACTCTTAATGCCAGCTTATGTGCTAGGCATGTTTCCGCTATGTATGTATTAAGTTTGGTTTTAAATTTTCTTGTCTAGAACTCGTGTTGTGAGCTAGTATAGCTCCTTACTCTAGAGTATATATATCATGTCAATTTGTTAAACAAATGTCATTAAGTTTCTTGTTAAGTTTCTTGTTCCTCGTTAGGCACTCCCATCCAGGTTCGAGGTTCTATTAGGGGATCCCGGGACCTGGGGGCGTGTCAGGTTGGTATCAGAGCTTCCCTGGTTTAGCTACCCTGTTTAGCTACCTTGGTTTGCTCTAAGTCTGGATAGGGTCTATGGCCTAGGTATGGGTGAGTCTTGGGGTGTTATTAATAACGCTGAGTGTTTATCTACAGGTACAATGAGTTCTGAAGGTACTAGTGGCAGTAATCAGCTGAGATCTATAACTCCTCAAGAAGAAATGGTTGATAATGTTGACTGGGATTATCCTAATCGTCTTACAAGGTTCTTGAAGCTGAAACCTCGCAGTTTTGACGGGGAATTTGATGCTAAAAAGGCAGAGGAGTGGATTGAAAGCATTGAGAAGATCTTTACAGCCTTGAGATGTGCGGGTGGTGATAAGGTAACCTTTGCAACTTTTAAACTTGAGAAAGCCGCTGAGCATTGGTGGCAAGTGTTTAGTAAAAGCTGGGAACTTGAAGGTGTACCACAGACATGGGAGAATTTTCTTAAAGCTTTTAAGTCGCAGTTTATTCCAACAGTGGTCCAAGACAGAAAGGAAATGGAATTTCTTAATCTGGAGCAGGGAAGTCTGACAGTGGGGCAATACTCAACCAAGTTCACAGAATTGGCAAGGTATTGTGATCACTTAGTTCCAAACGAAGCCAAGAAGGCACAGAGGTTTGTTAAAGGGTTGAGGACTGAGTATAGGAAGCAACTTCTTTCTCTACAGCTCACTAGTTATCAGCAAGCAGTGGAGAAGGCTTATACTATTGAAAATGATATTGAAGAACACAAGGTGAAGTTGGGAACAACCATGACTGGTCGTGTATCAGAAAAGGCTCAGGGATCTGGTTCTAAAGGTGGAAAATCTGGCCGCCAAGATCGTCGATTCCGACAGCCAACTGAAAGCAAAGGTAGTGTATCAACTGGTTCGAGGACAACAGTCCAAGGTTCCAGGAGAGTATGTGGCTTTTGTTCAAAAGAAGGTCATTCTGAAGACAAGTGTTGGCTAAAGCAAGGAAAGTGTTTATTGTGTGGTGAAGTGGGGCATTTTGCTAGAAATTGTCCTAAAAATAGAGGAAATCAAGCTGGGGTTACAAGTCAGCAAGCTTCAGGTTCCAAGAGAGATAGTGGGGGTCGACCAAAAGTTCAGGGTCGAGTGTTTCCTTTAGATCAGCAGGGTGTAGCTGAGTCCTCTGCGGTCATAGGAGGTATTATATTACTTTCTAGTACGAGAGCGCGAGTCTTGATAGATCCAGGCTCATCTCATTCTTATGTGGCATCTCATTTTGTGTCGCATTTGCATGTTCTTCCTGATTCTATGCCTTATGTGCTAGAAGTATCTTCCCCTATGGGAGATTGCATGTTTACTTCTGAGGTTTACAAGAAATGTGAGGTTCTTGTGGGTGATCATGCCCTTCTTGCTGACCTAGTCGTGTTACCTATAAGGGACTTTGACGTGATTCTTGGCATGGATTGGCTATATGTGCATCATGCATCTGTTGATTGTTATAGAAAAGTAGTAACTTTTTCTATTCCTGGTTTGCCTGATTTTACCTTTGAAAGTGATAGGCCTTTATGTGCTATACATGTTATTTCTGCTTTAAAAGCTAGAAAACTTTTATCTCGTGGTTGTGCCGGGTATCTCGCATGTGTGCTTGACCAGAGTTTATCTGTTCCCAAGATGGAGGATATTCCTGTTGTGTCTGAATTTTCAGATGTGTTCTCTTCTGAGTATAGCATGCCACCTGATCGAGAGCTTGAGTTCTGTATTGAGTTATTACCAGGTACAGCACCAATCTCTAAAGCACCTTATAGAATGGCTCCAGCTGAGTTAAGAGAGTTGAAAACACAGCTTGAGGAATTGCTTGAAAGGGGTTTCATCAGACCTAGTGTATCACCGTGGGGTGCACCAGTGCTGTTTGTCAGAAAGAAAGATGGGACTCTGCGATTGTGTATTGATTACAGAGATCTTAATCAGGTAACTATCAAGAACAAATATTCGTTACCACATATTGATGACTTGTTTGATCAACTTCAGGGTTCAGTAGTGTATTCGAAGCTTGACTTGAGAAGTGGTTATCATCAGTTGAAAATCATATCTGAGGATATACCAAAGACAGCTTTCCGTACCAGATATGGGCATTATGAATTTATTGTTATGCCATTCGGTTTGACAAATGCTCCAGCTGTATTTATGGATTTGATGAACCGTATATTCAAGCCATATCTTGATTGTTTTGTGGTGGTATTCATTGATGATATTCTTGTGTATTCTAAGTCACGGGCTGAGCATGAACAACATCTCAGAGTGGTATTACAAGTTCTTCGTGAGAAACAATTATTTGCAAAATTCAGCAAATGTGCTTTCTGGTTAGAAGAGGTTTCATTCTTGGGGCATGTTGTGTCTGCTACTGGTATTGCAGTAGATCCTTCCAAAGTTGAAGCAGTTGTAAACTGGAAGAGGCCAACTACAGTAACTGAAATCCGTAGTTTCTTGGGCTTGGCTAGTTATTATCGAAGGTTCATTGAGGGATTCTCCAAGATTGCTACTCCATTGACTAATATGACTCGAAAAGCTATTTCTTTTGAGTGGAATGACAAATGTGAAGCAAGTTTTCAGGAGTTGAAAAGGCGTTTGACTACAGCTCCAGTCTTGGCTTTGCCTAATGGTTCTGAGCATTTTATGGTTTATACTGATGCTTCTAAAGAAGGATTGGGTTGTGTTCTGATGCAAGATGGCAAGGTAATAGCTTATGCTTCTCGAAAATTATCTCCTTATGAAAAGAATTATCCTACTCATGATTTAGAGTTGGCTGCGATTATTTTTGCTTTGCATAAATGGAGGCATTACTTGTATGGAACCAAATTTGAAGTCTTTACTGATCATAAAAGCTTGAAGTACTTGTTTTCTCAAAAAGATCTTAACATGAGGCAACGTAGATGGATGGAGAAATTGAAGGATCATGATTGTACTATCCTTTATCATCCAGGAAAGGCCAATGTTGTGGCAGATGCACTGAGCCGAAAGACTTATATTTCTTGCTTGATGATTCTTGAATGGAAGATGTTTGAAGATTTGTGTGATTGGAGTCCTTGTGAATCAAATCATGGAGTTATCTTTGCTAATATAAAAGCTACTTCAGATTTACTCCAACAGATCAAAGAAGCACAGGTAACTGATTCTGAATTGCAGAAAATCATTAGTGGAATGAATGAAGGAAAGCAACCAGATTTTTCTTTTAATAGTGATGGAATTCTTACCTTTCGAGGCAGAGTTTGTATTCCAGTTGATCCTGAGATAAAGAAGAAAGTTCTTGAAGAGGCTCATAAAGCCAAGTATACAATTCATCCTGGAAGTACTAAAATGTACCAAGACTTGAAGAAACATTTCTGGTGGAACAATATGAAAAGAGACATTGCTGAGTATGTATCTAAATGTTTGACTTGTCAACAAGTAAAGGTGGAACATCAACGTCCAGCAGGTTTGTTGCAACCATTAGAAATTCCAGAGTGGAAATGGGAGCATATTACTATGGATTTTGTGACTGGTTTGCCACGTACCAGACGAGGCCATGATGCTGTTTGGGTTATAGTGGACAGATTGACTAAATCAGCTCACTTCTTGTCTGTTTCCATGGGATATTCATTGTCTCAATTGGCATCTTTATATGTTCAGGAGATAGTCCGACTGCATGGGGTTCCTGTAAGTATTGTATCTGACAGAGATCCTCGTTTTACTTCTCGATTCTGGCAGGCTCTTCAGGGTGCCATGGGTACTAAATTGAATTTCAGTACTGCTTTTCATCCTCAATCTGATGGGCAATCTGAGAGACTTATACAGATTCTTGAGGATATGTTACGTGCTTGTGTTATTGATTTCAAAGGCAGTTGGGATACTCATCTTCCTTTGGCTGAGTTTGCTTATAATAACAGTTATCAGTCTAGCATTGAAATGGCTCCATATGAGGCTCTTTATGGCAGAAAATGTCGATCTCCTATATGCTGGGATGAAGTGGGAGAAGCTAGACTCTTGGGTCCTGAAATGGTTCAACAATCAGTGGAAAGTGTGAAACTCATTCGAGATAGATTGCGCACAGCTCAGAGTAGACAAAAGAGTTATGCAGATCATCGTAGAAGGGATCTTGAATTTCAGGTAGGTGACTTTGTATTCTTGAAGGTCTCTCCTCGTAGAGGTATAAAGAGATTTGGGAAGAAAGGAAAGTTATCTCCTCGTTATATCGGTCCATTTGAGATTCTTGAAAGAGTTGGGAAGTTGGCTTACAGAGTGGCTTTACCTCCTTCTTTATCTGGTATTCATGATGTATTCCATGTATCTATGCTTCGCAAGTATATGGCAGATGAATCACATGTTCTTGAGTATGAGGCTATTCCATTTCAGCCTGATTTGTCTTATGAAGAACAACCTGTTGAAATTCTTGACTGGAAAGAGCAAGTATTGCGTACCAAAAGGATTCCTATTGTGAAGGTCCTTTGGAGGAATCATGAAATTGAAGAGGCTACTTGGGAAACTGAGAAAGAGATGCGAGATAAATACCCGAGCCTATTTGAAAACTTTGGTAAGTAAAATTCGTGGGCGAATTTTCTTTAAGGTGGGGAGGATGTAACACCCATCCTAATTCTTGTTAAATATTTGACATACTTGTTAAATACTTGAACTTGCATATTATGTGTTAGTTTTACTTGGGTTAATTTATTAACTGCTTTAAATAGTTAAGGTGGTTAAATGTCTAGTTTTGACTTTTGGGTCATTTGTGAAAATTTGACTTTAGGGGTCTTTTTGTTAAAAGTGAAACTTGAGGGGCCTAAGTGTCATTTTTGAAACTTCCAAGTATAAACTTGTTTGGTTTCCTTCTCTGGGTATTTATTCCCCAAAATTGCATTACGTTGCTCTCCCTCTGTTCTAAAACCTAGGTTAAAAGTTTTGCCTATTCCCGACTCCTCGAGTTTAATTATCCCTCCGTTCTTGATTCCGATCCCGGATTAATATTCGTGGTGTTGAATAGAGCGTTCCAGGCCGAACAGAAATAAGTTTGGGTCGACTTGAATTTTGACTAGGTAAGTTATTAGCTCCCCCTTACTTGTAATAACATGCATAAATGTTATTCTCGATACTTGTGATTGTTAATTTTGTGTTTGGGGCGATTTTTGTGGTACTTGTAATTATGGGACAAAGGGAGCAAAACCCTACTGTGAAAAATAGTGAAAGAAAATGAAAGTATAGGTTTTGAACTTGTTAAAACATTTTGGGAGTGTTAAAAATGTTAGTAAAAGTTACTCCTACGCTTGGGACGGAGAATTCTAAGTCTGGGAAGAAATTTGGGTTTTGCTAAATTTGGCCTTGGGCGACCGCCCATGGGGCTTTGGGCGACCGCCCACTAAGGCAGGGAGTTTGGTTCTGGAATTGTGATCTTGGGCGACCGCCCAGGATGGGGGTGGGCGACCGCCCAAAACCCCTGTTGCACAATAGTTGTTCAAACCAAATGGAGATGAAACCTTACCTCTCCTAAGGCATATAGCCTTAGTATAAGATGTCCTAGCAAGTATAATTGTACCTTTTGAGGGCATTAGAACTTAGTCTTGAACATTAATACTTATAAAACTCAAGTGAGAACATAAGTATAAGAGTAGTATCTCTTCTTTATGTTTTGAAGTGCTATGAACAAGCACTAATGTGTTATACTTGTTGTGAATCCAATGATTGTGCACCTTAGGGGCATTAGAACAAGGTCTTAGACTTGAACCTCCTAAGAATAGGATTGGGATTTTGTAAGAGTAAATGTATAACTCTTATACATGCTTGAATGTCCAAAGATTGGAATTATAACTTGAAGTATAAGACATTTAAAATCTTGTACGTGACTTGAACATCCATAGAAATGGATTAAGACTTGAATATAAGATAATAAAATCTTGTACATGGCTTGACACCAATACATATGTATGGTAGTGAACTGGAAAGTGCTATGAACAAGCACTAACGTGTATGAGACATGTTCTTGTTGTATATGTGCAAACATTGCATACATTTGCTTGATACAAGGTGACTTCTTGATTACTTGAAGCATGTTCCTTGTTGAGCTAGTCCACTACTTTTGGATTAGTTTTTCTCCCGTTGTTCAAGTAAATATCTACTTGTACCTTCTTGTGTGAGTCCAGCTGGTTCTCCTTGCTTGTTCGAAAATATATAGGTTCACGCTTGTCGCGAGAGCTGGGGCTTAAGTGACAATCGGGTCCCTATGTATTTCCACGTGACCCCTTACTACCGGCCATAGTAAGGGCATAGCTTCCTTAGTTGGAGCAATAAGCCTGACTTAAGTGAATGCTAAACTCTTGTCTTGATCACCTCGTGAATATTCATGAGTCGTGATATTGGGAATGACACTGGTTACCGGGTCTTCTGATACATACTGAATAGTCAGTTCCTGTTATTGATCGTGATTGTCAAAGTAATACAAGCTACGACAACAATGGTATTCTTGGGAGGAATAAGGAAGGAAGCAATATCCTTATAGCTTGCTTGTTTAGCTTTATGTGCTACTTGATGAGTGGATTATCCTCTCATATACTTGTTACTTGATGATACTGGATATATGATTACTTGAGTATCTATTTGAATTGCATGATAACATGTCATGTAGTTGCATCTAATAGCTTACTGAGATTTATCTCACCCTTTATTTGTTCCCCCCCCCCCAGGAAAAGAAGGATAGTGCGCAGTGAGGCTCGACATAGTTGGGAGCTTGCTTCGCAGGTCGTGATTGTTTTGGGGCTTGTGTCCTTTTACACTTGGTGAGGACGATGTATTGGGTTGTATAACTCCTTATTTTGGGGTAGATAGTATTGTTTAGTTCTTATTGTCACTAGACATCTTGTATAGTACTCTTAATGCCAGCTTATGTGCTAGGCATGTTTCCGCTGTGTATGTATTAAGTTTGGTTTTAAATTTTCTTGTCTAGAACTCGTGTTGTGAGCTAGTATAGCTCCTTACTCTAGAGTATATATATCATGTCAATTTGTTAAACAAATGTCATTAAGTTTCTTGTTCCTCGTTAGGCACTCCCATCCAGGTTCGAGGTTCTATTAGGGGATCCCGGGACCTGGGGGCGTGTCATAACCTATAAAGCTATGAAAAATCAACCGGTGTATTCGAAGTATATAATCTATGTGATTATATAAATCGGGTGTGTGTGTGTGGAAAGAAATCAAATGCTCTAAGTATCTAAATGATGGTTTGAGCAAATGAACAACTTTCTGTGTAAAGGCTGAGTATGGAATGGTTGATGGCTTGAAGCTTGATGAAGGAATTCTGGGTTTGCTAAGGAGATGGTTGAAGGTTTGAATATCTGTGTTTCAATCTTCAAAGCAAACTTGAATACTTGAGAATAAATCTCTTAAAGCTCAGCAACCTTCATTGTTGAGAAATGAATGCTATTTATAGGAAGTGCACCCTTATGACCGTTAGGTAAAGATTTGAATCAAATCTGAAGGGTACAGTGCTGTCGAATTCCCATTGGTTGAGCTGTCATTGTCGTCCTTTATTTTGTCTTGTAGTCCTAGGTAGTTATAGCACCACTACCTGACATCCGTCCTTTGTTGCAGAAATGACTAACGGTAAACAATTCAAATTGCTTGGACAAGACCGACATTCCTTGCAGTAACTATAAGTTAACTTAGAGTTATTTTGACATGACATAAATATTCATTTACGGTTGAAAAGAGAATATTTGTTTAAGGAATGAATGACTTCTCTTGAATTCTTCATTAACTGATCGGCGGTTCCACCAGGCATAGGAGCGGTTCCGAGGATGAACTTGATGTGCGGTTTCATAAGAAACTGAAGCACGCGGTTACATGATTGCGGTTCCATCAAGTGTCATCAGCGGTTCCAAGAGAGACTTGAAGAATAGTTTCATCAAAACCACAGAATGCGGTTTGATGAAAAATAAGCGACTCCATGCTGGCGGTTCTTAGATAGCCCAAATGAAGTTTTAAGATCTAAACCGATAATCTAACCGAACTCAATACTCAGCCTAGACAAATAAAAATCTAGAAATGGACTTGTCTAAATATTGAAGTATAACTTCATTACATGCGGTCCTAAAGTCCATAAAAAGACACGTGGCATGGATCAATCAAATTAAGTGGGTGTACTAACAATGAATCCTAACAATCTCCCCCTATTTGATTGATGCCATTACCACACTATGATAAAGCAAAACATTGTACTTGGTAAAAACATGTCCGAAATGAATTTTCGTGAAATTGCATGTCCCAAGCCAATGCACACACTATGCTAGATCATAGATTGCTAATCTATCAAAAACAAAGGAAATGAAGAAAATAGATAGATAAGAAATTCATTCGGATGCATATAAAGTGATATGATTTTGAAAAACAGATATGCATGTTTAAACTGAATGTTTAAAACAAAATGCACTTAAAAATATTTTTATGATGAATATAGTGCATGAGGTTTTAAAAAATGTAAGCATTGTTCCACAAACAAGCAGTTTGAATAAACAAAGTTTTGGAAAAAGAATGCCATGCAATTGTTCTCATTATAATTCAATCATAAAGGTTTGAAACTTACAGAGTAGGAATTATAAGAGAGAACAAAAGACAAAGATAAAAAAATCTAGTCTACTTCATCAGCAGCGGTAGGAACTCTTTCTTCAGCGGCACCAACTTCAATATTGTTCTGCGCGGCTTGGGCATCAACAGCAGCTTGATCTTGAGCGGCTTGATCATTCATGGCAGCATTGACGGTTGGTGCAACATTCCTTGAACCGGAGGGAAGAACGGTTTTGTTGGGTATGCCCACTTATATCTCAGTTTCAATGTAATAGGATTGATTAGATTTGATTGATCCATCACCTAAGTTTTATTTCATGGACTTTAGACCCACATATAAGAAGTATTTATACTTCATTTTTTTAGGTTGTCCATTGTAATAGAATAGGCTTAGGAATAGGGCAAGAAGATCAAGATTCAAGAAAAATCACAAGTTCAGTTTGAGTCACGCGCCTATGCGCCTCTCTCTTGCGCCATGCGCTTCCGAAGGCGCGCGCATGAGTATGCGTCTAGCTTAGCTCATGCGCCCCAGATGGCTCAGCGCGCGCTATGTCTACGCGCCCCTTGGCTCAACGCGCATTAATGTTGAATTAACACTCAGTGATTTAATGAAGACTCAAAAACTTGAAGAGATTCAAACTACGCCAATGATCCAACGGTGGTTAAATAACACGTATGCACCCGCATCTAAGGACACATGTCGATAACGGTCATATTTGTGTTATGTGTCTAACTGTAGACACCCCACCTTGGACCTCTCACCCCGATTGCATACAAAGTATTTTTATTTAACTTATTTTCATTGATTTCTGTTACTTCGGTTAAGTTCTTAACTGATTCCGTTAGTTTTGGACTAAACTGCATAACATAATTAATTTTAGAGTCATTTCTGCCTTTCTGTCATTTTTAGAATCGCGCGCTTCCGGCACTGCTAACGGGCCGCGCGCGCCTCCCGTCCCAAAGGCGGGACTCGCGCGCTGTCCGATATGGCAGTAACGGATTGCACCTTATTTCCCTCCCTTTTCTTATTTACAAACATCTTTTCTTGATCACAAAAACCATCTTTTTACATCCACATTCATCCCCCCTTTTCTCATTAACTCCCAATCCCACACTTCTAGCCTTTTCATTAAAACAAAATATTTCCTTTTTATTTTATTTGATTTTCTTTTATTTCTTTTATTTATTATTTTATTTATCTTATTTTTGATTGGTCAATTCCATTTCACATGGATGATCATCTTTTCCCTCCATCATTTCCCTCTCTTTTTTACCTATAAAAACCATCATCTTCTACCTTGGAAATGGACTTCTTTTGGGACTTCTTTTTGGACTTCTTTTAGGACTTCTTCTGGACTTCTTTTTGGACTCCAACCTTGATTCACCAACTACATTATACACAAATTCTCCCAACAAGAGTTCTTAGTAACAAGACTCTACACAAATTGTTCTACAACAATTTCATTACAACAACAACACTTTCAAGTCAAGGTTCCAAGTCCTCTTTCTCAAGGTACAATTCCATTTTCTTCCTTTGTTTTCTTCTTCTTGATGTATGCAATCCCCATTAATGGGACATGACCAACATGACTACTTCACATATTGAAGTTAGTTAAGGTTATCTCCCTACATTTTAATCTTAACTTTAATTCACCATGTTAATTTATCTTCATCTCTTAATGTAATTCTTTAACATTACTTGTTACATGTAATCTTTATCATTAAATAAATAAAATAATTCTATTTTATTTCCCCTTTTTCTCTCATCACAATTGTTAGCACATTTCTATTTAATTAATTGAAGGACATGTAAATATTAGAACACCAATAGTAGCAAGACCCGCGTAAGCGGGGCGGAGTGGGTGTTTAAGTACTTCCCACTCCGTCACCTAACCCCCGAACCCTTCTCTCCCGAATCTCTGGTTTTGTACATAAATTAGGCTATTTCTAGGTTTTTCTTATGTTACTTTAAAAACATAGGTGGCGACTCTAAACAATCTAAAACAAGTTAGACATCCTAGGATAATTCACCGCTCTAGCCAAGCCGTGGTTCCCCGGGGTATCTACACTAACGGCTATAAAAGGACACGTGCTCCACTCAATGAGCGACAGCACATCCGCCCTTTCTCTGACTCACCAAGGATTTCCATCGACTAGTTTTTTTTGGGCTCTACTATAAATACCCCATAACTTCAACCATTTGAAGTTGCTAAGCATTTCAAGAATTTCTCTCTCAAGCATTTGTTGAAGATTTGAAGATTGCCTTTGATCTACCAGAATTCTCAAGAACATCTTCATAACTTCATCCTTAGCCCAGATCCTCAAGCAAAAACACTTTAGTTTTCTTGTGCTCTCAATCTCAAAGATCTAAAGAGCCTTGATACTAAAATCACACACGCACCTCTTTAAGTTTGATCACTTAGATCTTTCTTTTAGAGATAAACCGCTTATTATCTAGGATTTGTTCTTTCATAGAATATTAGATCTTGAGTTAGTGTATAAGCTCAAACGAAATCGTTTGAGCCAAAATACTTAGAGTGTGTTGTGCCCCTTTTAATCATTTGCGCCTATTTTATTTAACTATTCCGCTGTGAATTTCACTCACTCACTTAGGCGCATTTCATAACGCTTACTTGATTAAATGCGCATTTGCCATTGAATTTTCAAGGGTACAAAAAGATTTTAAAACAGCTATTCACCCCCCTCTAGCTATTTTCCATACCCTTGTTGCCCTTTGGGACCAACAGGTTTCAAACACAAAGTCAGCTGCACGAAGCCGAACCTCAGATGGTTCATTGATCCTTTGTTCAATAGCAGCAATTTGCCTGATTAAGTTGCCGGTTCTAAGCATTAAATGCTCAGTGCTGTCAAATGAGTGACGAGCAAGAATGTCCAGTTTTTCTTCAATGGAGTCCATTCTGGTATCAACTGCCTGTTGCTTTAAGGAGTAGATTTCATGGTTGGTTCTGACCATGTCTTGGAGAGCCAGTTGATTACTCAAGATTTTCTGAAGCATTTCTTTCAATTCAAAATTCTCAGATATTCTCTCCCCCTTAACGGCATCAAGATCTGATTGGATTGTAAGGAGGTGAGAATCAAACCGAACGACTGAAGTTTGCTGATGAAACTGAAGGTTTCGAACCGCATCTATCAAATCGGTGGTTGAAGCACAAAGAGGTAAGATGGGATAGGAAGGAATTGAAGGAAGAGGTTCATCAGAAGGAGTGTAATCAGGCATAGGTTCATCATCATCATCAGAAGAAAGAGAGATGGCATCATCAGATTGATGGGAAGGAGAAGAATGCGTTTTGGATTTACCTTTTAGGAGAGTATGTGCATCTTCTAGTGATTCACCCATGGAAACCCTAAGTGCGGTTTCAAACTCTATGGGGTCAAATGGAAGAGAAAATGAGTAAGGAACAATGTCAGTTGGACCAGTAGGAGGAGGAAGAGGACATAAAGACCTATACTGATCAATGGTCACAAAAATGAAAGGATTGGGAACCAGGAATAGTCTATACAAATTAGGAATGCATAAACAATTAAAGTATAGGAAGAATTGAGAAGCAAGGGTAGGGTCATTCATGACCTGATAAGCAATTTCAGCCAAGAGCTGTTCTGCAGCGGCTAGAATTATTTGGTCCACAACCGCTTCCATATCATCCTTGGGAAATATTGCATAAGGATTAGGGCGGCCAGCCTTGAGAAATCTTTCTTCGGCTCTGGCGGCGGCACAGGCACGAGCTCCAACCCTTATTTCCCTAGAACTTTCAGTTTTGAACCTCTTCAGATAAGATGCCAGATCTGCAGCACTCTTCCTTTTCTTTGTCTTCGGTTTAATGATTGAAACCGATGTCTGGGGAGATAACTGAACCGACGGTTGGAACAACGGTTGAACCGTAGGTTGAACTGAAGTTGATGGATGAACTGTAGATGGCAAAACCAGAGACGGCAGGACCGAAGCAGCATTAGGAAAATCTGGAGAAGAGGAAGGAGATGACAAAACCGGAGAAGGAGTGTGCTCAGGAGAGTCAAAGTCCAGTTTGCGCTTGAGTTTTGGAGGAGAGTCCTCAGTTGACATTGGGTCAATTCCTACTCTCTTCATTTCAGCCCTTTTTCTCAATTCCTTTGCAAAACTGCCTTCAAGAGGTGAGTGATCCTTCTTGTCATAGGCCTCTGTGAAATCAACTGCACCAGGTGGCCTTGACTGGCAATGTTCAACAAAATCATATTTCTTGATCAATTTTCTCCTTTTCTTCGGCGATTGAACCTCAAGAACTTCAACATCTTGCTCAGGTTCATCTTGGATGGCCTCAGACAAGTCAGTCTGCTCAGGCACAGCCGCAGCCTCAAACACATCGGTTTGCTCAGGCTGAACCGCAACCTCAGACATTTGGGTTTGCTCAGGCTCGGTTTGGGAAGAGGGTTTAATATTAGGAAAGGCTTTGTAGATTTCAGCCAACTGTTCTTCAGTGAACTGAACAGAGGGAGGTTTGGAGGTTTAGGAGGAGAGGAGGTAGGAATGAAAAGATGTGGGGAAGGAATAAGTTCAGGAATAAATGGTTTAGAAGGAGATAAGGGTTTGGTTTGAATGGATTTGGCTTTGAGAGAGGAGGCATCCATTGCAAACTTAAGAGATTTCTCCACATTCTGATGTAATGGAGAGAGGGGTTTAATTTGAGGTTTTGGAATTGAAGGTTTGGAAGAAGGAGGTTTGGGAAGAGTAGGTGAGAGTCTGATAGGGGGAAAAGAGGTTGAAGAAGAGGGTTTATAGGTCGGTTTGGATGAGGGATCAGAGGGCGGTTTGGATAGGTCAGCCTTTGTAATAATTGAAGGAATTTGAGCGGTTCCCTTTCTCTTCCTTGGAGCAGCGGTTTCCTTGGGACGAACCGCAGGTCTAGACCGAACTGCAGGCTCCCCCTCAACTGCAGGCTCCCCCTTAGCCTGTACCACGGTTTGAGCTAGATGACTTAACCCCATACGGTTCAAAGTAGCTGTCTGACCTTCATTTCTCAACATCGTAGCATGGGCCTGATCAGCAATGGCACCAACATACGGTTTTCCAGAATTGTTTAGCCGAGCCTCAGGGAAAGGGCCTCGTTCGGCTTCAGGCAAGGATCCTCATTCCAAACTGCCTGTGCATACCGCCATCCAAAAGAGGTTCTGAAAGTATCAAATTTTGATGATCCAAAAACTGACTTCTCAATTGGATCCAACCAATACTCCTTGTTCTCTGTAGAAATTTTGAAGATGTCAATATCTTGGTGTAGGAACTTGGTCAGTAGCCTGCAATGGGTCCTAATCTTGGACTTTCCAGTGGCTCTAGTAGCAGAGAGGCGGTTTAAGGCGTTGATCATCTCTTTCATCACAACCCTAGGCCAATGCAGTTTCTTCCCTTTGAGAATAGCCACACAGTAGGCGTACTGTTCACTTGTAAAGTTGTTGTGGTTCCCATTTTTGCACATAACTCCAGTATCTACTAAGTCACATAACAGAGACATAACCTCTCCAAAATCCTTCTTGGAGGAATTCTTAGTAGATAATGAATTAACTCCAATTAACTCCATGGTTGTACTGCTTAGAAGCTTCGATTTGATCACAGAGACACCGGAGTTCTCAAGGCCAGCCAAAACTGCTATTTTTGAAGCAGTTAAGATCACCTCCTTTCCACAAACCGTGGACTTTATAGCATCCTCAAACTTCACTTCTCCAGATTCCGAATCTCTGATTGGTTCACCTCTAACATCTAACAGAGCAGCAGTTGTAGGAATCCCATTCTCGAAAAATTCTGCACAAATAAAGGTCACGAACTGGGGTTCGTCCATGAGGAATAAAGGTAAAAGCTTTGCGTCTTCGAGCAGTTTGAGTAGCTTCCTCCCAACTGCATCTTGCTTAAAATCCTCCTCTACTATCCTTGAACCAGGGACAAAGTTTGAGGGATCCTAAAAAAATAATAAAAGTTAGAAATAATTTTGATAAACCAAGGTTTGAGGCATCAGTTAAACCGAGCGGTTTGAGTGAAGCACACAAAATCTTAACAAAGGAATCCTAACAATGACATCATGCGGTTCAAGTAATAAGGGTAAATTGTAAAAATAAAAATAAATGAACAGTAAAAGTGAAATGGATCAAAGAGGGAAAATTTTGAAAAAGAGTTTGAATGCACGAAGAACACGAAGAACAGAGTATAAATGTGCAAAACAAAATCTTAACCAAATACGAAAGAATTATACCAAAACGACCACAAAGGGCAGATTTTAACAAAGTTCTAAATAAGCTAAGGCAAATAACAACACTAGAACCCAGAATCTGAAAATATGCGCAAGAACACCAAATAACCCAAAAATTGATTTTGCTCAAAATTGAACACAAATCACGAAATAAAGTAAACAATCAGTATGTATAAACAAATGCGAGTTCAACCAACCAAAATTTGATGGAAAAAGCATAAAATGACTAAGGAAGATGAACAAGCTTTTTCAAGCAACAATGGCGGATGAATGAAATATACTGAGTTAAGGTTCAGAAAGTCATACCATATCGGGCTTCGATGCTTTGGAAGATGTAGAAGTAGAAGCAAGATCAATAACTTTCTTTAGTGCCATATGAAAATCGTTTAAGTAGGAAATTTTTAGAGAGAGAGTACAGAGTGTACGCAGAGAGTGCAGAGGAGAGAGAAGAGTTTTGCCAAATAGAGAAAGAAGGTAAAAAGTTAAAATGAAAAATGATTTGTCTTTTATACTCAATTAACCACCTCGGGTAGTGGAGCGGCCATGACGGCTGAGGAAAACTTAACCGTCAGCGTACCTGTCGATTCGCATTAAATGTGGCAGAAATAATTGCACAAAGGTCCTTAAAGAATGAAGTGACATAAAGTAGGGACTAAACTGCAATTAACCATACCTGAGCGATTTGAGTAAACCGACTTATCTTTTCCTCATTATCGGTTTTGATGAAACCGATATCTCTTAGATTTGTCTTCGGTTTCAGTAGATCAAACCGAGTCTTTGCTTTCACACTCCGATTTGGATCAAACTGAAGATATTCTTCCTGACTCTTTTGACTGGAGCCTTTATTGATGCGGTTTCAACGTTGATAGATCTGCAAGCTATTTTTGCATTTTCTTAATAGAGCCAAAATACTTAACAAAAATTTATTAGAACAAGAAATCGAGAAAGCATTGGACAACATAAGTTGACGTGGACCATGTCACGACCCGAAGCTAGGCACTATTTTATTAGTAATAAATAATTATTATTTATTTATTTGCTTATTTATTTATTTAAATTATTATTTATTTAAATATTTATGTGTGCATTTTATGTTTCATAATAATTATGCCTGGCATTTTATTTGAGTCATTTGGGTTAGTGTAGTATGGTTGGGTCTTAATTGTTAGTGGGGAGTGTAAGTATTTGTGTTAGTAGATGGGAAGGGGTCTAAGTGTAAGTTTTTTGAAATAATTTCCCCTACTCCCTCCCTACTCCCTCTCTTCTCCCTCACCTCTCCCTCATTTCTTCTCCCAGCTCATTTCTCTCTCTCTCTCTCCATAGCAAAAGGTAAGTTTTTCTCTCTTCCTTCTCTCTTCATTTTCTTCCTCTTCCTCTCATTATTTCTCATTTCTCAAAACATGAAACTTGTTTAGATCGTCGATAGGATCGTAGGAAGCCAAGAAATTTCGAGTTCCGTCACCTTTGAGAAAATCCGGGTAAGTTACCTCCCCCCCCCATTTCTATGCTAGAAATGTCATTCCATGTTTAGATGATAATAAGAATGCCATTTATTGCTTCTTGTGGTTAATTTGAGAGTGATCTATATTTTTGTTCATTTGTTTGTAAAAATTTTGGTTTGATTCATCCCTTGATTGGGTTGTCCAGACGATGTTCTAGGGTCCTTTTTGGCTTCTAAATGGTTTGGGTACATTGGGTTACTACTTGGTAGTGTTAACTTTGAATTTGGGTATGAAAATGGTGGATTTGTGTTGATTTTCGAATAAGAACCCAGGAAGGAAGATCTGGGTTTGCTGTTCTTCCTTGGAGGCGCGCGCATCCCCTGCGTATGAGGCGCGCGCAACCCTCCTCTCCCCTTTCTGGTAAAACCTTCTGATGGATGAGGGGAGCGCGCACCCTCCCATAGGAGGCGCACGCACCCTCTCCTCCTCCAAACTTGATTTTCCTTCTAATCAAAGGAGGCGCGCGCACCCTCCCATAGGAGGCGCGCGCACTGTCCTCCCTGGTGTGGAAATTTATTTCACTTTTTGTCCAATCTTTTGAGAGCCATATCTCCCTCATCCGGACTCCATTTAGGTGTATAAAATTATCGTTTAAAGCTCTCCTTGAGCTCTTCGAGATGAGTGAGTAGTTTTGGTTGTGTTCTTGAGTAACTGGATCCTTTGTGATTGAACGTGATATGGGAATTGTGTTATCATGGTTGAGGAGATTATTGGAACATTACTGGTGTGTTGTTGGTTCATTTCATCTTATGGTGATCACTTTGTATGGTTCCCTACTTGGAATCAATGGTTGTTTATCGTGCTAGTATTTTATTACTTAGCCTTTACTTGAAAGTCCAGCTGGTTAATGTGTATCGAGTCAGGCAACGGATAATGCTATAATGGCACGAACCAAGTCCAGTATAGCATCGCCATTGGTCTTGTTTCCTCATCCAGATTGGCCTTGGATGGGATGAGCTAGCTCCTTTTGTGAGTGATATTCTAGCTACACGTTTTGGAGCATGACTTTGTGGCATGGCTCCCGCCCTTTGTGGCATGTTACTTTGTTATTGGTTCCGGTATCGGAGATTTCTCTTCAGTTTCCATGCTATTACGAAGATGATGATTTGTTGATTATTAAAGCTGCGCAGTGACCTTTATTTGGTTTTATCAGTTGGGAAACCTTGGCTAATATCCTTTGTTAATTGTTTATTTCCGCTGCTATCTGATATATGAAAATTGCTATGTGTTATGTGATTTATATTGATTATTGCATCATAGCATGTCATGTAGTTACATTAGTAACTTATTGAATTTATCTCACACCTTTCTTTTTACCTTTGTTTTTCCTTAACCCCCCCCAGGTGGAAAGGATTAGACTCGCTGATCACGAGACAGGACGTCGAGTGGGTTCGAGCTTTTGGGGCAGGTTGATATTGGTGGGTTTACATTATATAAATGTGTAACCTTTTTGGGATATTTGTACCAAACATTGACGTCATTTGGATTTGTATATTTTTAACTTTGGTGTATAAGCTTATGGGGTTTATACTAGTTTTATTTTGTTGTTGTTAAATTGTTTTCCAAAACCTTGTGTTATCCTCTTTTGGTATAAAAGGAAATTTTATCTTCATTATTGTAGAGTTTATTGTTTAAGTCGACGTCCAGCTCGCGATCTCGGGCCCGCGGGTTTGGGGTCCCGACAGACCATGACTTATGTATTATGATATCGTGTGACAAAGGGATTGTGATATGTTCTATAAGGTTACTTTGGGCTTTCAAAGTTATACTAATTGAGTAGTCATAATGGCTTGCTAGAGTCCGCTTATGACTTACGGGTTCTGACCCGTTCGGACTCGTTGCCAACTTAGTGTATAATCCTATTGGGTCACACACAATAGAACGGATTGAATAAATGCACAGAAAACGGGAAAACTGGATCCTGCTGGAAGGATCCGTACGGATGGTTTGGGAGCCACCCAACCAATCCGTACGGATGGTTTGTCCAGACGGAAAACAGTTTGATTTCTTGTTTGACAAGGAATCCTGATCCCAAAAGGAATTAGGTTTATACCCTATTATATATGTGTGCAGTCGGTTTGAGAAAGCTAATGGTTGATTTTAGAAATCATAACATGTTGTTTGAGAAACAATTATACACATATAGAGAGGATTATTAGTTTTGAGATTTATAATCATAAAAACTCAATAATCAATGAAGCAAAATAATTCCTACGAAGAAATTGTTTCTTCATCAAGCCTTGTGTCTAGCAATCCAGATCAAGAAGGTGTTCTTGATATCCGTTCGACGTGTGGATACCGATGGAGGGTGTTTCCTTTAGCACCTCAAAGTCCGTGTTCATGGATTCGATCTTCAAGGGTATGTTTCTTTCATCTTGTATTTAATTTAATCAACATGCACGGATCCGGGCTCTTGGGTGTTTGATTTATATGTTTAATTCCGCTGCGTGTGATGCATCAAAACCCAACAACAATACCCTGTCCTCAGCTACAGATCAATAAAGTATTAGATATTATTTTCTAATTATATTGCAATAGCATTATATGGAACTTGTCTTACATGTAGTTGTTGCAACTTGTATCGCCTGAGATTTGAAGACTCTCCTTCCAAACCGTGTGGCAGAATATTTTTCTTTTAGCTGCAAAATGAAATCACATTTTAATATATTTTCTGCTTTCTTCACCATAGGGATACTAAACTCAGATGAGGAGACAATGTAGCAGGTAAAGACATATGCAGTGGCTCCAGAAGAACATGAGTTCTAAGGAACAGTAAGTGGACACAACTAATAATTTTTTACAGAAATCTTTAAACAAAAATTCAGCTACAGATCAATAAAGTATTAGATATTATTTTCTAATAATATCGCAATAGCATTATATGGAACATGTCTTACATGTAGTTGTTTGCAACTTGTATTGCTTGACATTTGAGGACTCTCCTTCCAACTGTGTGGCAGAAATATTTTCTTTTAGCTGCAAAATGAAATCACATTTTAATATATTTTCTGCTTTCTTCACAACAGGGATACTAAACTCAAGATGAGGAGACGATGTAGCAGGTAAAGACATATGCAGCGGCTCTAGAAGAACATGAGTTCTAAGGAACAGTAAGTGCGCACATATAATAATTTTTTACAGAAATCTTTTAAACAAAAATTCAAAACATTACTTCCTTTGTTGGGGGTTGATGATTTCAATGTGGCTCCCATGTCATAAGGCTGCACAATCCCTGCCAGATTTTGGTCAAAAAAGTAACACATATTAACAATTATAACTAAAGACCTTATATGAATTTGTAATCATTATTTTTTGGGTAAAGATCTTTTGAAATCACAATTATCTCACAAAAGCATGAGGCTTAGGTAATCCCTTTCTTCTAGCAACAATAACTTGTTACGATATTGCCTATTGATTTTTTCCTTGTTCCTTTGTAGGCAAAGCTGAAAACCAAATTCTTTTGTTAAAATACATGCAGCATTAACTAAATACCAAGTAAAGGTAGTTTAACAATATAATTACTGAAATTGATGCTTGCTTCTTACAGGACCAAGACACCAAACGATCACCAAGAAACTGGCAAGTTCCACTAGTACTTTTCCTGGTCACCCTACAAGCTGCAAAGTCTGTATATAAATAACCTATTAGATTAAAAGATAAATCTCTAGCATACCATAATCCAAGGTTAACTGAACCACACAAATATTTAATAATGCGTTTAACAGCCTGCGGATGAGATTCCCTAGGGTCAGCTTGGAACTGGCACAAACACAAACAACAAACATGATATCTGGTCTACTGGCAGTAAGATAGAGGAGTGAGCCGATCATACCTCAGTAGACAGTCATATCTACCTTATTACCAGACTCATCCTTATCTAAATGAATGTTAGTGCCCATCGGTGTGCTTTGAGAGTGAGCATTGTCAAAGCCAAACTTCTTGATAAGTTCTTTAGTGTACTTGGCTTGACTGATGAAGATTCCTTCATTGGTTTGTTTGACTTGAAGTCCAAGGAAATACGTTAGTTCACCCATCATGCTCATCTCGAACTTGCTCTGTATTAGCTTCTCAAATCTCTTTCAAAGTGATTCATTAGTAGATCCAAAAATAATATTATCGACATATATTTGAACAAACAATGAATGACCCTTATGCTTGGCAACAAATAAAGTGGTATCGATTTTACCTCAAGTGAAACCTAAGCCATCACTAAGTTCATACCATGCCCTTGGAGCTTGCTTTAAGCCATAGAGAGCTTTCTTCAATCGGTAGACATGTTCAGGCTTCTTGGAGTCCTCAAAACCAGGTGGTTGTTCACATAACACAGTTCTTGGAGTTATCCATTTAAGAAAGCACTTTTCACGTCCATTTGATATAACTTAAATTCTTTGAAGGCAACATAGGCTAGAAAAAGTCTTAGAGCTTCCAATCTTGCAACCGGTGCAAATGTCTCATCGTAGTCAATCCCTTCTTCTTGTCGGTAGCCTTTTGCAACTAACCTTGCTTTATTTCTAGTGATATTCCCAGCTTCATCCAACTTGTTTCTATAGACCCACTTTGTACCAATTACTTGCTGATAAGTTGGTCTTGGCACAAGTTCCCACACTTTGCATCTTTCAAACTGATTCAGTTCCTCTTGCATGGCTTCAACCCAACCAGGACCATCAAGAGCTTCTCAGTCTTCTTTGGTTCTATGTTGGAGACCATAGCAGATGAGAAAAGACTTCAAAAATGCTTTACTAAGGTTCCTTGTCAATCTTGGACCAAAAACATCACACCAATCACATTTTCTAATGGATGATCATGAACTGTTCTAACTTCTATCGGCACATCATGTCTTACTGACTCTTGTTGTAATGATTCTAGAGAGGATCAAGGTCAGCAGAAGGTGGAATAATAGGAGAATTAGAGTTTTGTGTGAGAGGTGGATGGGAGCTTGTTGGATTAGGTATTTTAACAGAATCGGTTTGGGCTAGATCTGTCTTCAGGGGGATCAGCAGAGTTTGTATCGGCAAAAGGATTATGAAAGTTATCGGTAGGTTCTTGTTCTACCGACGAAGGGAAGTATGAGTATCTGCTGGTTCTTCTACTGAATATGACTGGATCAGCAGCTGGTACTTGATCTGCATGGTTAGTATTATTGGATTCACCTATCTCATGAGCACTAGAAGCATTAGAAACTATTTGGAGCCTTGTCAGACTCTAACAAATCAAATTCATCAAAAGGTTACATGAACAGATTCAACAATTTTCAAAAGTTTCTTATTGAAAACACGAAAGGCCTTACTATGCTTAGCGTATCCAACAAAGATTCCTTCATCAGCTTTCTCATCAAATTTTCCTATGTGTTCCTTGCCATTGTAGAACACATAACATTTGCAGCCGAATATTTTGAAGAATCCAATGTTGGGAATTCTGCCTCTCCAGAGTTTATTAGGAGTCTTGTTATGGAATTTGTTGATGAGTGATCTGTTCTGAGTGAAGCAGACGGTATTGATGGCTTCAGTCCAAAGTATTTCGGCAGTCTGGCTTCAGCAATCATGGTCATATGATGGAGATTGATATGGATCAACTTAGGAAGAAGATTTTGTTTAATTTTATTTATTTTATTGTAATTTTCGGATGTTATATTTAATAGAAAATAATTTCATGTAGAAGTAGTTTTAGGGTTTATTTTGTTATTTTAGGATTCTATAAGGTTACCATATATGTTAGGATGGTTTTAGTAGTGTTTGACTTGATTTACAAGTCTTAGAAGTGCTATAAAATAGGTCAAAATGTAATCCGAAAGTTAGTTGATTTATTGAGATTTTATTGAATAAACTTGAGAGTTTATTTCTTCTTCCTAAAAGTTGATTAAATTCCTTTTGGATGCCAACTTTAGTATTGATTAAGTTCTGCTAGGTTGAAGATCGTTTACTAGTATCAATTAAATTCTACTAGTTTCGATTATCTATTCCATCGTTTACGAGTATCGATTGAATTCTATCGTATTCGATTATTTATCTCTTTTATGGTTCCGCTTGCCTACATCATCTTACCAGCTTCTATTAGAGTTCTCTTCTTTCTCTCAAACGACACCATTTTGTTGTGGTGTACCGCAGCTGAGAAGTTGTGGTCAATACCAAGATCATCACAATACTGAGCAATACCATTGTTCTTGAATTCAGTGCCGTTATCTGATCTCATACTGATGATACGCTTTCCTTCTGAGTTTGTAGTAGTCTGAATACTTGGTAGCACGGCATAGGTGTCATACTTGTGACTGAAGGTTTCTACTCAAGTGTATCTAGAATAATCATCTACTACAACCAAAGTGTATCTACTTCCCCAATACTTGCTATAGTGTGGGGCCAAATAGATCCATGTGAAGCAATTGAAGGCACTTAGAAGTTGACATGAAGAGCT